>CM075939.1:38476434-38980050 GCA_038030265.1 Corythucha ciliata
ATCGGAAGGGTTTCAATAAACGAATGAGCATTAGCTAGTTTGGCCGCGTCAATAATATCTTGTTTACTCGCATCGGGTTTTCCAAAACGGATATTCTCTTCGATGGAGACGTCAAAAAGGACAGGCTCCTGCGATACCAATCCTATGCTTTGCCTTAATCCGTTCACGTTGTAGTCTCTGACGTTTGTGCCGTCAATCTCGATCTGAAACCAAGTTAGGAAAATGACGAAGTAGAGCGTTTCCGATTGTGTTGTTCGCAGAAAGAGACAACAATTTGAAACGCACCTCCCCGGACATCGTGTCGTAAAACCTTAAAATCATATTTACGATGGTACTTTTCCCACTGCCGCTCGATCCGACGAGAGCCACTATTTTGCCACTGGGTACCACGAAGCTCAATCCTCGGAGAACCTGTTAAAATAAATTGATTGAACAGGTTCTGTACAAAGGGTGAAGTATCGGGTTGGAGGACCATTGTTCGTTGTCGAGTTGGATACGAGAAGTAGACGTCTTTGAACGTGATTTCTCCTTGAAGGTTCTTGGGCATTTTCCCGTCCATAGAGTACGGATCAATTTCAGACTTGCTGTTGATGGCGAAGAAAAGATTTGACGAGGACGCGATAGATGTTGCTATGTCTCCGATGGTTGGCAGGGAATTGCCAATTCCAAGAGCCCCGGTAACTACGCTCATTAATACCTACAAGTCGGATATGAAATAAAGAGTGTGCTCGTCTCCTAGACTGAAGCAACTCACCGCAAACATAACTCCCGGGGTGATTTCACCCCAAAATATCAAGTAGCCAGCCATTCCCAGTATCGCGGCGTATATGATGTAAATGAATCCGTTCGCTAGGGCGGCGCATACGGCGAGAGTGTAATATTTACTTTTCGTCGCTTTTTTCCCCTCGTCGACTGCTTTAGTGAATTTGTGAATTTCACTTTTTTGATTTCCAAACGAAACGACGATCTTGAGCGAGGAAAGCACTTCAGACGCAATGCCACCCGCTTCACCGTACCTCAGTTGCTCTCTGAGGGCAGACTGTGAACACATCTGCAACCCAAATAACTTTCGTTAGCCCCAATTCATCGAGGTGGTTTGAAAGAAAAGTGTTGCGCACTTTGGCAAATATTGCAGAGGCAACGAGTAAAATAGGTCCTCCGCACAGTGCGATCAACGATAATTTCCAGTTTTTATAGAATCCGACCCAAAGACCGGCGACTAAACTCGTCAAAGCGCTCACCAAAAAGGGCAGTTTTGCGCCCAGGCCAGCTTTAACCCTTTCAGCATCGCTAAAATTTGTTCAAAATATCCAGTTTAACGATCGAGTTCGGTAGGAAACAAAAACCTTCAATTGTTTACTCAATAAGTCGCGTGCTTAAATCCACCGTTTCCCCTAGACGATCATACCAGGCCAAGTCCTGCCGCATGGCCTGCGCGAAAAATACTTGACGCATGCGCGCTATTTGTTTCATGTTGACGAATTCGAAGAAAATTATTTCAAAGAAGAAGAAGAAAAAGGAGACGGTGCCAGCGTAGAAAAAGGTTGAGCAGTCTGTCCACAGTACTTGTAAAAATTCCTCTTGAGTGATGAAATGTACGTCGGGCACCTTACTGGCGGCGGTTGCGTTGAATTCTCTGTGAAACGAAGAGATAGTGGAAAAAGGGGTGAATTTCATTATTAAAAATATCTCAGGACTAGTTTTTGGCGCCCTCTGAAATCAGGACGGTGATGGACGGATTTTGTTCGGATTGTATAGGGAATTTCGCCCCAGAGTCGGTTCGAGATGAGAAATATCCACCCCCTCCCCCAGTATCTTTAATCCTATGAATCCAAAAGCTATAAAATGGGCATTTGGTTCTACTAAAAAATTGCCACTAGAAATGGCAAACAAAAAATACTGGCAATGAAGCCCGAAAGATGTATGAACTGTCCAAATCACGAAAAAATCAAATTTTGTGGATATTCAGCCCCGAAACTTGCGAACTCACTGATATTTACCTCCGAATGATGTAATTTTGCCGCTATTCATCAATATTTTGGATCTGGAGCCCCCCCCCCCCCATAGCGTACCGATGTACCGGCGAGGTGGGCGGATCGCCCCGGGTCCCCCTTAGTAGGCCCCCAAAAAGCTGACTACACGGAAAAATGAGGATTTTTAGGTTCTATATTCATGGATGTAGGTATGTGAAATGGCGAAAAATCGCTCATTCGCATATTAAAAAGAGATTAGATATGGTAATTCGCTGCAAAATTATCAGAAAACGCTATTTCCGGCTGAAATTGAGAAAACGCAAATCCGTATAGTTGCTGAAAGATTCGCGGTTCAAACTGAGAAATAGCGCTAATCCATAGCAGAAAATAGAAAAAAATTGCTTATGCGTGACTCAAATCTAAAAAAACGACGCGGCTAAAATTGAAAAAAATTATTAATTAGCGTGGCTAACATTATGAAAAACACTACACTTTTAACACAAATTGAGAAAAAGTGCTAATTCGCTGCTAAAAATGGAAAAATGGCTAATCTGCAGCTGAAAATGAGGAACACGCCATTTCGTAACTAAAATGGAGGAAAATCGCTGTTGCAAACGATAGAAACACTACTGCGCTGGTAAAATTGAGAAAAAGTGCTAACCCGTGGCTAAACTTGGGGGAAAACACTAAATCCCGGAAAAAAGTGCAAAAAAAAGCAAATGCGTAGCGACTGCGTAGCGGTCGAGACTAAAACTAAACAAAAAACGTTAATCCGTAGCAAAAATTGAAGGAAAAAATGTAAGTGTGGGGCAAAAATGTAAATAAAAATAATAATAATAATAATAATAAAAACGCATCTAATATTGAAAAGTTACGGCATAAATACGTTTTCAGCGCAAATTGGGAAAAAGTGCTATTCCCGGCTAAAAATTGAGGAAAACGCCAATTTCGTGACTAAAATTGAGAAAATTCGCGGTTAAAATTGAAGGAAATTGTGAATTCGCGGATAAAGCGTGTTAAAATTTCTAATTTAAATACGCACCTTCTCGCCTACTGAGGGCAACTTTGTGGCTAAAATTGAGAAAAACGGCTATAAGAAAAAAAAAAAAAATACTGATTCGCGGCTAGCACTGAGAAGAAGCGGTTATCTTGTTAGAATTAAAACAAAATTGCTAATGCGGTGCTGAAATGCAAAAGTACCCGCCTATTTGCGGCTGAAATTGAGAAAATCAGTAACTGGCCTGGCTAAAATGGCTAATTCGCTGTCGAAAATGGAAAAATTACTAATTTGTGCTTAAAATGTCAGAAAACGCCAATTTCGTGGGTAAAACTAACAAGATTAGCTAATTCACTGGTTATAAACGCCAAGCGCTAAAAAGCGGTAATTCGCGGCTAAAATTGAAGAAAATCACAGAAATATTTTCAATTTGCGTCAAAAATTGAAAATAAGCTAATTCGCGGCTTCCGCTGGCAACTTTTGATGCTAAAATTGAGAAAGAACGCCAATTTATTGCTATGAGTGAAAACCTCGCAAATTCGCGGCTGAAACAGAGAAAAAATCGCTAATCCATAGCGTATGGTGAGAAAAAAATGCTAATTTGTGACATACAAAAAACCGCTATTTTGCGGCTATTATTGAGTAAAGCGCTAATTTTAAGCTCAAACTTAGTAAATTGCTAATTCCCTGGTCCCTGCTTTAAAAAAGAAAAAATCGCTAATTTGCAGCTAAAATTGTGGAAAACGTAAACTCGAGGAAAGTTAAGAAGCATCGCTAATTCACGGGATAAAAAAGCTGCTTTCCTGCTAAACTTTAGAAAAAGTGCATATTCATGTTTATGTCTATTGGGTGGTTTTGGGTGGGGGGTTAGCCCGCTAATCAGAGACTGAAATTGAAAAAAACGTTATGCGCGGTCGAAATTCAGAAAAGCGCTAATTTGCTGTTAAAGTTATCAAAAAGCACTCATTCGCGGCTAAAGTGGAGAAATTCGTGGCTTAAACTTGGCATAAGCGTTAATTGGCGGATAGGTTGTGGAAATAGCGGTAATTTGCCTAAAATACGGAAAATGCCTTGGCTAAAATTAGGAAAATGCCTTAGAGGTTACCAATAGAGGTTTGTATAAGTCTCTACTTGTAGGGGCCTCTTGGAGATTTCCGCCCCGGGCCCCGATACGTGTATGCCCGCCAGTGGTCACCCCCCTCCCCCTGGATCCAGGACTGCCGGATCCAATCAATGAGGGAGGGGATCCGTTACCCCCTGACCCGGATTCTGAAAGTAAAGTAAGAGAAGAAAAGGAGCTCTTTGTGGTTGGAGGTTCATGGCTATGGCTGTTCATGGACGAAGTTGTGGCTATGGGCAGAGGCGTACCAAAACCGCGGTGGGAAGCGTGGTCCTCCCGAGTGGTACTTGCCAAAATTTGAATAAAACCACTCAAGACTATTTATTTAGATGCAACTATGGATCTTTTTGTTTCTGTTCTCCTTCACTAAAGCAAGGGCAAAACACTTTTTTAAATTGTTTTTTCGGTATTGGCGGAGGGGGGGGTAGTATTGCCACTCATTTATGGAAAATGACTCAACAATTAAACTAAAAAAAAAGAGGGAAATACGCATTTTTGTGATTAAATATTAAATTATGTGTTCTTCGGGGCTATAGAGCCTGTTAGTGAGTTTTAAAAAAATGTATTTTGTTCCAATTTTTCGTGCTGCTTAATAGTCTGCCCCCCCCCCGCGCTGTTTTCCCTTTTAAGTGTGTCACGTGGGTCAAATTCCAAGTTTCACTGTCTTTAGGAGTACAATGACTAGTTTTACCACCGAGTCTGCGGTGTCCGGTCTGACACACGCTCTACAGCCAAGTCAATCAAGATTCTGCGAGAGCCGGATTTCCAGTTTTCTGCGTGAAACGATGTCGAAATTGTCCGTTTCCAGGCCATAATGTCAGTTTTTGGTGGCTAGATCTTTTTCGTTCGGAGCTTTCCGAGGTATCAACTCTTTCTGAGGTTGTGTTAAATGTACTGAGAGTAAGTTTTGAAGAGACGTGAGAAATTTTTTTTCTTTATCTTTCTTTCTGTTTTCTTCAACGATTGAATCCCGCGAAACTCTGGTTTTCAAGGCCGGAGTTTGGTCTTGAAAATTGGAGTTTTAAAGGACCAAACCCACACATACCTTTTTTTGAAGAGCCAAAAGCCGTGAAATTGGTGTGGATGGGATCCGCGAAAGTGATTTTTTGATTAGCCAAATCCACGAACTTATATTTTTTCAAGGCTAACCAGTTTCTTGATTATGGAAACACCACAAAACATTTTTTATGACCCAATCTTGCAAAATTGATTTTGTTTAAAGAGCCAAACATGCGAAATTGGTTTTCTGAGTTCGACAACCCCACGAATGTTGTTTTTTTTTTCTCATTTTCTTTCATGGAGTAGCTAAAACTGAGATTTGTTTAGGAATTTTAGCCGAAAGGTGGCCAAACTCACCGCTTCATCCCACTTTTAATTGCTGAACAGCCGAACTCGTCGTTTTTGTCAAAAATTTCAAGCTCTAATTGCTACGATTTTTCTGGAATTTCTGCCGCAAAATGTCAAACTCGCGGGTTTTTACAATTATGTCGCCCGAGCTGGAAAAATCTAGACGTCGGTATTCCGACCAACTCGACATGATTTCTCTCGATCTCGTTTCCCTGAGCAACAAAAACTGTCAGTTTTGGAGTTTTTAGCAAGGAGTTTGCCCGATTTTAATCGTGGAACCGCCCACCTCCAATCAGAGCTGACCAAAATGGAAACTTTCTGGAATTTCAGCCGCGAAATTTTCATAATTTCTACATCCACCATTCAAAATTACGACTTCAAATAAAATAAATGACTTCACGGATATCACACGTTCAAAATCAAAATTTTCAGGTCGTTGGCTGTACTCAAGGACCAATTTCGGGGTTTCCCTCTTGTTAAAAAAAAAAAAAAAAAAAAAAAAAAAAAAATTCGCGGGTTTGGCCCTTTCAAAGCCCAGATTTTGCGAATTTCTGGCAGTACGTAAGAAGGGTCCTAAAAAATGTCCCACAATGTCAGAAGCTGATCACCCCTCGATTTGGTTTTGATGATGTTTTCGCTAAATTGACCTCGGTTGGGGTGGACGGGTGGGGGCTATGGCCTCCTTGACCCCCTCCCATTCTGGATGCACGACTGCAAGGGATAGGTATTCACCTGATTTTTTTTTTTTTTTTTTTCATTCATTATTTTTCACTTTAATTTGTTCATTGACATTGACCATAACAACTGTGCCGGCACAATCGCTCGAATTTTTTTTTATCGTCATCAATCGTCATTAATGTCATCAATTGGCAATTGGCGGGGGGGGGGGGCATACATTCATTTCTGCAACAAATAACCTGGGTTTAGTGGCATATAATAAGGCAGATTTCGACGCAAAATTACCATATTTTAGAGACGACACGTGTGTTGGGAACATGAGACGAGATGCTAAACCCCTTGTATACCCACTAAACGACAGCGACTAAATTGACGTTATCCTTGTCCATATTAATGGGTTAAATTTAAAGCTTCCGAGACTAAATAGGCAGCCCAAGGACGAACATCTGTATTCTGGGACAGCTGAAACTGTCATTTTACTGACCCAACCAAATAATCCATCAGTTTGCGGGTGATATCGCAGTTCACGGAAAGCTTTGCATGTACCTTTTTTACACCGAAGCTGCTATGAAACAGCGTCATACATCAATAAAAATAATACTAATGAGCTTACGCCACTTATGCAAGCTAAAGTTCCTTGAAACGATGCATTAATTAAAATTAGCAATTAGAAACAAAATCAAATTGATAATTCATGCCCGCGTTGTTCTCTATTTTTACCTCAGAAATAGGTACGCCTGCGGTGCGGGAAAAAGAAAAGCGTGCTTTACACGTTTTTCACCGAAATTTAGATAAAATGCTCGCACCGTCGACTTTTATCTAACTATGTCATTGAGCCCCTTAGTTAAATTCACAGGATTGCTATAGCTCAGGTGCCTATTTAAAATCCCTGTGATTGTGTATTTGTTAATTGCAGTACTGTACAAATAGATTAACCGATTTTCAGGAGGTTTGGAATTAAATCCCTTGATTTTCCTCTCCCTCAAAGAATAAAAATCGGGTAAAAAATTACAATATAATTGCACTAATGTAGTCGTAATAAATAAAGGCGAAAACATGAAAAAAAAAAAGGAATACTTACCCCGAGTCGAGTTCATCTCTGGAAAGTCTATATCGAGGGTCGTGAATCTAGAAGTGGGAGAAAAATGTGATGAATTGGCTTTTAACGTAGGTATTCGTTTTCCTATTCACCGAATGTTGCATTGTTATGATATTCGTAGTCATTCTTCCAAAAACCAAAGCCATTAGTGGGAACAGAACGCCGGCGATACCGGCCAATAGTGTACCCACGGTGACCATCGCTATGTCCCAATAATCCGTAAATTGGAGCTTAAAATCGTAAAATTCAAATTATTACTCGCCAAAAATATATTTCTCGCGTTTTTTCCGAAGATAACGGAAGGGGCCGCCTTTTCATTATCGGCTTCGGGCAGACTTTAGCACCCTTGAGCCCATATATATCGTGTCTAATAAGCTGTTTGAAATAGAAATAGCTGTTTCGTAAACAAGTAATTTCAACATCATTTTTTCCCTGCATGAGCTTTTATTTTACGTCGAAGTAAAACGATTGCGTCAGCTTTTAAAAAGACGATTATTCGGTATTGTACGACTTTCTACCATTTCCTTAGTGCTATGCTCCGCGCCAAACTTTCAGAACTAAGTACAACCAAAATACTTTGTAACAAGTAACAACAACCCGGTTGTGTTACTTGCAGTAGAAGGTGTCAGTTGCTGATGAGGGGTCACATTTGTGCCCGAAATGCATTCGACGTATTAAAGGAGACTGCAAAGTATTTTGGTTTTACTTAGTTCTGAAAGTTTGGCGCGGAGCATTCACAGAGGGACAACCGGTAAAAGGAGGTGGATTCCTTAGTGCTATGGCAGAAAAATGTGAATCTAATAATTCCCAATATAAATTGTTGGTAATTTAGCCCCTCAAATCACTGAAAATTTACTCACCAGTTGTTTTACGATTCTTCCATAATGTATAGACTCGTCTTTTCTCCTGCGCAAGTGCTCGATTTAACCCAACAAATAACAACAAAAAATTTTTTTTGTCACTCTACTTACTCTTTGAGGAAGTATTTTTCTTTCAAAATATTGTTCAGGTATTGCTGGCCCTAAAGAAAAAGAAAATTCTGGAGCTTGGAAAACTTCGCTCTTACCCCCTCCCCTGTCCTATTTATTTAACGCACAGAACTCACTTTAGCCGTCGCGTCGTACATCTTCGATAGGGTTTTTGTGCCAAGAACTCCCGTCCCTTTATCGGTTTTCTTCATGCCCCTAAACTTATGAGCGACGGCTAAACAAGAAGACCAGTCGCTGAATGCTCAGTCTGAAGAAGAAGAAGAAGAAGGCAAACAAAATAATAAGTTATCTTAATTAGCGTCTTCGTCTATAAGTGGGGGAAAATTATGGGACAATTATAATAATACAAGGCGTTTTCTTTTGTTAATTCGAAAAAATGAATACCGTCTCCCTTCATTCCCCTTGGCACGGTCAGCCTATAAAGACGTACTTTTTTTTGACGTTTTCGTCCCCTTCACACCTGGTGGTACACGTGAGAAATTTACGCGACAGGTCGACAGCTACAAATTATTACTTTAGCGCGCTTAATTAATGTTCCTCAGAATGACCTTTTACGTTTCAAACCGTATTTTGCCGATTAAAAAAAGATGCGTGGGAAGGGGGGGATAAAACGTAAATTTTCGTGTGATAAAAAACAGAATTTGGCTGTTGGTGCGGCCGCGGCTGTGGGGAAGAGGGTTTAAACTTACCTGGTCGAGTAACCAAAAGCGTTTAAATTGAGTGTTCAACTGTAGCTGCAAAGGCATTGAAGCCTAATGTATTCGAGGCATAACCCACAAAATTTGAATAAAATTAATACGTTTTCGCATTTATCTACTTATTGGTGAATTTTTTAGTGATTAGTTACCAATATTTAGGTCGGTTTTCAACACTCTTCATCAACGTGATTATTAGAAATACTCAGCAAGGAAAATGAAACGTGGGAACAAGGTCGTACCCACTGTAATAAATTTTGGATAGGTAAAGAATATGACACGACCTCAAGGAACACTGAAGTCTCAAATTCTCAATAAGCAAGCCTTGAGAGTTTGTCGCGCACTTTTCCCTCTCCCAACCCCTGTACAAAACGCAAGTCCCAGGTAATGGACGGCGCATGCAACAGATAACCTTATACAGGTGGCAAATGGGATGGAAATAGAACGGAGTTTTCATGGGCCCTACGGACTTTCACGAGGACACATCGGCCCCCCGTGATTGTCAACCCTATAAAGTCCAAAGAAAAGCCTTGATGTAAGCTGGTCTCGGTCGTGGACATGGAAATTCGGCCGTGACCAACGGCCCACGTCACATTTTTCGCCACTTTGAGGGGCGCTCGAACGGGTGTTTTGGTCGAAACCGGTTCCATTAATCAATGCAGGTTGGTCTGAGGGACACAAAAAACCGCGTCGTGCAATTCGAAAAATAAATTGAAGGATTGGTTCAATGTAAAACCAAATTTTTCGTACCTGGGGCTCTTCAGAAACCAATTTTGCGGAGTTAACTTCCTAAAAGCCAACGTACAGGGTCCGGCAGTCAAACCTGACGGTTTTTGAAATGGGATAAATAAAAAAGTTGTTGAGATATTTTAATTATTATTTTTTTATTGTAAAGAGGAGAATTGGAAATTAACATTCATAATAAAAAAGCACAAAAATAACTTATGTAGCAAAAATTATGTCACTTAAATGATGACTTGTCCCCTTGTGACTTTTATCTATGGGGGTACCTCAAGGGAAGAGTTTATGTTGACAGACCAAATAATTTGAACCAACTGAAGGAGAACATTCGGCGAGAAATTCGTGAGATCCCGCGCCAAACATTGGAGAGAGTCATGACTAACTTCTCTTGGAGACTCGTACAGTGTAGAGAAAATGGTGGTCATCATTTAAGTGACATAATTTTTGCTACATAAGTTACTTTTGTGCTTTTTTATTATGAATGTTAAATTTCCAATTCTCCTCTTCACAATAAAAAAAATAATTAAATATCTCAACAACTTTTTTATTTATCACATTTCAAAAACCGTCAGGTTTGACTGCCGGACCCTGTATTTCACACATTTAAAACCAAAAATCCAAGGTTATTACTGGCTGATTTCAAAGAGCAAGTTTGCTGATCGTAAAAGCAAAATTTCGAAGGTTTGTCCCATTTAAAACCAATTTCGCGGGTTCGGCTCACTCGAAAAGCCATTTTGGAAGTTCCGGCTTGTTAAAAATTGGAAATTCCGATCACTTGTCTCATTCACGTAGCCTGACCCATGGACTAAATCGTTTGTTTAGCGCCATTTCTAACCTTAATGTCATCTGTTTTCGTTTGTTAAACCAAAAGTTTCGTTTGCTTAGCCTTTTTTAAGCCCTTTAAACAACAAACAAACTTGGCTGAGGCTATTAAGTTCACGTTTCCATTGTGCAGCCATATTCTTATTTTGTTTGGCATTTCGGAATCGCTTGCTCGTGGTTCGTGGTTGTTTCACGTAGGCAGTTATACGCGATCAACTTCACGCAACCCGCTCCCTTGGATCAAATCGATTGTTTTGCACCATTTCTAGTCTCAAAATCGCTTGTTTAGCCGGAGTTCCCGTTGTCTAGCTTTTGAAACGCTTTACAACAAACAAACTTGGGTGCGGCCAAGTTCTCGCTCGCCGTCCCACGAACACATATTATATTATATTATATAATATATAATATAATATATATACGCGATATTTTGTTTAGCGGCATACCCGGACGTAGAATCGTTTAGTTACACTTAGCAGTGGCGGATTCACAGGGTGGGTTCTAGGGGTTCAACACCCCCCCCCCCATAAGAATTTGTAGGTTTTAGAGCGTTTAATTGCGGCAAAAATTGAGAACAGGCTCTCATTTGCCACTTAAATAGGGGAAAATAGACCAATTCGAAGTACCTGAAGGCAACTTCGTGGACAACACAGACAAACTACTCTAACCCAAAGTTTCTACAGGCTCTTAATCGGCGGGCAAAATTGAGACTGCGTTCTCATGTGCTATAATGTTGGGGTAAGTACGTGACAAAACGTTGGGGAAAACGATAATATTCGCGGCTGAAATAGCGAAAAAGCACTGATTCATAGTAAAAAGACTAAAATTATCACTAATTCAAGAAAAATGGAGAAAAACACTGCATGCGACGATAATTGGGAAAAATGATCATTCGCATTTATAAAATTGAGAAAAAACATGCAGTCCATCGCTCAGCAGGCTCTTCCATTATTTAAAAAAACGCCAATTCATGGCAACACCGGGACTGAAATTGAGAAAAATCGCTAATTCACGCTAAAATTTACAAAAAATACTTGATATATTCGCAGCTAAAACATAAAATCTGCCAATTCCCGCCTAAAATTGAAGTACATCGCTCATTCGCAACTAAAATGGAGAAAGGCGCAAATTCTCAAATCAATTTGAGAAAATGCTAATTTGCGGCTAAAATAATATATGTATAATCCACCACAAAATTAAGGAAATAATTCGCGACTAAAATTGAGAAATTATTCTAATTCACGGCAAAAGTAAAGAAAAAGCGCTCATGTGATGCTAAAATTAAGAAAAAAGCATGAATACATGTAATAAAACCTGCTTATTAACGGCTACTTGAACACTTGGACAACACTTTACTCACTAGTGAGTAAAGTTGTTTTTTACTCATTCGTGGCCGAGCAAGAAATAATTGTTGCTCTTGTTTGACCGGCAGAGCGCAGCGGTGCCTCTGCTAGCAATAGGATTATCACCAGTTCCCGTAACTTTCACACTGACTCGCATTAGTGGTAGATAGTAGTCTTAATTTCTTTTAAAAAAGCATTAACACTTTTCCTTGTCAAACTACTGTTTTTTATGAAGCGAGCTCCGCCGCGAGAAAAATAGCATGCACAACTCGTGATAAAAGTGAATTTACTTGCGAGTTGTAGTTTGAAATACAACGAGCAAGGAAATTCACATTTTACTCACTCGTGTACAATATTTTATTTCTTAATGAGAGATGCTGGCTTTTATCCTCGTTGCTTATTTTACAACCTAATCGGTCCCATCTCTGTTTGAGGGGTTAGAGAACTGTTTTGTCCCAATACATAATTCGCGGCTAAAATGAGAAATATCGCTAATTCATGGCAGAAATATATAATTCATGTGAGGCTAAAATGGAGAAAAACGATTATATCAAAGATACATTGGACAATCCTGCTTGTTCACGGCTAAAACTGGCAGTGAGACAAACCACTAATTCCCGCCTGGAATTGAGATAAAGAGCACATTCGCTGATAAAATTTAGAAAATGTGATAATTTGCGGCTAATATATCAGAAAGCGCTCATTCGGAGCTAAAATGGAGAAAAATGCTAATTCACAGATTTCGCGAAAATCCTCCAATCCGGAGCTGAATTAAATCAAGTAAATCGGCGATTTGCGGGTGAAATTAAGGAATAATTTTACGGCTAAAGTTCATAATTCGTGGAAAATTTTGAGGAAATCCGCTAATTCTTGGCTAAAATTGCGGAAAAGTCGTAACTCGCGGCTAAAATGGACATAAAACGATAATCCGCATGACTAAGAGTGAAGAAAAACGCGTAAATTGGGGGGGGGCGTTAACAGCTGAATACAAGGTTTAAACTGAGACAATCAGCTAATTGCCGTCTAAAATATAGATAAAGAGCTCATTCGCTGCTAAAATTGAAAAAATTCGTGGCTAAAGTGGACGAGAGGCACTCAGCCGCTAGTGAAACGCAGAAAAACGGAGGATCGATGTGAGAAAACCCGCTTATTCACGTCTAAGCTTAAGCTTGAGGGAAGACGGCAATTCGATGCTAAAATTAAGAAGAAATTCGCGACTAAAATTAATAAAAAGCGGTTAGATTGTGGCAAAATTGGAGACAAATCGCTAAATCATGGCTAAAATTAAGAAAACGCCAATTCGCGCTCCCTATAAAAACAAGTTTGTGGCTAAAATTCAGAAAAAAAAAAGAAAGAATAAATCGGATTTATAGTAGAACACCTCCCAGGATAAAATTCTAGATCCGCTACTGCTCGTCTTCAATGCCGAGTTGAGAAAAAGAAATTACCTACAAATTGCCAACGTAAAAGAGCCTCAATACTCCATCTCCAATTTGTTGTGAAGTTGCATCCAGAAACCACAAATTAGCGGCTTTTTAAAAAAAGATTTTGGACTTGAGTTATAGCGGGTTCTTTTTGAGCTGCGAATGAGTGCCTTTTCTTTATTTTAAAGGAAAGAAGCAACGCACCCTTTTCACAATTTCAGCCGTGAAATACAGCGCTTTTTCTCAATTCGAGCTGCGATCAGCACTTTTCGCCAATTATAGCCGAGAATTAGCGCTTTTTATCAATTTTAGATGTGAGTTAGCATTTTTCTTCAATTCTTAGCCATATATGTGAATTAGGGCTTTTTCTTAATTTTGCCATGAAACGAGTTTTCTAAATTTTAGCTTCTTCTTGATCCTATAGCCGCAAATTAGCTCTTTTCTCAATGTTTGCTGCGAGTGAGCTATTTTTCTCCATTTCTGCCTTGAATGCGTGAATTTACTCAATTTTATCCGCGAATCAAGCATTCACGCTATGAATTAGAGCTTTATTGATATTTCAGCCGTTAGTGGTTTATCTCAATTTCGGCCGAAAATTAGCGTTTTCTCTCAATTTCTTTCTGAAGATGAAAGCGTTTTCGTATTTTTTGCCGTGATTTAGCTCTTTTCCCCGGTTCTAGCAGCGAATTAGCGTTTTTTTAATTTTTTTTGTCATAAATTAACGCTTTTGTCTTCTACAAGTCATAAAGTGTACTCCAGAAACAGCGAATTGACTACCGATTTGTACCGTCAATTAGCGTTCTTCTTAGTTTTTAGCCGCGAATTAGCGCCCCGTCCCCCCATTTAGCCAGAGTGATTTATTGAATTCCGTGTAATTGAACCAAAAACGTTTGACTCCCGAATCGTATCTATCATTGAAAAAATAACACGTTGCTTTGGTACGGCTGAGTAGGCTTTAACCAGCACGACCAAAAAGAGTTGAAGGAAGGGTGTCTGGGACAGATTTTTTTCGCGAGGGAGACAGCGACGTTGGACGTTTTTTTATTCGTAATGGGGGGGGGGGCATTTTCCCCAACCCTGTTCCGATTTTCCTGACCGGTGATAAAATCGAAAATCCACGTCTTCCTCAGGAGCCTAGCTGTTTTACTTCCAAGGTTGAACTTTTCTGCCAAAAAACAAGACGGTCATTTAGGCCCATTTCCACCCACAAAATTGATCTTGTTTTTAAAGTTGATCGTGATTAGTTGCCAACCGGTTGCCAATAATGACCCATATGTATTCTGATATAAGTGTTTACATTGTAATGGTGATTACAATCTAACCACGGTTGATCGTGGTTTAAGAAGTTGCTGAAATCGGGCCTTAACGGTTTGTGTGATTTAAAAAGTAGCAGTTTGACCCTCGAAAATTCTCTACCCTGCTGTGGTGGAGGGGGTGCGGAAACCTTACCCAGAAATATTATTTTATATGACCCAAATAAACCACTCCTGGAATGGCCTGAAAACCATCAATTTGGCATAAAAAACTGACAATTTAATAGGGAAATTCTCTTGTCTTGTAATTTGCCTCCTACTGGTTCTGTCGGGATAAGTTACGAGTAACGGAAATTCGGATTATCATCAATGGTTATCAGGCAATCTCTGTTGCCTGACCCACGTATGAGTACCGAGCCTAGTGTTGAAAATACGGAAAAGTTGAATATGTAATTTTTTAATTTGTGAGGACACCACAAGGATGACGTTATCGTCAACACCCACGATGGCTGGCCGATTTTCATTCGATGGTGGTGGATTAGAAGATGAGACGTCTCAAAATCTTGGAGACGGCGGGCAAACGACCTGTGGGTCACCCCAAGAGCTCATATATCTCAACAGCTCTTGCCCGTAGTCACCAAGCCCGAGTCGAGCGTACTCTTGTCGATTGTACTCCATCTCGTCGAGGAGTTCACGACCCGCGGGACCGTATGGGACCTGCTGTGGAACTGGAGCAGGTTGATTCCATTGGAGCCAGTCAAACGGCTCGTCCACCTCGTCAACGTCGGCGGCGCCCCCATCGTCGAACCAGTCGATAGCGCCTTCTGCACCGCCGTCGTCTTCGTAGGGAATGTCGTCGTCACACACGAATAACGGCTCTTCGTCTTCAATGTTAATGAGTGGAGAATGTCGACTCGGTGGCTGAGTTAAAGGTCTTCTTTCGCCCATTAACAAACGTTCAGCCTCCGGTATGCCAACAGTTCTCATTTCCCCTGTAAATACAACGATGTGAAAACTCCTCTACTCTAAAAATGGAAATCCATTGTACTTACGTAGAAGTCTAGTCTTTAAAGGACCCACAAGTTCATCAAACGGTTGGAGTTCGCGGACCTCGGGGCTCGGGAACGACAACTCAAACCGAGAAACTGGGGAGGCTCTGGACTGTGTTGCTTTTAATCGCTCGCGAATCTCGCGTCTTTCATTAAAAGAGAGAGAGAGAGAGAGAAATACAAACAGTATACAAATTATTAGCTCAATTCGAGGAAACACTGTTTAGGGCATGGCAATTGTGGGAGTGGAAATAACAAAACACGTGAAAGCGTTCTGCTTTTAGTGCCCCCGGGTGTGGTCAACTGGTGCATCCCAGAGCAAATTGGAGCGGCCCAGTGACGATACGATGGCAAGAATTTGAAACTCGTCCCTTAAGCCAGGTTCACACCTATCATGCACGCTTCCGATCCGACACCGATCATGCATGTCGGATCGGAGACTGTGGAAACCCTCGTAACGGTTAGACTATATTTGGGTTGGAAAGGCAATCTGAGAGGGCTGAGAAGCGTAATAGCCGTCAACTATTCGGTATTAACGCCTATTACGGTCTCCACACCTATCAAAAAATGCATGATCGGTGTCGGATCGGAAGCCTGCATGATAGGTGTGAACTGGGCTTTAATCTGCCGTTATAAGGTGTCTCAGAGGGCAGAATATTTTCAAAGTTCGACACCTCCTTCAAGAGGTGATTTAAGCCACTTGAGCTAAGGTCGGAGAAAAAATAAATTTGGCTCACAAATATTTAGGAGTCCTCCATGTTGGCGCTTCCTGTTCTACCGCCGCCAAATCCTCGGTGTATTCTTCTCTGTAATAACCAAAATTGAGATGACCCGAGTTCTACTGAACAAAAAAGAGTTTCTAGTACCCTTCAGCTCTTGTCAGCTGGCGTGCCGGAGCTGGTCTTCGAGCGAACTCGTAGATAGGGTGTTGAGGCGTGAATAAATGCTTGGTTAACCGGTGTGGAGTGTTCAAACGCTGTGGCGACATCTCCAGATCCTCAGGCCCATATTCGCTAAAATTAAGTTGAAACATTCTCAACGAGAAGGCCATGGAATTTCTCTAGAAGACCTAACCGTGCTTTCGGCAAGCTTGGAAGAGGCCGTCTTATGTGATCCAAGTCGAATTCATGCAGACGAGGTGACTGGCCCATTCTCCTACATATTTGTTGACAATTTCACTGTTCTGAAAGGTCAAACGTTAGCGTTACCCCAATCGCGGTGATATGTGGTCTTCTTCCCTCGGCGTCGGCGGCTGTTGAACAGGCGCAGGCGTCTCTAAAACGCGACCTAACCGTATTTCTTCATCGATGACCGGTTCACACGGTTGTTCTCTGGGTCTTGGCGCTGTTGGCGGCCGGTAACCGATTTGTAAGAATCTACGAAAAAAGTTGGATGTAGCGGTGGAGTGATTTGATGGTGGTTTATTAATGGGCAAACCTATCCTCCTCGTACGGTGGTGACTCGTACCATCTTGGCTCTGGGGTGACCCAAGGAATGTAATATTCTTCGGGCTCGGGCTCAGCGAGTTCTACTGGTGAGTATGAAACTACGCGTAACCCAATAAATTACTCACGATTTCCTTTAATTAGGTGATAATGGGGAGTAGGGTAGCTGTGAGCTTGACCCACAAACCGCGTACTACAAGAGTTTTTGAAGTACGCGGCCTGGATGCCCTCGCTTTACAACTATGACAACAACATGTATGTCGCCACTTACGTGGTTCGTCTACGGGTGGGACGAGAATAGGACTTGGCGAGTGTCCCCATGAGAGCCTCCTTTCTACATCGTCGTCGTCATAATGTCTACGATAGAACATTTTCCGGGGCCTACTTTTGGGCGTCCTCTACAACAGCAACAAAAAACGGCGGGTAATCGGGTCAACGAGTGGTAATATAAAATTGTGAGGTGCGGACGTAAATATACCCAGGGCGAAACCGGTCCCGCGATGGGTTGATACGGCGTACCCACGAAATCGTCGGGCTGTGGAGTCACCCAGGGCATGCGAGGTGTCACCCACGGCACGGGTGGTGTGCCGGGTGTGGCCACTCTCGGTGATGGCTCGTAGGCATACACGCTGGCTGGAGTCTCCGGACCGAATACACCGAGCTCTTCCAATTCAACGCCCGCGTCGTAGTCTATGGTTGGATCGTACTCAGGCTGAGGACATACGGGCATGTCTGGGTCGTAGTGGTAAACCTCTCTCACTCTGTCTCCCCATCTTTCTAGGAGGGAAAAAATTAAAATAGTGACTCGTAAAAACCCGCTCCGCTTTATTTCAATGTGGAAGATCACAAACCTTTCATCATCCTATGCTGTCTATTCATCTGAGCGGCTTCCCTTCGCTGTTGAACAGCCGCTCTCCGCTCTTCACCCACCTCCCTCAACCATTCCTCGTAGGCCTCAAGACCTCCAAGCGGTGGAGGCGGATATCCAGGAGTGTATTCGAACCGGCGACCCGAAACATTCCGCAAGTTTTCAGGAGTGTATCTCGGTGTCTGAGGTACTTCAGGCTGTTGCGACGTCTCAGTGACTGTCCTAGCGACTGTCCTAGCTTTGCGACCACGTCCGACAGTCTTGATTGGAACTGTTGTTCCAGTTCTTCCACCGCCTAATTAAAGACACGAGGGGGGTTTTAAAATATTTTAAAAAACGAAAAAAAGGGGACCTGCCTCGTTGAAGAAATTTTCTCGTAGGCGGAGGTGTATGCTTTGGTGCTGATAACCGACTTGTCCCCCCTCCAGCTCGTGCTTTGGCCACGGCCAAAGTTTTGGCTCTGGTTGGCCGTGGTTTGGCCGAAGTTTGGTTCCGACCTGGCGGCCGCCCGGCCGGTCGCTCAGGCTCGGGTTCTTGAGACCGTAGAAACGCTTGATAATCCTCTTCACTTTCACCTTCAAATCTTGGCGGCATTGCCCCTTTTTCACCCATGAGAAATGCCGCCCAAGCACTTCCCTTCATTTTACCCATCCTATAGTCCCTTTGATACTGTTTTTCAGCGTCCATTAACGCTTTTTCAGCCTCTTTTTCATATCTGACGTCTGCTGGCTCGTATTTCTTGTTTTGCTTCCACGTTTTTAGTTGATACAGGTACTCATTGTAGGCTTCCCAAGCCTTGTAGATTTGGAACTGGTCTGGCGGTAGACGTCTATTCGCTGGGATTTCAGGCATTGGCTCTCTTGGGCGCTCGGGAGGTCTGAAATAAAATAGAAACGCTGATGTGAAAACTGGTTGGTGATTTTAAATTGCAAACACTTTCACTGTTCCCCTCTTTCAAGGTATTGAAGATCAGGATGCAAGACTCCGAGGAGATTCTTTTTCCTTACAATCTTTTGAACCTTTCTAGTCCTCGTTGTCGTCTCTTGCGTGACAGTCGCTGGAGGCGGTGGTGGCGGAGGCTGAGCCTCTCCGCCTTCGTCTTCCTCAGGCACGTCAGCCAAAGGTGACGAACCGCCCTCCACCGCCCCTGTCACTCTAGTCGTACTTTGTTGAGTTTGAGTCGTAACTTGAGTTGTCCTCGGCTGAGACCTCGCCGCCGGTCCTGGAGGAGGAGCTCGGCCAAATCGGGCCATCTTTTTTCGCCATCGCCGCTTCACGAATCGCCCTCGGATCTCTCCGCTCGATCTTTCTTTCGGTTACGTTTTTGGGAGCGGACAGTGAGGCGCGAGTTCGGGACGACGGCTCACCTGAACTTGTTCCTGTTTGAAAATTTCCAACCATTAATGGGTAACATATTATCTCCCGTGGATGTTGTATACCGGGTCTTCTTCTCATCCTTGGGCCGCCTTAAGAAATGTAGTTCAAAGCAAAAATATATTACTTAGTAGTAGTACATAAATTTAGAATTTAGATAAATTTTGAATCGTTCGAAAAAACCCCAAATTATAAAAAAAAAAAAGGTAAAGTGATCATGTGTTTACAAAGAATTAGTGCAGAGAAATTTTTGTGCTAAAATGGGCGCAAGCAATCGCGGTGGACGAGAAAAGCTACTCAACATTGTCTTAACGGAGCCGTCATGTGACGACAGGTAGCAACCCCGCCCCGCCCCCGCCAGAACATTTCCTACCGATCGGTAAGCAAAGTTTTCGAACAGAGAAAAAATTAAATCCGACCCTGGTCAAATTGAACATGTTTGGATCGCTTCGCGACCTCCGGCATCGATTTTATACGACGGCGGACGACCAACGGTAAAAAAACATACAAAAAACGTAACACTCATCTTGTGAACACAAGAGTTTGGTGGGTGGGTGGGAGGGAGGGGGAAGAATAATTCATTGTAGCAGATATCGCCGTTATATTTCCGAACAGGTTTCCGCTAGAAAAGTGCAAATAATTCGAGGGATTCTCGATTGTTGGCGAGGTCCCGAGCAGCGAATGCAGCAACGACAGCAGCAACAACAGCAGCAGCAGAAACCACCAGAAAGAATTGAGACAAAAAAGTGCACTTTCGTCGAACCGAAGTCGTTCCAACAAGAGTACTGCACGCGGAATAATTGTCCTAATTTGAAATGAAACTGCCCGATTGTTAACATGTTTTGTGTCCGACGTGTTAATTTTCGAAGATACAGCACGCTTTAAACTCAATATTCTGGGGAGTTTCATTTTTTTTTTTAAATAAGATTCAGGAGCAAAATGCACCACGGTGGAGGAGGGGATGGTTCTGACAATTCAGTCGTACTTTGGAATGACATAATTAGAGTTTTTAGCGGAACAACCTATGCGTTTGGGCCAAATCTTCCAGGCCAAATAACGTTATTTCACGGACTGGCGTTTCAGAAACCCATTTCGAGGGGTTGACCCACCAGTTGGCAGACCATTTACCTAACGGATTTCAGATTTTTAAAATGAACATTTTCCGGATGTTGCCTCATTTTAAAAAGGAATTTTCCGGCTCTCTGATTCTTTTCAAAAACAAAATTTCGTTTACTCCCATTAGAATTACCATCGTGCTGGGATTTAGCCGGCCCGTTGTCTTCCAAAAAGAAATTTCACGGAGTAGCGTTATTATCAAAACAATTTCGCGTGGCTGGGTCACCCAAAAATGCAATTTTTCGGGATCATAAACACAAAATTTTGCGCTTTCAACCCCATTAGGGTTGGCTCAGTCAAATGACCAATTTTGCTGGGTTGGCTCATTAAAATAACTATAAACCGCTGATTTTACGCATTAAAAAAACAGTATTGCTGATTTAAAGCTTCCAAACCCCAAATTGCACAGATCTGGCCTTTTTAGAAACCAAATTTTTGGGCTTGGCTCATTTGAAACCCATTCTGCTGCTACCCAAGAGAGAGCAAAAGTGAGTGAATGAACCGCGGATGTCATCAGCACCAAGGGTCCATGTATTTGGTCCATTTGCTAGTTTTTTGGTCTCTAGTGCCTATGCCTACCCAGTATTTTCCACGGAGGCTATTTTTCACGGCCATCAAGGCAGTTTGTTGATAGGAAGCCGGCCGTTTCGGAATCACAAAAAAAAAAAAAAATTATAATTTAAGCTACGTGCATTAGGACCGGGGAACGCATTTGACACAGCGAACATGCAGAACTTGTGTTCTCCGGGGCTTTTCTTTACAAACGGTACCTGGCACTACATTATTTTTATTTTTTCATGCTTAGGGTAAACTCTCAACAGCCCATTTCAAGTGGAATAATCAAAAAAAGTTGTATTTCTTAGTAAGAAAAAAAAGTTGTAATTGGATTGCATATAGACTGGCCCCATAGGCATTTTCCTCCTTGTATCCTATCCTCACTAGTTTACTTCACCATAAATCCCCAAGGTAGCAGAATCTTGATGGGATATCCCAATAGTGTAATGGGCAATAGCTGGATTCGAACTAAGGCTCGCTGGGTTGCGAAGCGAGTATTGTATCCATTACGATGGCCATCGAGGCGCGCTTCATTAGGCATTCACAACACGGGGAATCGGAAAATCAAGGATGTGTTCTTCCTATGACTCAGATGTTCTTGATCGCTTTGAAGACCAACGCTTTTCGTGGTCTTGTTAAGGGAGTGACGTGCAATGTTTTGAAACTGTTATACGTCTTCTAAACTCATTTTACTAATATAAAATTTGTATCACAGATTTAATACACAATTAATTGTTTTCGACTAGAAATGTTCAAAAGGCTTTTTTCCATATTTGACTTTAAGGGTTTTTAAATGCTCGTCAAACAATTTATATTCACCGTGAAATAAATAAAACATGGCACCAGCGAGGTCTGTCACGGGCCTTTGATGTAAGCCTTAATGAAGAACTTTTGTCTGTCTCTGCACGGAATGCTTAACAAAATGTTCGATGAACCATAAAAAAAAAGTGACTAGATTTTAATATTTTTGCTATTTCGTTTGTTTGCGTTTTGTTTCGCGCGTGCTTTCACGCCTTTGAATTTCAAGGTATCCCCGCATAGCTGACGATTATCCGTCAAGATGCGGCCGCGTTATGAACGCGCATGTGACGATTCAAATTCCCCGACTGTGAGAATCTGAGTAGGCACAGTTTACACTGATAGGGTTTCTCGCCTGAATGAATTCTCAGGTGTTTCGTGAGTGTGCTCGAATCAGAAAAGGCCTTTTTACACAGGCGACAACGGTAGGGTCGCTCGCCCGAATGAGTTCGCATGTGAGTTGTGACTGAGCTTGACTGAGAGAATTTCCGGGCACAAATCGGGCACCTAGGAGGGAGTAAATTCCTTTTAATTACAAGAAATTTCACGTTGATTTAAACTGTTAGTATTTTACCTGAACGGTTTTTCACCCGAGTGAGTCCTGACGTGTGCTGTTAAGTTAGCCGCCTGACTAAAACTCTTGTTGCAATCGTCACACCTGTCCATTCTGAGCATTAGGCCGAAGTTTAAACATTTCTCGACCAATTAAACGGCTAATATACCTGTACGGTTTTTCACCGCTGTGCGTTCTCAAGTGAGTTTTCAACGTCGACGGTCGGGCGTACGTTTTCCCGCAGATTCCACACAAATTGGGTCGAGGGCTCGTCGTCAATGGGCTAGCTCCGCCGCAGCTCGACGCTTTGCACGTAGTCGGATGATGATGATGGTGGTGGTGATGACTGTGGTGATGATGATGATGACCGGCGGAGGCGTCCATCGGCGGTAATGACGGATCACCGCCGCCGATGTTCACGCCTTCGCCTCCGTCGCAGGAAAAGTTGGAATCATGAGTGGGAAACTCCGAGAAAACGACAGGTGTATAGTGATGTTGACTGTTAGAAGTGTACAGCGGTGATGCTGATCCACTCCAACTTATCTTCAATTAAAAAAAAAAAAATTAAACTGTTTTAAAAACAAAATGTATTGTTTATAAAGTGGTCGAAAAGTGCGTTGAGGTTGCCCTCATGAACGCTCTCCCTTTCAACTACTCTTTCTCCCTCCCTCTAACGCCCCATTCTATTGGTTCTTTGACAGTGGTAGGTACAAAGGGTGTCAACAAAAAGGGAAGGAAAAGGGAGGATCTTTCGAATCGCACCCTTCTCTGTAGCTAATGGCAACCCGCATGACTCGAATGGCTTCCCTTTGTGAAAATCGATAAAAGCTAAACCCCCCCCCCCCCCGGTAAGAAACAATTACATATTCAACTTTTCTCGAAGAAACAAACCAACCGAACCCCCCCCCCCCCACAACTGCTTACCTGATGACACGGCTGTAAGTGTTGAGCCGGAGATTCATGGTACGCAGTCTGGAAATAGTCATTTTCCAACGGTACACCGCCGTAGCCGCAGCTCTGTATACATTTAACAAAAGCTGTGGTACTTATTTATTCTTCGATTATTAAATAAATTTCAACCTGTTGAATGTTTGTTGGATACGACGATGGTGGAGGTGTTGGAGGATGAATTACTGGGTGCTTCAATGAAAGAAGAGCGTCGGCTACGTCCTGGGGCTGGCCATCGCATCTGAAATAAAAATATAAACACTAAAATTGTTGATTCATGGACGTTAAATTTCCGGGCGCCCCACCCCCCAGGCCCGAGACTTAATTTTGCGGGCTTTTGGCCGCGGGTGGGAGAGAGAGGTTCCTTCAACCACTCCCCCCCCCCTCACAAGTTATTTCTGAAACTACTCTGAACACAATTTCTAAAGTAAATGAGTAACGCGAACAAAAGAAGCCCTTCAACTACCCCTTTGTTTCTAAAATCGTCTTTAATGAGTGCGATACTTTAGTTTAACACCCTTCCGTGGATGGATTGACGATTTTCCTTGCTGAGCTTTGAATTCACTGAAACGCTTTGAAAATTACTGGTTTTTGGCACTAAATAGTCAGTTGTCATGCCAAAAATCCAAGGCTGAGCAGCCGGTTTAAGGTTACCCGCCGGTGGTATAGCTCTCACAGCACATTTTTCTCAATTTTACCTGCTAATTTACGTTTTTCTCAGTTTTAGCCGCCGCATTTAGCAGTTGTCTTCACTTATGAAGGCATGAATTTTAGTCGAATTTGTCTTCAGAAACCACAAATTAGCGCTTTTTATCCGCGATTAGCGCAATTTTATCCGTGAATTAGCACCTTTTCTCAAATTAGACGCTAATCGCCAATTTGCTCAATTTTAGCAGTAAATTAGCAATTGTTTCCCTTCTATTCATTAATCTGATTTAAGATTACAGTGTACGATTAACCGACAGATTCAGTCGGAGTTGAAAACGTTTGAAAATTCTGCAAATTTTCGTAATTCCTCACATTTTACTACTCGGGCTCATTTTTCGTCCCCTGAATCCTACACGGTGTGTTCAGATTTGATTTTCGGCCAGAAATAAACGAGCTACAGTCGTTTTAGTAACGCAATGTCTATAACACGAAAAAAATCTTAAAAGGGAAAAAAGTCGGACTGCCCCCGGAGGGAAGTAAGTGTGTGGTCTTGTTAGCACGGTAACTCTCGAAGAAATCAATTTAGCGGAACGCGCTTTGGCACAAAAATCAGTAGTCGTAAGACCCCGGTCGGTATTGCATTTGGGCCAAATCGGTCAAGGTGGAGGGGGGGGAATAGGGGTTGAAATGGTCAAAAAATCACTACAATTCACCAGTTGATTCTAGATGCATCATATTCAGTACGAATACTCCATGTTAGAGTAGCCTTTGATTCCCATTTTAATTTTTCGAAAAAGTCAAGGTGGTGGGGGTGGTCCTTCCGGTGTGGAAGTGTGAAAATTGCGTTGAACTTCACTAGTTCATCTTAGCGCTCTAAAATTCGACTCAATAATTTAATGCAACCTAAGCCCTGGATTCCATTGAGATTTATCGAAAACTTTGATGGGGCGGGGGTGAAATAGGGGATGAAATTTCAAAAAAATCGCTTAAATTCACACGTTTAGGTATTATAAAATACGGCACAAAAATTAAATATAACAAAGCCCTTGGAAAACTACCGACACTTTGCGACATTTTTGAACAGAGGGGGGTGAAAATAGAGGAAGAAGTTCGGCTTAATGAAACAAATAATGGTATCAAAATTATTACTTCTGGGACGGCTTAGGGTATCCGTATACAGAATGAAATGCACTTTTTCCGACCGCCAGCTGCCGGAGCGAAATTTTTTTTTTTTTTTTTTTTTTCTCCTTTCTTTCTCTCTCTCTCAATTTGGGCTCAGTTTAGGAGAACGCATTTTTTGTATGTTTAGCTGATATTTAACGCTTTTTCTCAATTGCAGCCGAAAACAGCTCCTTTTCTTATTTCTTTCTGTGAATTGGCGATTTCCCCCCTATTTTAGCTCTAAATTAGCCATTTTTCTCAATTTTAGCCCCAATTTTTTTTAATTTTTAGCTATGAATTTACAGCCTTTTCTCAATTTTAGCCGTTGACTTGGGCCGATTTCTGGATTTGAGCGTTTTTCTCTAAACCCCTCTGTACTATACGTTGCGAAACAGTGATTTTTCTCGATTTTGCATCTCGAAACTGAGATTTTTCGCAATTTTCGCTGCGAATTCACGTGTGAGTTAGCTTTTTTCCTTCAATCAATTTTAGCCGCGAATTATCTCGCTTTTTCCAATTTCAGCCGCGGATCGCCGATTTTCTTCGCGGATCGCCGCGGTTCTTTTTATAACCTAAAAAAAAAAACCTTTTTCACGTTTAAAGCGGTCCGTACGCACAATAAAATTGCTCAATGTAAGGGTTGCGCAATAAAATTGAACGTGTATGGGTAGTATTTATGGGTTGCAAGTATATTGTGCCTGCCATTTTTATATGCATACCTACATCTGAAAAATGAATTGAAAACCCGTGTTGCGCAATATATTGCACTTGTACAGCAAACTTCAAAATATTGCACAATACAAATTTTGCGTATACATATATGTGCCCTTTAAAATAACGAAGCGTCATTTGTTAAGACCTTAAAATCTGAAGCTGACTGTTTTATTTCAGCATGCCGTAACGTCCGTCATTCACCCTGGACCCAATTTTGAAGGAACGGATATAATATACACGTTGAAAATGATGTTCGACGTTCTTGTGACCGACGAACAAGCTGAAAATTCTGAATACGATGGCGACAGTGACGCAGATGATGGTCTGCCGGCTTGGCACCGTCGGCGCCGTAAAAAGAGAGCAGCAGCACCGCCTTCAACTGCAACTTGAGCCTCGCGGGGCAAAACGTTCAAGGCCTAGCAACGGCACGTCTGCTGATGACGCTTTTAGTTCTGACTCATCATGTGAGAGTGACGAGGATGGTCCTGACGACACGCCCTCGCCTGTCCGGACAATTTTGGCGCATGCTATTTAACCGTCGTCGTCTGACGCCGAGGATGAGGGTGCCGATGGCGGAACAGATTTTCAATGGAAAAAGGATGTCCAACAATGTGAGATTAAAGATAATTTCAAGAAATTTAATTTTGATATTGACTCCGGTCCGAAAAAAGCAGTAGATTTAAATAACTTTTCTAAAATATTTTTCACATTTTTTTCTAAAAGTTTTGCCAACCATATTATAATTCAAAGTGAGATATACGCTAAGCAGAATGGCTATTCCCTCGATCTAACAATTGAAGAATTGAATGCGTTTGTAGGGATTTTAATTATATTGGGTTTCAACCGGCTACCTTATCAAAGACTATTTTGGTCCACAAATTCCAATTTTAGAAACACGAGAATTTGCCAGGTGATGTCCCTTAAGCGCTTTTTGTTAATTTTAAGATTACTCCATCTCAATGATAACGAGCAAATGGCAGGCCGGGAAAGCCCGAATTTCGATAAATTGTTTAAAATTCGCCCAATGTTTGTGCATTTTCGAAAAGTTTTTTCAGAAGCTTTCACTCCCTCCAGGCAATTATCGGTTGATGAGAGTGCAATTCCCTTCAGGGGAGGATCCTCTCCCAACATGCCCTTGAAACCAATCAAGAGGGGGTTTAAAATATGGGCAATATGCTGCGCAGCTACAGGCTTTCTAGTTGGTTTTGATTTTTATGCGGGCAAGGAAAGTGACTCGCAGGCTCCCCTTGGTGAACCGGTAGTTTTGGGGCTAACTAGCGGGTTTGAAAGTTTGGGATATTGCATTTTTTTCAAGAGGTTTTTTTCATCATTTTCCCTCATTCGTAAACTTTTAAACAGAGTCTCTTTGCATGCGGTACCATTATGCAGACAAATAAATCTTTTCCCAGGTGTGTAAAGACTGACCGGGAACTCAAATTAGGAGAGTGGGACCAAGCACAGACCAAGGAAATGGCTCTTGTGAAATGGAAAAATCGTGCGACCAAATCTCTGTGCGTTGTCAGCACTATTGACGATCCTAGTGAAAAAATCACAGTTCATCGAAAAGACAAGGAAGGGAACAGAAAATATATTAATTGTCCCCAAGCAATTGATACTTTCAATGGGAGGCGTCGACCTTTTCGATCAATACACGGCCTCCTACTCTATTCAGTGGAAATCTCACCGTTGGTGGATGAAATCGTTTTATTGTTTTATCGACGCCGCCATTGTAAACTCTTTTATTCTATGTAAAAACGAGGTGAAAAGCGCCAATATAACGGAAAAACCCGTCAGCCAACTAATGTTTCGATCGCAGCTGGCTGACGAGTTGATAAGGGATTACAATGGGAGAAAAAAGGCAATCCCTAAAACCTTTATTACCAAGTCTAAAAAAGTCAAGAAGCCTGTAACTGCGCCGACTGGTCATATGCCAGTAAAGTGTACTCCTCGCAGGTGTGCAAATTATAGCGGGGAAAACCGGTGAGAAGTACACTAAAATACAAAGAATGCGACGTTGCTCTGTGCAAAGTCAATTGCTTTGAAAATTTCCATACCAATTTGTGTTCATAATGAAAAATATTTTGATGTTAAGCGTAATTATTAGATTCAAATTGTAAATTATAATTAAGACTCAAATTGTAAATATTTGTTAATAAGGATTTAAGTCAGTATTTCCATACAAAATAAATATTTTCACGATGGCCATACTATACCACATTCAACTTGTTTTGACCTTTTTAGGTTTTTTGTTTTCAAGAATTAAAATTAGTGATATAATAATCATCATCAACAAATCATCTTATTGTTATTATTATCATAATCTTTCCCTTGTATATTCAATCCACGGACACCCGACTGACTGCACCAAACTTGAGGACGCAGGTGCGGGTGAGCGCCATCAGGGGCGGATACAGGGGGTGGGCGATCGGGCTGAGCCCGAAGGGCTGATGCCTGCTCCCCTCCCCCCAACTCTTTGACGGATCCCAGCCCTCCTGAGAAAACTGGTAACTACAGATTAATTTTTCTCGGTAATGGTCCCTAAGGTAAGCCTACAGAATCCCGGAACTGGCCTATTATAGCATAGGTACAATGAGACAAATGAGAACACCTATCAAGTAGGGTTTTCTTAAAACAAAGACACCCTTTAACCCATGACTCAAGACACAAGGCTGTTTTATAGCGTATAGCTTAGCAGTTGGTTCAAAATTCACTCATTGAGAACGCCCAGAATACACGTACTCTAAAGGCCTGACGCAGTATTTTGTGCCTCAGCCCTCAAGCTGCATACATTTTTTCCCTACTTTGCTGTCTTATATCTTCACCGATACCGATTTTATGGTCTCGTCGCAATCTTCAGGGCACTGGGCGTTAGGATTTGATCGGGGACTTAGGCATTCTACCTCGTTAGACTCAGCCCAGCAAAGCAGATTGTTGTGCAGATTGGTTGTATGTAGTTTTTCTCTCCGACTTGATCGTTGAGATCAACCATCAGTGCCGGCTTTAAGGAGGGGCGAGCCGGGCAACCGCCCGGGAGCGCCGTGTACTTAGGGGCGCGTCTAGCAATGGGAGGGGGAGGGAAGGTGGGCGAAAAAAAATGACCTAAGAAGCGCATTTGATTTCAAAACTATAAAATAGCCGAAAATTGAAGTTTTTTTTCAATTTTAGCCGTGAATTACAAAGCTTTTCCTTCACAATTTGTCCGCGAATAGGTGATTTTCCTCAATTTTAGCTGTGAAGTAGCCTTTTTATCCCATGTTAGCGATTTTTCTCAATTTTTGCCATGAATTGAAGTTTTCCTAGATTTTTGCAGCAAATTAGCTTTTTTTAAACCTTTTCAGCAGTTAATTAGCACTTTGGACTGCAAGTATAGCGTTTTTCGTTAATTTCAGCCGCCCTAATTAATTAGCGAATTTCCTCAAAATTGGCCGCAAATTAGCGGTGTACGAACTATTTTTGTCCCGCATAATACAATTTTGTTTCCAACTTTTAGCTATGGACTAGCACGTTTTTTCGTTTAGGCACGAAGTTGCCTTCAGAAGCAACAGATTATTGCCTTTTGCTGAATTTTAGCCCCGAGTCAGCGTTTTTACTAAATTTTAGTCGTGAATTGGCGTTTTCTCTAATATAGCCGTGAATTAGCCGATTTTTTTCATTTGAATCCGCGAATGAACGTTTTTTCTATACTTTATCTGCAAATTATCGGATTTTTTACAATTTTAGCTGCGAAGTAATTATCTATTCTTTTCAATTAAGTCCGCGAAATAGGATTGTTCCAAGTTTAGCCGCTAGTAAATAGCGCTTTTTGTCAATTTCATTAGCGAATTAGCTATTTTTCTCAATTTTTGCCGTGGATTAAAGTATGTCCCAATTTTAGCAGCTAATTAGCCATTCTTCTCAATTTCAGTCGTGAATTAGCATTTTTCAAAAATTGGCTGTGAATTAGTGGTTTTTCACTTTTTATCCGCGAATGGGCGATTTTTTGCAATTTCAGTTGGGAATTTGTCATTTTTCTCAATTTTAGCCCCGAATTAGCGTGTTTTTTTTCTATTGTACAGCCTTAGCGGGCTCTCTTGCCTTTTAGCGCTTGCAGAAAAGCAAAAACTAGGCCACGTCTCAATCTTACCAACAGCAAATTGGCGTTTTTTCTTCATTTCAAACATAAGGTGGCACCTATACACCGCGAATCAGTGATTTTTTCTCAATTTCGGTCTGGACATTTCATCGAGATACCGGGAATGAAGGCTTTTGAACAGTTTTGGCCACAAATACTATCGATTTTTTCCAACTTTTTGCGGCGTTGGTACTTTCCTGCAAGAATAGCATATTAGTACGCCTTCTCATCTTTATCCGCATACGGATCTAAAAAATACTGGGGAGTAGCGTATTCTCTCTATTTTAGCCTCGAAGTTACCCGTAAAAGGCTACGTTTTCTCTCAAATTAAGCCTCCAGAATAGCGCTTTTGTGGGCTAAATCGATTATTCAGTTATACTCTTTGCTGATCACCTGCAAGCACTTCATCCTGGGTCGGATGGATTAAAATCGTCCAAAAGAGCCAATATCTCTGTCCAACTGCATGCCGTACGTACCTACAAACATGAACATGAATCCTTAATATCCACATTTTTAGGCCCACAAATATGCCTATTATATATTTTTAGGGCCGCATCAGCCCGGCGGGGGCGGGCATATCAGCCCGGGGTGGTCCGGCCCCCTCACCACTATGTCTCGGTCTCGGTCGGTACGCTAATAATTTACGGACAGAAGTAAGAAAAAGCGCTACTTCGCGGCTGAAGTTTCCTTAAGCTTCCACGGATAAAGTACAGAAAAAGCGCTAATTCATGAATGAAATTGAGAAAAATGCTCATTAGCGGTGAAAATCAAGAAAAATACGAAATCACCGCAAAAACTCAGAAAAAAACGTTAATTCACCGCTAAAATGGCGAAAAATCGTTAATCCGTGGCTAATTCACCGATAAAATTGAGAAGCGCTGAAGTGGGGAAAAACGCTAATTTGCGATTTGAATGACAAAACGTCAAATTCGCGGCTTCTGAAGGTAGCTTTGTGCCAGAAAGTGAAAAAATCGCTTAATCCACAGCCAAAAGCCAAAAGCTTTACGTAATTCGCGCGAAAATTGGGGAAAAACTCTAATTCGTGGGTGAAATATACAAAAATCTATAATTTTACCGGCTAAAATGAGGAAAAACGCTAATGAGTTGTTATAATCATGATAAATTGCTAATTCACCACTATTTTAAATTGATAAAATTTGCTAATTCACAAAAAATTGAGAAAATGGCAAGCCAAGGCTTCCGGAGGCAGCTTTGCAGCCAACTAGCAAAAAGCGCTAATTTATGGTAAAAATTGAGAAAAATCGCGAATTTGCGGCTAAAATGGAGACTTCGCCTATCACCACAATCACCAGGGCAAGTTTGTCACATTCCTCCTGAATCACTCTGTATGCAGGGTGTACAAAAAGCGACTGGACAGAGAGAAACCATGAAGGGGTAACTCATTTCTGATCTAAATGACCTTTTGCACGTTTCCGAAATTCCGCTTTGTTTCCGAGATATCCGCCGTTTTTTTTTTTTTTTTTTTTTTTTTTTTTTTTTTCTTTCTTTCTTTCTTTTTTTTTCAGAAATATCTTGTTGCACACGCTATAATTGTTGCATGGGCGAAGCGGGGCACACAGTGGTGGATCCAAGGGAATTTTGACGGGTAGGGGGGCCATCGTTTGTTTAGCGCCATTTCTAGTCTTAACGTCGTTTGTTTACGTTTGTTTGGCCGAAATTTTCGTTTGTTCAACTTTTCAAATACTTTGAACAACAAACAAACTTGAGTGCGGCTAGCTTCACGCTCCCCGACCCATGAACGAAATCGAAAACCGATTTCACGTTGAGATAATGTCGCTAAACAAAATATTTCGATCTTGGGTCGGGGAGCGTGAAGTTAGCCGATCCCAAGTTTGTTTGTTGTTCAAAGTACTTGAAAGGTTAAACAAACGAACATTTTGGCTAAACAAACGATGTTAAGACTAGAAATGGCGCTAAACAAATGATTTCGTTCTTGGGTCGGATTGCGTGGAGTTGGCCGTTAGTGTTTCACGTGAGTTTTTGGGGTAAAATCGCCAGTTGTGTAGTGAAAACTTCAGTTTTGGGGTAACAATTCGGCTTTAATTCGCATGAAATTGTCTGTTTCAGAATAAAATATTCAGTTTCAGAGTAAAATCTTCAGTTTTGGGTTTAAAAATGTCAGTTTTTAACGTCTCTCAGGCAAGAAGTTGAAAATTCGGATTTGCTGTGTTGGAGGGCTAAGCACTTTTTATACAAGTATCAATATTTTTTGGGAAATAATTGTCAGTTTTTGGACAGAAAATCCTAAATAGAAGGCTACAACGATATTACAATCTGAAATGTTAGTTTTTGAATGATTCTGACCCTTTTCGTGAAAATTCGGTTTCTGGGAAACAATTTGACGATTTAAAGCGCCTATGTCATCATCAGTCAGACTCGGCTGCCGAAGCCTCTGCCACTCACAGCCCTATTAAGGGGCAGGGGGTATTTGGTCCGTTACCCCTGGGCCCGGCCCTCCTTGGGGGAACGACTTACGGTGGTTGGGCCATCTTCGTGGTTGTAGCTTAACAGTGGCTGGCGCTTTGGTTTTTAACAGCGTTTTGTGCAATTAACATTCCTGTCTTTGAAGCTGTGGAGACTGTACTGTGGATCGCAGCTACGCTGTGGAATTGAGATTCACTCTGTGGTTAAAGTTTTTTGTGGTTGGAGCTTCGCTGTGAATGGACCTTTAATGTGCTTTAAAATAGTTGGCACTATAGCGAGTTGATAAATCAGTTGAGGGGGAGGGAGTCTGTGACTTTCTCAATAGTTTTCTCGATTTTGACCGAATGTGTCTTCTTTAAACAAATAATTGGTGATCTTTCTCAGTTTTGCGCGCGCGAATTAGCGCTGTCTATCAATTTTAGCCAAGAAGTAACGCTTTTTCTTACAACTATTTGATCGCGAATCACCGTTTTACTCCATTTTGGCAATGAATTGTCAATTTATCTCCCTTCATTCGTCAATTTGATCTTTTTCAAGTCAAACTTGCCTTCTGAAACCGCGAATTCTCAAATGTTGACAGTAAATTACCGATTGCTTCACCTTTTATTCATGAATTAGTTTGCTTTCTTAATTTTAGGCAAAATTGCCTCAAGTGACGGTAAATTGGCGTGTTTTTAGATTTTAGTTGCGAATTGAGTTTTTTTTTTTTTCAATTTTAGGCCGCTAATTAGCGATTTGTTCAAGGTTTTGCCGCGTATTATAGAGATTTTTCTGTTTTTAGCCGTGAATTCGCGTTTTTATCGATTTCATCGTCCAATTACAATTTTTTTTTACTTTTAGCCACAAATTAGAGCTTTATCTTGATTTTACCCGAATGTGTTCCCAAAAACCGAGAATTGATACCAGGTTTTCCCTAATTTTTCCGTGAATTAGCGTTTTATCTTCATTTTGGCCGCTAGCAGTGAATTGGCGATTCACGTACTCTATTCATCATTTTTATCTCAATTTTCAGGCAAAATTGCCTCAAAAAACGGTGAATAGGCATTTTTCCACTTTTAGTCATGAATTAGCGTTTTTATCAATCTTAGCCGTGAATAAGCGCCTTTTCTCTCTTCTATCCGTGAATTGGACAATTGGATCATTCTCGCCCTGAATCAGCGTTATTCTCGATTTAAGACGCCGTGAATCGAAGCTTTTTCTATTTTATTCCGGGACTTGGCCCAGGAGCAGCACATTATCGTTTATTTCCCAATTTTTTTACCGCAAATTGTCATTGAAACCCAAGAACTCTAGCGTACCGTGGCAGGGGTGAGGGGTGCGGACCGCCCCGGGCCCCCGTTCAGATGGGGCCCCTGAATAGCTTTAAAGATAAAAAAATCGGGATTTTTAAGTAAATAAGATGAGAACGAATGGCTAAACTCGCTTGTGAATGGAGAAAAACGCTGATTCACGGCTGAAATTGAGAAAAACTGTTGAAATTTATGGCTGTTGGCATAGATAAAAGCGCTAATTCACAGCTGACGTTGAGACAACGCAAAATCACGAACTTTTGGGGCCAAATCGGACTAAAATTAGGAAAAAGCGCTAATTCACGCAGCTAAAACTGAGAAAAAAAGCTATTCAAGGACGAAAAAAAGAAAAACGCGAATTCGCGTCTTAAAAAACAAGAAACACGCTAGTTCGCAGCTAAAATTGTGATAAAATGCAATAATTTAGCAGCTTTAAAAATTGAGAAAAATCGCAAATTAACAGCATAAAGGGGGGAAATGCTAACTCATGAATTCTCGGGGCAACATTGGGACATGGGGGGGGGGGGATTCGCGTATAAATAAAAGTTGAGGACTAAGGTATGAAAAATTACGATTTCACGGATAAAATCTAGAAAAACCGCTAAAAATCGCAGCTAAAATTAGGAAAATGTGTTAATACTGATAAAATTGAGAAAAAAACGCGAATCCAATCCACAGCTGAAAATAAGAAAACGTCAACTAATGGATTCTTGGGGGCAACTTCGGGGCTGAAATTGAGGCTAAACCTGAGAAAAACGCTAATTGACGGATAAAACAGAGAACAACGCAAAATTCTAGTCTAAATATTAGAGCAAATCGCTATTATGATAAAGTGTTACAATTTGGCAGCTTTAGAAATTGAGAAAAAGCGTGAATTCACAGAAAACGCCAACTCACGGATTGCCGGGGCTGGGACTAAAATTGAGAAAAAGCGCTGAATTCATGGCGTGAAATAGAAAAAAACGCGAATTCGCGTCTAAAAGTGGAGGAAAACTCCGCACTCATAACTAAGGCATGAAAAATTCAAATTTTACGGATACAATCCAGAAAACTCGCAGCTAAAATTAAGAAATGTGCAAATAAACTCATTCACTTCTAAAATTGAGGGTAAAAAGGCTAATTCATGGCTGAAATTGAGAAAACGCCAACTTGCAGATTCTTGGGTAAAAAACGTCAACTCGGTGATTCATGGGGCAACTTTGGGAATAAAATTCAGAAAAAGCGCTAATTCAAGCGGGCAAAACTGTGAAAAAGCGCTACGCTAATTCGTAGGTAATAAATAGAGAAAAACACGAATTGGTGTTTAAAATAGAGAAAAGCGCTAATTCACAGCTTAAATTTCGAAAAATTGCTACTTTGCGGATAAAATTGGGAAAGAGCACTCAGACGCTACCTAATTTGCGGGTACTGTAGGCAAGTTCAAGGCTAAGAGCTTTAAAAAGCGCCGATTCGCAGCTGTAAATGAGAAAATGAGCTAGTTCGCGGGGGGAAAAAATGAGAAAATGAGCTCATAAAATTGAGAAAACTCACATACGGAGTTTTCGGAGGCAATTTCGTGAATAAAATTTATAAATATACTAGCACTTTTTCTTGATTTTACCCGAATTTGCCTTCAGAAATCGCGAATATGCACTTTTTCACTATTTCAGCCGCAAAATTATTGCTTTTACTCATTTTTAGCCGTGAATTCGCGCTATTTCTCAATTTTAACAGCATGTATTAATGTTTTTCTCATTTCAGCAGCGAATTTGCAGTTTTGTTCACTTCTAGCTTATTAAGAATTTTTTTTTTAAGTTTAGCCGTGGCATTTCCCCAAAAGCAACACATTATTACGTTTTTGTTTTGTTGTTGTTTTTTTTTGAAATTCCATCGCGGTCTATATGTATACCGCGAATCTGCTATTTTTTCTCAATTTGGACCTTGAAGTTGCATCGATATAAACGCGAATTATACTATTTAGTCAGGTTTACCAATGAATGAGGGCTTTTACGCTATTTTAGCCACGAATATTTGTGATTTGTCTAAACTTTTAGTTGCGTGTACTTGCTCCAAGGACAGCAAATTAGCGCGCTTTCTCAATTTTATCCGCGTGAAGATCTGCGAAAAGCTGGGAATCATCGTAAGCGAGTCAAGAGAGTATTCGCCGTCCAACTGGATACAAATACATATAATCAGGGCCGTCGAGAGAAAATCCGGGTAACTCTTTTTCCACCGACATAAACGGCTACGCTTATGGTGACGTCACATAACCGTAAACGTTAACCGTCAGACGGTTATGCAAAAACTCCCTATTGTTCGATAATTCGCAGCGTTTTCCCAATTGTGGGAATTTGCATCCTTTTTTTTTTTTTTTTTTTTTTTTTTTTTTTTTTTTTTTTTTTTTCACTTTTTTTTTTTCACTTCATCATTGAAATTTGAATTAGCAAGATTTCCCAATTTCAGCAGCGAACTTGAGCTTTTTCTGAATTTTTGTCATGAATTAGCGATTTTTCTTAATTTTAGGTATTTATTTCAGCCGTCAATGAGCCAATCGGCCAATTATCTCAATGGATTTTGAGATTTTTTCCCCTCAACTTTAGCTGTGAATTAACGATATTTCTCATCGTTTTTGGGGGTGAAGTTGCTCTTTCTCTCAATAAGCGCTCAATATTGGTGCTTTTCTTAACTACAGCTGCGGCTTTTTTTTCCCATTCCAGCCGTTTTTCCATTTTTTCCCCCGCGAGTCAAGCGTCTTGCCTTAAGCCTGATACACACATGCGGTACTTGCCAAGTAGCAAGTAAAATACTTTTCAATTTTCAGTTAGTCGGTTTCTAGCAAATTGCTAGAAATTTATTGATATTTTGCTCGTCCTCCCATCCCCCCTCCTCATGACAGCCATGCATATAATTGTAAGATACCTGCACAATAATTATTTTTTCGCTTGACCTACCTGAGATGGCCATGGTAACCTCACGACGAAAGAATAGTATATTTCAAAACGAGTGAGGAAAGCTTCACTTTACGCGCGAGTCAATGTGTTTGGCGATCAAGGCGAAGCCGAGTTCGCTAATTACTAACAACGAGCGCGTAAATACGCTCCTCACGAGTTGTGAACGCTATTTTTCGCTTGACCGACTAAGTGGGAGGCACTTCACCATACACTCACTCCAAACATCACTCTTAACAGTGACGGAAAGTACTTTTCGCGTGTCCAGCGTGTAAAGTTCGAGTTTACAGGCAAAAAACAACTGCAGGAAGTCGAGAGATACACACCAGTGACGTAAAAACTTTACTCACTGAAAAGTAGTGGCGTATAAATTTTACCTCATTGAACAGGGGAAGACGGTGGTGGGACGTAACTTAACTAGGCAACCTGACGTGACCAGGCTTCCGCTTTATAATTATGTGGTTGACCGAACGTTATCAATTGCACACGAATGAAAATTGACTCTGCTTTTATTAGGCTTATGTCAAAAGCTGGGTAGCTAGCCGCGCGAAAAATAGTGTACACAACTCGTGAGGGAGTAGAATTGCCTCGCTCGTTTTTTTCAGCTCACTCGGCTGCACCTCGTGAGACAAACAAAGCTCGCGGGCAAAATTCTACTTCCCTCACTCGTTGTGTAATATACTATAACCGCTGTTATTTGCTTACTTTACGTCATCGAGTGAACGAAAGTACATTACGTCACTGTTAGGAGTGACTTGTTTGGAGGGAGTCGTGGTGAAGTGACACATAGTTGGTCGGTCAAGCGAAAAACAGCGTTCTTGATTAATGAGGAGCGTCTTTACGCGCACGTTGTTAGTAGGTCTGTTCCAAAACCTACCCTAGAACTTGTTTGGAACCGTCACAGAATCGTTTTCTGCCAATAAAACGCGATGGATTTGTCTGTTGCTATGGTAAAATGGTTCTGGAACGGTTTCAAACAAATTCAATGCATGGGTTGGAACAAACCTAGTAATTAGGAACTCGGCTTCGCCTCGTTTGCCAAACGCAACTCGTGCGTAAAGTGACGCTTTCTTCACTCGTAGTGAAATTTATTATTTGTTTCGGATTTTTTCGGTGCCGGACCCCTCTGATATTGCTCTTTGAAATGAGCCAACCTCGCGAAATCGCCTTTTGAATGGGCTAACAGGGTGAAATATGTTTTTGGAGAAGCGAAACTTATACGAAATTGCATTTTTGTTTTGTTTTAGATTGGTTTTTACTCGGTCAACTCAGTGAAATTACTTTACACTGTGAAATTTTGTTTGTGAAAGGAACCAGACCCGCGAAATTGCCCTTTAAAATGAATCAAAACGCTGGAAATGGGCCCTGCCCACTAATAGACGTTATGTTTTTTCATTTAAGAACATTAAACAGTGCACACATAGCTGAAAGTTGAGACGACTTGTCTCTTGGCCCAAGTGTCACATGCCACATGGAGTTCGAGAATCATGAATGACCATGCCCCAAATGAAAGGCATGCAGTGAAAAGAGGAGAGGGACTCATAGTTGAAGAGAAGAACTCAATCAGGTGATGGGGGACTCAACGCTACACACTATAAGCGTTGGCGCCTGTGTGAGTGACCCAAACAAAGTGTGATGGCAAGGAGGAGAAGGAATCGCTTAAGGCCGAGAGAAATTCTTATACACTCATTATTTTTTTTAAAAAACTCCCTACCAAAATATTCAATGGCGCACCTCACACTATGGTACCTATGCTGCAAAGATCTCGTTTTCCGCTAGTGAAAAGACTGAAGAGCCGTTAAATCTTGATTTTCACTCGCCTGAAAAGCTGTCAAATCGTGATTTTCGTATCTGAGAAGCGTAGCGAGAATTGGAGTGAATTTTTGACGGGTCAAAATTGTCAATTGACTGGGAAAAGATTTTGACCGGGCAATTTCCCAACACTTAATACAAACTGATGATAAAAATCCTGTCGACAAAAGTGAATCGGTCAATTGGAAATAATTAATTTTCAATTATTGATTTTCTACAAGAGATGCCTGAAGTTGAGAGTATCTCGACGAGAGTATTTTCGTCCTTTGACTGACGCTTTCTTCATGAAAATGAGATGTTTTCCAATAAATATGTTGGATTTGGTTAAATTCGTGTGTGAAACTAACAAATTGTTTTGATGGCACGCGCGGAGGCGGGGTGCGTTGAATGGTCTGTCATCGGATTCTGAGTTATACGAATTGGTCAATTAAGGCCTCGGTCAAGAACTAGCTTTCGGGCCAAATTTAGATATATTCCTTATAATGTAGCATTAACTTAAGTTTTAAAAAAATCAAAATCAAAATTGGCCCATTAAGAAAAGTATTATTATATTTGAAGATAAAAAGCCCTTAAATTTAGCCTTTTGCTTATAATAAAAAAAGAAAAAGGAATTAACCCACCTGTAGGGTTGAAGCGGAGGCGGACTGTACAATGGAGGCAGCGGGTCCAATTCAAAAGCCGTAAAGGCCATATCTTCTCGCCAACACTGTTCCGTCGTTGGATCACTCGTCGGTATGACTGTCGACGGAGTCAATGAGATGATTCCTCCAACGCAGCCACCACCGCCGCCGTTGCCGCTGGTAACAAGACCACCGCCGCCGGCGCCGCCGCCACCACCGTTTCCAAATGTCATCGTTGCCGTTGTCGACGTTGTCCACCACTCGACAACACTTGGACCACCATCCTCGCGTTCGCCACCGTACGACAAGGGAACCACGCCCCCAGGGCTGGAGCTTAGCATTTCACTTCCTGCGGGTGGAGGACAAATACACAAAACAAATTAAAAACTAAATTTGGCCGACAAATTTTTTTTTTTGCCTTTTTACTTTTTCTTCACATTCACCAAGCTCAATACCAAACTATTATAATTTTTATTTCTAACACTATACAATTATAGCGTTTTTTCCCCTGTAAAACCTGAAATATAATTATTTAAACCCCCCTCACCCCCCGCACAACCATCTATCACCGTTTACTCATTTGAGAGGGAGGATTTCAACGCGGTTTTCCTATTTTCTTTCCGATTAATACGATTGGGTTGTTTCACTCGGCAAGGGGTGGCAATTTCAACCAATAGACAGTGGGACCGTCGCACTTGTCATTGGTTGGAAAGGGGTTGTCTTTTTAAAGAAATGGGGAGGTGTAAACATGGCGGCACTATTTTACTCTTCGTGTTGTGTTTGTTTGTAATGTATGTATGTACGTACGAACTTTATTGCTTTGACCCCTACATGTGTGCATGTTCTATCTGGAAAAAGAGAGGTGTGTGTCAATCTCGCATTGGGTGGAAAGAAGGGGAAAAGTGATGTGATTGGAAGAAAGTAGGACGGCCTGTATTGATTTTAAATATACGAAGTCGTTTAGCAATTTTTATTTAAGTAAAAAAATAATAAACATTTAAAAAAAACTCAAGTCTGTCGTCATGCAGGGATGACAATAATTCAATATTTTACTGCCTCTTCAAAATGATATGGCGTATTTTGTGTTCCGCCAAACGGTTTTATTTAATCTTAAAGCCAGTTAGCACAATATTCCGCTGGAATACTTCAAAAACTTTCATTTAAACGGGAAAGGAGGTAAAATAATGCTCGGAGTACAATAGTCGAAACTTGATTTAATTTACCATCGCGTATCACATTCGACCCCCCCCCCCCCGGACTCGAGGCCTAAATAATGACTTTTGAGTGTGAGAGTGTCAACGTTTCAACGGCCTAATCCAATTTTTCGAAATAAACCTGAAGGGGTGTCGAGTAGTGGTCGGATTGGTTTGGTAGGGGGGGGGGGGGAACACGTGAGCTGTTACCGGCTCTTGAGTACTTCCACGCCTGTACCGTATGTCGTTTCCTTTTTAACGTTTAGCCAATTTTTAATTAATTTTTTTTTTTTCATCGAAATTAATATCGACGAAAAAATTGAAAACTAAAGCACTGAAAAGGAAGAAAGTAACTCAACTCTCTGAAGGAAGTTACTTCCACTTGACTTAACGTCTTTCCTTTAAAACACCTCCCGCTCCCCAGCAGTCCCTCGACCTGTTAACCACCTTCGACTTCCCTTCCATCCGTCGTGAAATTTAAAACTTCAGAGTTTGTGCTTATAAGAAAAAAAATACTTCTTCCTTTTTATTTAACAATATTTCACGGTCTCCTACACCCCGTTCTTTTCCACCGATGGTCGCGGTGCCGCGGACGGCCGCGGGGGTACGTAGCTGTATGAATGGACATTGCCCCCACCCCCACCAATGGGTGTTTAGACTGGGCCCAAAACTTATAAAAACAATTTTATTGTGAGAGGGGGCTATTAGGGCAGCGTACTTTAAATAATAAATATATGTATAAACAACATTTTGTAAAAAGGAAGAATTTGAAAACGTTATTATGTACTCACTGATCGAAAAGCCGGATGGCGCCCCTCACAGTCGGTGTTTACGTCCGCTGAAGATGACGCTTCCAAAAATCCATGTTTTTTTTTTGTACTTTCGAAATTTTGATACACTCAAGCCGGTGTTGCAATTTTTGTTTGGCAAAGGTGGAGGGGGAAAATTTATTGTTCTCCCCCTATGAAATAGGATGAGACCCCTAAATAGGAACGAAGCACCCCTTACGCGTTTGTAGTCATCGAGTATAATATATAATAGTATGGGTCGACGAGGACGAAAGAAGCCCTCGACCACTAGCACTTCTACCCCCTCCCGCCCTTCTCAATCCATCCTACTCCAACGATGGACACCCTATACCCCTCTTCAATGCCTTGTTTCCGAGTGTAAACTTTCCCCCCACCACACAAAAAACCACAGGGACCAAGTAAAGGGGTCTTCTTCTTTCAGCCAACCCCCTCGACGTTGTATTATACGAGTATATATCGTTCTTTTAGCCCTTTCCCTTTTGCCAACTCCCTCCCCGCCCATACCGTCCTCTTAATTTCTGACGCGAATACACAAGAAAGAAATTGGGTTCATTCCATTTAAATCGCGGTGGAGACGCGCCGCGTCGCCACCGCCGTGGCCAACAGTGAAGCAAGAAAGGAGCAGCATGCTGATTCAGTCGTAATCTGAAACAGACGGAGCATTATTAATTTTGTTAGCATCGATATCAAATTAACTAATAAAACAAGTGTTTTTAGAACCGTCAACATACACTGGGCAAAAGGAATTCGAAAAATTAATCCCCGCAGGCGTTGGAACGGGCATATAAAGTCACAGCCCTTCAAAAACTGCCGCACTCTCGGCCGGGGAATTGTCGGTGTGACCATTATCAATGGCTGAACAACAACGAGAAACCGGGAAACCCTGCAACCCACCGGGGCAAGTTTTGGCGTTTAATTTCAACGAAACAGGAAGTTTCGAGTCTTAATTACGGAGAAATTGCAAGTATTGGGGTATTTTGTTTATTAGTCACCGTGCGCCCTAAGCCTGTTGAAACCCCAGTGGGGGCTGGGTGGGGGATGGGGTGAAAGAGCTAAGCTCCAAGTTACTCCAAGGCGGAAACCACTAGGTATAACTTTGCCTCACGACGGAACTGTGAATTGGCGCGTTCTCTCAATTTTATCCGCGACGTAGCAGTTTATTTCAGTTTCAGCCGCAGCATAATTATATAGGTAGCCTTTTTTCTCAGTTTTTGACGTGACAGTTCGGATTTTCTCAGGGCTCTTCCTCAATTATAGCCACGAATTTTAAAATTCGTGAATTAGCGAATATTCTCATACTGGTCCGCAGATTGGCGTTTTTCTCAGTTTTATATCAGTTTAGCTGTGCGAATGAGCATATTTCGTCAGCTTATAAGCCGTAAATTACGCTTTTTCTCCGTTTCAGCTCCGATTTCAATTTTTTTAGCCGAGAGTTAGCGAGTTCTCGTTTGCCTTAATTTCAGCAGCGCTAATCAATGATTTTCTCAATATTTTAGCAGTGTATGATCTATTTTTGCCCCGCATTATCAATTTTTTCAGTTTTAGCTAAGAATTAGTGCCATTATAGGCCCGAAGTTGCTTTCAGAAGCCACGGATTTGAGTTTTCACTAATTTTTAGCCGCGAATCAGCGTTTTTCTAAATTTCAGCCGTGAATTGGCCGCTTTTTCATTTATATCTGCGAATTGGCGTTTTATCCCAATTTGTCGATGAGTTAGCGATTTTTCTCAATTTTAGCCGCAAATTTAGCGCTTTTCAAATATGTCCGAGAATCAGGATTCTCCCAATTTTTAGCCGATAATTAGCGCTTTTTGTTCATTTTATTACAGAATTTGAGATTTTTCTCCATTTTAGCGGTTATTTAACCGGCGATTTTTTCAATATGCTTGAACAATAATTTCAGCTGCTAATTAGCCATTACGCTAAATTTCAGTCAAGAATATGCGTTTTTGCAATTTCAGTTGCGAACTTGCTCTATTTTCTCAATTCTAGCCCCGAATTAGCGTTTTGTTTGTTTGTTTGTATCTTGAGTTTTTTTTCTATTTTTGCCGCGAGTTTTTTCTCACTTTTATAGCCCCGAATTACCGTTTTTCTAGCCTTTTTTTAAATTTTTTTTGTTTTGCCTTTTCGCGCTTGACAAAAAGCAAAACCTGGGTCACGTATCAATTTGACCGACGTTTTTTTCTTCATTGTAACCATAAAGTGGCATATCTATTCGCCGTGAATCATCGATTTTTTCTCAATTGTGGCCTGAACATTTTATCAAGATACCCACGAGTGAACGCTTTTTCACAGTTTTAGCGACGAATATTAGCAGCTTTTTCAACTCTTTGCTTCGTACTTCCCCCAGGAACAGCATGTAAGTGCGTATTCTCGTCTTCGTTTGCTTAAGGACCTAATCCTGGGGGATTAGCGTATTTTCTCTAATTAAGAAAAATACTGTGATACTTCGCAGCTAAAGTTTCCTTGAAGCTTCCGCGGACGAAGAGTCATTGAGAAAAATCGCTCATTAGCGGCTAAAATCAAGAAAAACCCGAATTGCTGCAGAAATTTTAAAAAATCGCTAATCCGTGGCTAAAAAGGTGATAAATCGCTAACTCGCATTTAAATGAAGAAAAATCGCTAATTCACTAATAAAATTTAGAAAATGGGCTGATGGGAGGAAAAAACGCTAATTTGCTGTTGAAATGGATAAAACGTCAATTCACGGCTTCTGAAGGTTTCTTTGTACCAGAAAGTGAAATAAATCGCGAATTCGCGGCCAATTCTCGGCGAAAATTAGGGAAAACTCTTAATTCGTGGGTGAATTGTAGAAAAATCTATGAATAGCGGCTAAAATAAAGTAAAATTGCTGATTGGGCCGGGGGGTTGATTTGGGGAAATTTGTTAAATTACAGAAAATTTTAGAAAATGGTTAGCTGCGGTTTTCGGAATCAACTTCGTGGCCAATTGGTAAAAAGCACTAATATATACCTATGGCAAAAATTGAGAAAAATCGCTAACTCTTTGCTAAAGTGGAGAAAACGCCAAATCGCGGCTTATTCTGGATAGCGACTTCATCGTGGTACTTGTGAAATATTCGCCCGGGGGCCCCAAATGTCTAAGGCCGGCCCAGCCCAGCGGATTGTCAATTTTAGCCGCGTATAGAAACTTTGGATTAGCGTATTTTCTTAGTTTAGCCGTGAAATTGCCTTTAGATACCTCGAAACGGTGTATTTTTCTTAATTTTAGCGGCAAATGAGCGCTGATTGTCAATTTTAGCCGTGAATCAACGCTTTAAAACCTAAAAGCCCCTATTCTTTCATCTTTAGGGGTTTTTCGGGGGTGAGAGGGGGCTCTGAGCGGGAGCCCCGGGGCGATCCTCCCCGCACCACCGTGATGATACGCTATTGGGTGTGACCTGCAAGACTTTAAAACCTAAAACTAACAATTTCACCAATGGCGTAGCCCAGACGCCCAGATAGACTGCTGTCCATGATGGTTGATGCCCACCCTGCTTCAAGCCGTGCTTGCTAATGACAATTCTTGAAACTATAGCTGCACACTAGGAAACCGTCCATTTGTTCCTTTGAATTACCTCCTTAGCTATCAAACAGAACATTTTGCCCTTAAAAAACAACGAAATCTTGACATTTTGCCCGTGATACGTACACTTGTTTCAACAAAAATGGCTTTTTTTTTTTTTTTTTTCCTGAGTCTGTCCAATTTTTGCTCCAATTAACGGCAGAGCCACTTATAAATTGACACTCACAGTCTAAAGTGGCTTAAAGTGGCTTTTTGATTGTGAAACGTACACAAAAGGAAAGAAAAAGTAGCCGTCAATTTCTCACACCTCCACGAACATCCCCCCTCTCCATAACGACTATACGCAGAGTAGTCAGCAAATGAACTAATTTTCAAGGCCCAATATAGCTGCGGCCTCGGGGGCTAAATACAAAATATACGCACGAAATTGCAAGTTTGGGGAATTCCCCCCCCCCCCCGGACTCCATTGCCACCCAAAGACTGGCGAAATTGGCTTGCGATCCCAACAAGCAACAAAAAACGTAGCGTCATATCATAGATTTTACTTTATTTTAACCACGAATCAGCGCATTCTTCACACCCTATCCGTGTATTAGCGTTTATGCTCAAATTTAGGCCTCGAATTAGCATTTTTCACTATTTGAGCCGCAAATCAACCCTCTTTCTTTATTTTAGCCACACATTAGCGTTTTTTTAATACACATCATACGTATAGCACTAAACTAGCGATTTTATCCTAGCAATTTTTCTCAATCTTGGCTACGATTTAGCGGCCGCTAATTAACGTTTGTCCTCAATTTTAGCCGCTAAGAAGCGATTTACATCAATTTCATCCGCGAATCAAAACTTTGTCTCAATTTGATCCGCAAATTAGTTATTTGTCTCAATTTCAGCTGTGAATTAGCGATTTTATTATTTTTAGCAGCGAATTAGCGCACTTTGCACACCTAGCTTGTCCGCAAATTAGCGATTTTTTTCTCTAATTTATGCCTTGAGTATTCGTTTATTTCTCAAAAGCGCTAAGTAATGCTTTTATCTAATGAATTGACGTTTTTCTCAACTTTAGTCACGATTTGGAACAGGGGCGTAGCCAGCCCGTGATCAAGGGGTGGGCAGCCAGATACGCACGGATCCACAATAGAGTGGGAGGGGGATGAAATCCAGAAAATAACATTTTGCGGCTAAAGACTGAGGAAAAACACCCATTCAAGGCTAAAATTAAGATATAGCGCTGATTCACGTTTAATAAATTTGATTGTTCGCGGTTGAAATTGAAAAAAACACGCTAATTTGTGGTTTCGTGATGCAAAATCCAAGACGAAATTAAGAAAATGCGCTAATTCACGGTTTATAGAGCTCTTTTCACAGCTAAAATTGACAAAATAGATTGCTCGTTCAACGTAGAGTTGAGCAAAATCACTCATTTGCGGCTAAAATAGAGAAATGGAGCTCATTCACGCGGTTAAAATTGAGGAAAAACTGTTCTTTTGCGGCTGAACTTGACAGAACGCACCAATTCGCAGTTAGGCGATGCCCATAGTGCTGGCCGTAATTGAAAAAGTAAATCAAAAATGCGTTATTTCACGGTTTTTGGAGACCTTTTCATGGCTAAAATGAAGAAAATGGGCTAATTCAAGGTAGAATTGAGAAAAGTACTCAGTTTCAGCTAAAGTTAAGGAAAACGTCAATTCGAGGCTAAAAACAGTGCTCATTCACGAGTAAAATCGGGTAAATCGAGTAAAATCGGGGATCCAGCCTGAAGGATATGGCGTATGAGCAGACTACGGCTTTGGCGCCCTCGACTCGGCATGGCCGAGGGGCTCATTGATTGATTGATTGATATGTGAGCAGCTTCACTGGCGAAACTATCAGATGCACCGTTGCCCTTTCGCAGGCTGATAACAGGATCTGGAGGTGAGAATCGCGTCAATTCACGGTCATCAGAGACGAAATTTGCACAGAAATGGCCACTATCCGTCAAAAAAATAAATATCTGCTGGAAAACTGTCATTTGTAGCCTTCTATTTCGGATTTCATGTCGAAAAACTGAAACTCCTCCCCCCCGAAAAGTGACACTTTTGGATTTAAACTTCAAATTTTAGACGTAAGACGGTAAGCAGAGCTGGCATTTCCTCTCCCACTATATAAGTCTGGATGACAGAGCGGGCCAAGCACGGTTTGAGCTAGCCAAAAGAAATGAAATTGCCCGTCAAACCTGCGAAAATGGGATTTTAGTGCGAAAAATCAGCAAAATCGGGTTCCAAATTAAGCCGACCCTCGAAATCGGTTTGTCAGCAACAAACATCCGTGAATTTTGGATTTTCGGTGAAGCCGATAAGCGAAAATGTGATCTTTTTTAGTGAGAAAAATCCGCAAAATTGGTTTTATGGAGCTTAATACAAGACATTTGTGTTTCTGTTAGCCAAATAAGGGATTTTTTTTTTTTTTTTTTTAAAGAAATATCAGTAAAAATGATGTCTTAGAATTCGAAATCAGAGATGCTGGTTGCTCAGCAAGGCAGAGCTTTGTAGTGTGCGAAATTTGGTTTTCACCACAAAAAAACAGCGAAAGTTTTATGCTTGATTTTAATAATTAAAATTGTAACTTTTTGATGAAATTTAGGGGTGGGCAGCTGCCCCACGAAATCTGCGCTTTTTATTCTAGGGGAGGGCAACTGCCCACCCCTGCCCCCCGCTGGCTACGCCCATGATTTGGAATTTGTCACAATTTAAAGCCGTTCATTAGCGCTTTTTCTACCCTTCATCCCAGAATTAGTGATTAATGTCCTCCATTTTAGCCGTCAGTGAGAATTTTCTCAATTTAGGCCGTGATTTAGCGTTTGTCCCAATTTTAACCACTAATTCGAGATTTAAGTCAATTTTAGGCTCGAATTTCAGAGATTTTTCTCATTTACATCCCCGAATTAGCGTTTTTTAAAATCAATTTTAGTCGTGGGCTTGGCCCAATAACGGCCCATTAGCGTTTAAATAAATTATAGCTGTATAATGGCCTCTATGCACCGCGAATCAGTATTTTTTTTTTTTTTTTTTCAATTTTGTATTGGAAGTTGCTTAGATAATTCACGAATGAGCGCTTTTTTGAAGTTTCAGGCCACGTACCTGCCCCCAGTTCTATAAAGAAATTTGCGATCAGCGCATTAACTGGACGGGCAGACATTGAACGTCAAGTTTATTGACAGAAAATACATCATTGATGGTTTTATCTCGGAGAGCGCTATAGAGCTTGGATTTTAGTTATAGAGAGGGAGGATATGACTGTTTTTTTGTGGTGGATAAACGCAGTTTTGTGGTCGCATGCAAGTTTTTCGTAAGGTAGTCAATTCACTTTCGTATTCGTGTTTTTTTGAAGAATTCATTGACGGTTTTTAGCACATCATTGTGGTTTCATTCGTTTTCTTTAAAAATCAATGAAATCAGGTGACTTTTTGATAGAAGATCCAATGCGGAAAAGTTATACAGAATAGCCCCCCCCCCTCAGGGGGATGTTTTGTTGTCAAGCATTAATTCCTTGGGATGAGTTTCCTCGGTAAAATCACACGCTTATTCGATCTGAGAACCCGAAAATTGAACCAGTCCAACAAAGTCTTCAAAGAATTTATGAACTTCGCCAAATAAATGGTGAGGACAGTTTGTACGAGGGGAAGGGGAGGGACAAAAAACATTCGACAAACAATAGTCATGGAAAAAACTCGATCCCGTTCTTCCGCCGTTCTCGGGTCGGAGATGAAACTTCTAAAAACTCAACTTACGAATCATTTTCGTTAGTAGTAGCACAAACAGCAACGCCACTGACCCCATTTCCCCGTACATCGACTCGTCCGCACATCACACAAGCGCTCACGTTCGCTTTAAAACCGCCCGCGAACGAATCCGCTCCACTTGAGTTTTAACGTTTTATGCGCTCGAAAATTCCGCCTCAAGAACGCTGAAAACACCACAACCTCGGCTCTCAAGGTATCAACTTCAAGTGCTTTCTGTTCCTCGAGAAGGGAACCCAATCAAGAGCTTGAATTTGCCGAGGCTTCACCCGAAGAGCGACGTACTCAAAAGTCTTTTTGTTGTTCGACTGGGGCTTCGCTTTAGAAGTTTTTTTTTTTATTCGCCAAGTTTTATCCCAGTTTATAGCATGGGAGGTCGAAATGAAACGTAAAATATCTATAGTTCCAATTAATTAAAATTTGGATTAAAATTAAACCCGAATAATGTGAATAGGGGAAAAGGGATGAAAGAGAGAGAGAGAGAGAAAGAGAAAATAAGCTATTTGATCCGCAGCGCGCGTCCGATTTTTTGATCGTCCCCCTTGCGTCTTTGTTTATTGTCGGGTACACCGCAATGACAAACTAAAACTCTTATCTGCTTGGGAAATCCTTCTTTGAATGGGACAAACCTTTCCCCTCTCTCCACCCTTCCACCGAAAAATTAATTACTCGCTGTGTAATATTACACCGAGGCTGAACATAAAAAAAAAACTAGCAGAACGAGAAAGAGATGACGTGAAAAGGGGGAAGAGGCAGATGAGCGACGCAAGAAACTGTACTCCCTCAAAACATGTGTGTTTTTAAAACATCAAGTTTGAGATTTTTCAGAGTTAAACAGCTAAGTCAATATTTTGTGGGCTCTTTGCCATTAAACAGGGCCCTCTTAAAACCTCTGAGAAATTTTTCTTCTCTATTTGACAAAATGTTGAATTAAAACACCTCCCCCCCTTTTTTTTCAGTCCTTGTACACACCCTCTTTCGCTGGGAACTGATCCGTATCGGTTCACCACACCAGGAGAGTTGGGTGGTATGAATGATTAAAAAGAAGGACCACTTGATCAAACACAGGTGAGTTACAAATGTTATAAAATTGTGCCGGTGGCTCGTGACGAATAAATCCGTTCAGTCAACACACTGCCTCCCTCTTAAGTTACTTGCATATCCTTTCCAGTAGACTTTGTTTGCAGGAGAACAGAGGTGGTGTGAGGGGGGGGGGCGTCCCCACAAAGTGAATCCGAAAGATCCGGTGCTCCATGTAATCCGGTCGTTTAAAGGTTTAAAAAAAAAAAATGTAAGTTTGACACGCTTTCCATACATAAACAGGGATTGTCGAGACACCAAGGGTGGGGTGGGACACGCGACTTCGAGGTATATAGCAAGAGCGCGTGTGAAAAAGAAGGGCCCGCGGTAGGGAAGTTAACTTAAAAGATGAATCGAACTCCCTTTTTTGTGTGGGTTTGTGTGTGAGGAAAAATTTAAAGATTACCCCAGTAGGTGGCCCCCCCTTTATGGAATTATTACGTTGAAAAGAGACGTGAGGTGCAAAGCGCTCGTGTTGTTATTCAAAAAGTGGAATTATGTCTTTGTGGGAGGAGAAAGGGCACACCATAGTGTTGAAAGCTTATTTATGGGAGCTATTTAGGAGTGGATGGGGGTCTTAAGCACAGCTAAATTAGCTATTCTCACCGCATGAAAACGGATAGGCTGACAGTACTCGCGCCAAAATATCGCAAAACTGATTATTCGCGCCTTGAAATTAGTTAAACTGACCATTTGTGCCCAAATAACTTCATAAACCCTAAAGATGGCCAAACCAACGATTCGTGCGGCCCTGAAAATACCAGAAAGATCATGATTCCCGCCATGACAATGGCTAAATTGACCATTCGCGTGCCAAAAACAACCAAACTGACAATGCGCGCCTTATTGCTTCACGGACTATTCGCTCCCTAAAAACAGCTAAAGTGACTATTCACGTGCAGGAAAAGCATCATGTTAATTTGCACTATTCGGCTATTGACTGTTCGGATGCCGAGAATGGCAAAAGTGGATATTAGCGCCTTGAATTGACCACTTGCGCCCTAAAAATGGCAAAACTGACGATTCACGCCATGAAAATCGCTAAACTGTTGATAGCCAACTGCCAAACTATCGATTCCACATCCTTATAAAAAGACGACCACACTGATTTCAAAAGCCCTATAAAAATCGATTACAATTTGCGCCCTTAAAATGCCTGATTCATGAAAACTAAAATGGATAAAAGACAAAATATACCATTCGCGCACCAAAAATGGCCAAACTGAACCGTTCTCGCCTTGTCCTAACGTACTACTAATTCACGTCCTATAAATGGCAAAGTTGATCTGAAAATAACACACATGACTATTTATGCCCTGAAAATGGCCATACTGAAATTGCTTGACTGGCTAATCAGGCTCCAAAAATGGCTAACGGACCATTCGCGCCCGGAAAATGACGAAACTTGCAATTCGCGCTTCTAAAAATGGCCAAACTGAGCCTTCGCGCCTTGAACATGGCAAAACTACAGACGGCTCGTGCCCTAAAAATAGCCGAGTTGATCAATTGCACCTCGCAGATGGCGTAACTGACGACTCATACCATTAAAATGCCTAATATGATGACTTGCAGCACCGATAAACTGTCTATTCGCGCCCTATAAAAATGACTACATAGTGGATTAAGGGTTGTCACGTTTTAAGTTTCGTTGTCGAACGCCGGGTTTTCGCCGGTTCAATAGCTTTCTACCTGAAATTTTCGTTCGCAATTAACAGTTTTACCGTTAAATAGCATGTTTCATGCTCCCAATGTTGAGAGGGAGGGGGGGGGGTCTATCACGGTTTCGTTATCGAATGATCGCAGCATGCGAACTATAGCGTGGAATTCGTTACAAAGTTTCGGAGATTTCACGATTTCCTCGCCTTTTCCGAAGCCAACGTTATATAGGCCTGGGACTCGAACCCATCAAGTGCTGCCGGAAGGAGGGGTCTCAAGCCCTCTGAGCCCCTCCCTGTATCCGCGCGCCCACCACTGACGATGACTTTTCAAGCAGGAAACTGTCATTTCTAGCCCCTCCCCCCCCCCCAAGAGTCAGACAATAGTTTTCCCACGTGGAAGGCGCAGTGAGATACCCGCGGTGTACGCAACGACAGTCCTCGACGCACGCGGACCTCGCTGAGGCGCTCTCGGCTCGATAGACATCGGCCGAAACCAACGACAACGACGTTGCAAAACGAGTCATTTTGGCCCGATCCATAAGGGTGCTCACACCTATCGGGTGAGTTTTGGCCTGGCCCGGTTGCATTCTATACATGTGACCATTCTCCGAGAGACTCATAAACCGCATCCGGCCCTATCTATGCGTTTTTTGCTAGTGCATGACAGCGTGCTATCACTTTTTTCGGGTAACATTGGGCTCGAAACATTTGAAACCCCCCCCCCCGCCCGCAGAAATGCTAAACTCGCTCTAGCCGTTACAATCTCAGCCACGATTTAGCGCTTTTTTTCCTGTTCCTGTTAGCTCTTTCTCTTATCTGAATTTTAGCTGTAAAATAGCATTTTCCTTCCGTGAGTTTTCGCTTTTTCTCACTTTTAGCCGTGGACTCGGTCTAAGAACTAAGAACAACATAATTGTTTTTTTTTCTGAATTTTACCCACAAATTGGCCTCCGCGACTCATGAATGTGCGACTCATTCTCAATTTCATCAGCAAAATCAGTTATTTTCCCCAACTTCGCCTTCAAGTAGCGTTTTTCGTCCGTGAAATACAACGTTTTCTTAATTTGCTCAGTGAATTAGCGTTTTCAGCTGCCAATTAGCGATTTTTCTTAATTTTAACCACCAATTAGCGTTTTATTTTCCCACTACTATCCACGAATTCATCATTTTTCCCAAGTAAGTAGGGAAGTTTGGTAATGCCAAAAAAAAGTTTAGCTGATACCGGATTCGTGTCTGTTTGGGTGTAAAATTGTAAATTACCATTTTTCTCAATGTTAGACGCCATTTTATTCACTTTTGTCAATGAATTAGCGCTTTTTCTCAGTTCAACCGTAGACTTTGGCTTTTGTTCTAAATTTCACCCGTGAATTGGCCTTCATACACAGCGATTTTGTCTTAATTTTATCGCAAATTGGCGCTTTTTATCAATTTTCGCCGAAAAGTTGCGTTTTGTCCCCCACGAATCAGCGATTTTTTTTTTTTTTCAATTTTTCCGTGAATTATTATCGCCTTTTCTCAATTTTAGGTGTAGAGTATAGTGTTTATCTCCCGTGAAGCATTTTTGTCTCAATTTAAGCTCAAAAATGAGGAAAACCCGTTTTCACTTATTTTAGCTGCTAATTTAGCGTTTGCGCTTATTTTAGCGTTATTTATCATTTTTAGCCGCTCATGCAGCAGCTCCTTCTCTTACTGCTATCCGTGGAATTTGACGCCATGTTTATCAATTTTCGACCCAAATTAGCGTTTTTTCACTTTTATGGCAATGAATTAGCACTTTTTCTCAATGTTAGCCGTGGACTTGGCCTAGTTTATTCGTATATTATTGGCCTAAAAAAAAGTAAGTGTTTTTTTTTTCAATTTTCGCACTGAAGTAGAGATTTCCTCCCGTGAATTAGTTTTTTCCTCAAATTATTAGCATTGTTTCAATTTTAATTCCAATTTTTCTTTACCCATGAATTTAAAGCGTTATCTCAATTTTAGTCGCAGACATGGGCCATTATCAGCACTTTGGCGTTTTTCTCTAAATTCCTCTATAAATAAGCCGCGAAACTGTGATTTTGTCAAAATGTTGGTCTGCGGTAAAGTTGCATGAAGAAACCGTGAATTTGCGGTTTCAGCCACGAATATTTGCGCTATTTTAAAACTTCTATCCTTGGGCTTATACATATACTTTCCACGTAAGGGCGCCTTGTATATAGACTTTAGCCGCCTAAGGACCTACAGAAACTGGGGATCGGCGAATTTCGCGCGCAGCGAACCAGATTTGGAACAATCGCTCATAAATGAAGTATACGCACGATCTTCCCGACCGCTAGCTGCCGCAGTGAGTTTTGGGTGGGTGGGGGGGCTACCTTCTGCATAAACCTCTTTCCCCGTTTCAGGTCATTTGAACTGCAGTCTCCTTTCCAAGGTTCCACCTTCCGCCGGACATTGTCATTTTATTGATGTAATCCAATCGGACCAAGTATATCATGTGGTGGGTGCACAAATTGAGTGTGAAGGAAGTCGGGCACAGACACTGCGTCGCTTGGTTCGGTATACAAGAGTCACTGAGGCGACTTCCTTCAAGTTTCAACTTACTTTCCTGTGTTTAAGGACTTCCGGAAAACTATAAACCCGATAGATACAATTTTTGAAAACGCTTGAGAATCATCTATAATTGTGGAAACCCAAGAAATATTTTACGCTGCAGGGAAACGGAATTATGAAACTTTAGAGAGAACACCAACTACATCCAACAGAGAACAAACACGAGGCAAATCGCCCGCTCACCACACTTCCTCACAGCTCCCTTGCAAACACCAATCACCAATCACCATCGTTTTTGAAAGAGATATTCAGTTATTGGATTTAAGACTCGTTGGGGTGATTGGGAGGGGTAGTTCAACGGGATAATTTCCCCGTAAGGTTTCCCTTACATCCTATCATCATTTCCTTTCTTTCTTTCTTTTTTTAACTCTCTGGGGGCTATATCGTCCTCCTTCATGAGCTCATTTCACCCTCAATCACCTGGATGGAGGGACGAAGCATGGTTGGCGGGGAAGGGGTTGTGGCTGATGTGCCTGGTGGCAAGGGCGAGGTTGTGGTGGAGGAGGAGGAGGTGTTTCGATTCAAGCGCTAGTACATTTGTACGGCCTCTTTTTTACCCCCCTAAACTCAATTAGTTTGAGAAGCTCTTCGGCGTATAAGGAGAAGGGAATGAATGACACAGATTGAAAGTGGTGAGAGTGGGGGGTTGCGATCAGCATTTAAAGTGCGAACAGGCGGTTTCTGAAAAAGCAAAATCGATTGATTGTTGTGCCATTTAAGTGGCAATGGCGTAGGTATACGGAGGAATAAACATATGCATTTTTTTTTTTTTTGTAAAGCTCAAAATGAAAGTTCTCTACAACAGGCAAAACACTGTGTCCCTGGTTGTTGAAACCGACGCCCTTAACAAGATTATCCTGAAGCTGAACTCCTCCTACACCATCGATCAGGTTTTTTTTCTCAAATAACGGAAACTTCCTATTGAATAACGTTAAAAATTGAAATATTTTTATTTTTAGGTATTGACCACCGTTTGTAGAAAATGGGACTTGTTGAAAGACAAGCACTGCGTGAAGTAAGGCAATGCAACCCTCTCCCCCAACCACAACACACTTCTGGCTGACCTTCCAAATAAGGTTGGCCGGGAAAAAACTGAAAAAGTCTTGGACTTTGACGGAAGCCAATCTGATGAATGGTACTTGCTTGAAAGTTACTCGCGACGATGACGCTGATTCAGTCAGGGACTCTAGTAATTTAAAACAGGTCCTCGTGGATATTTATTTGGAGGATGAGGAACTGACGATAACTGATAAATTCAATTTGAGCGGTAATACGGTGCCGAAAATGGGGGGGGGGTGAAAGGGAGGGAGGAATAATTATGAAGAACCACGTGTTAGACAGTCTCTGGGACGTCTATACGAAGATATCGGCGACAAGACTTGCAGTTTGGGAGGAAGTCGTTCGAATGACTTGTCTTGGAATTACGTTCGAAACGATTGACGCTATGGAAAAGACGCGTCTTATTTCCTTCGGGGAAGGAATTCAAAGGCTATACATCAGGTCTAAATGTATATTTTAAGATCTTTACAACAGCTGTTGACCCATCCCGGTCGCGACAATAAAAACTGTCATCGTGAGGATTAAGAGGGAGGTTGCACCGGAGAGTGCAATGTACAAGTGTGGCTCGTGGCACCAAATAGCAAGTCCCGGGGACGGATGTCGGGAGTCCCTATAATCTGAAAGGTTCAGAGTGTGATTTCTACTGGTATCGCACATCAGATTTGAAAATAACGTTTCAAGCGTCTTGGCCGGATACCTCATTTGCCAAAATTATGGTGACCAGACGTCCAGTTTCCCCGGACATGTCCTACTTTTTAGATAGCGTCTTACTTATCGCTCTCCACTTATTTTAACGTCGGATTTGTTATTCTCGCTGATTTCCACGCTTTCAAAGCCCAAATTTTGTGCCTTTGCCTCTTTCTGAAAAGGCTGGTTTGGCTAATTCAGTTAGTTGATTTTGCTCTTTCAAAAACTAAATTTCCGGATTTGGCTCGTTCAAAACCCAAATTTTCGTCAATTTGGGTCTTAAAAATCCAAAGTTTTGCGGAATTCCACTCTTTCAAAACCTAATTTTGCGGATTTTGTTAATTTAAACCCCAATTTCTCAGAATGTTAGCTATTCCACAAGCCAAATTTCGTGGATCCCTTATGGAATCCACAGTTACACATTTTTGGAGAATTCGAAAAACTAATATAACTGCGAAAAGACAAACGTTAAAAATAACTTCAACACCAAATATTAATTAATAACTCTACAACTAGCTAATAATAATAATAATTCTTATAATAAATAAAATAAGCCAAAAGTCGGTTTCAACTTGAGTTGTATCGTGCATTGACGATTTTTTTATAACCAATATCGCGGATTTTGCTCTAACCCACAATTTCACGAATTTTTGCCATTTCATACCCAATTTTGCGTATTTTCATTCTTTCAAAAACCAAATTCTGTGGTCTTGAATCTTCCCAGAATAAATTTCGCTAGGTCAAAATACTAATGTGGCTATTTCAAATGAAAATTCACGGATTTGGCTCACTCAACAACCATAATTTAATCGCTTGCCTTCCGTCACTCTTTGGCCGTTTTTTCGCTGTTTTTTCTACACGGATTTTTTTTTTATAAAGTTTTCTCTCCCTTTTTATCCTCATACTTACAATTTTTTCCCCCATTCCAATAACCCAATTTACCAGCGTTTTAAGCGAATCAAAGTGAAAATTAGGGAGATACAAGCACCTCCGAGCGTGTTTTCTTGAATATTTTCATTACTCCCACAATTTAATATTAGGGAGTTATTGCATAACCGTCTGACGGTTAACGTTAACGGTTATGTGACGTCATGATAAGCGTAAAATTCAAATTTTGAGTTTAAGCGTTAATCACAAACGTTTAAAGATCATATGAGGAGGTGTTTCATTAATTTATTTGAAGCAATTAAGTGCGTCTATGCCCTACCATGTGTTCATATTTTAGCGCAACTATTATTTGCAATAGGGAGTTATTGCATAGCCGTCTGACGCTTATTGTTTACGGTTATGTGACGTCACCATAAGCGTAGCCGTTTATGTTGGTGGAAAAAGAGTTATTGCAAATAATAGTTGCACTAAAATATGAACACATGGTAGGGCTTAGATGCACTTAATTGCTTCAAATAAATTAATAAAACACCTCCTCATACTGGTCTTTAAACGTTTGTGATTAACGCTTAAACTAAAAATTTGAACTTTACTCTTATCATGACGTCACATAACCGTTAACGTTAACCGTCAGACGGTTATGCAATAACTCCCTAATAACTCTTTTTCCACCGACACAAACGGCTACGCTTATGGTGACGTCACATAACCGTAAACGTTAGGCGTCAGACGGCTATGCAATAACTCCCTATTTTCTTAAATTCAACATGATCCAGAATTCGCAACGTATGTGCTAGATTAGTATGAAAAAATCATTTTTCGATAAAGACTGAAATGTGCCAATTGCAGAACATAATTTTTCTAATAATAATAATATGTAATAATATTTATTTCCCTTTCAGCGTAATATAATAATTATGAATAGGGTTGTCACATGTTTTTCACTTAAGGATGCAGCAGCTCACTCAATGAATACGGCACCTTAAGAATTAAATGTCTTTTAAATGATTTTAAATTAACGATCCCGTTTTCAGCTTTGAATATTGCCGGAATCTGGTGGTGCAGCTGTAGTCCTCTGACATTCGGGTCTATCTGAGCCTTATTAATTCGCGTGAATGGTAAAGCTGGTTGTTCAGTAGATCTTGTCTCATAGCCATGACTTTTCTCTATGGTAATTCTTCCATCTAATAAGCTGCTGTTGAGCACCTTCAGACATTCGCATGCGTAAGTAGCGTACAATGTAGGAATGGCCAACTCAGAAAATGCGTCTCTACAGGAGTCACGAAGTTTCAGTTGTGCTATTATCCTCACGGCTCTTTTTTGAAGTTTAAATAAGGTCCGAGTTCCAGGAACACCTCCCCAGACAGCAATACCATGCGCAAGTATGGAATGGAAACAACCATAGTAAACCATTCTCAGGACATCTTTTGACACGCTAGACTTAAGTTTTCGTAGCATGAAATTTACCCTCGTCAGTCTTTTCGAGAGTTCCTCAAAGTGCTTTTTAAACGTGAGTTTGGAATCCAGATGAATTCCCAGAAATTTCACAGCATTGTTCTCAAATTCTGGGAAATTACGTAGGCAGAACACGATCCGGGAAGTCTTTTCGTCGTTTATTTCTAAATTATTTGCGTCAAACCGGTCCTTGGCTTTCGCAACTGATGCTGTCGACGACGTAATGGCGGTATCATAATTCCGCGAGCAAGTGAGAAGGGTTGTGTCGTCGGCATATCTCAGAGGTACACAGTCGTAACAGCAAGATTCAAAAACATTAGTCAGTATTATAAAGAGAGTGGGACCAAGAATAGAGCCCTGGGGCACGCCCGTCTTCACTGGCTTCAAGGTCGAATTCTGGTGCAAATCTAAAGAGACGTACTGAAGTCTGTTGCTGACGAAGGACTTCATTAAGTCATGAACCCTCCCCCCAATGCGACATCCCGCCAGTTTTTTGAGGATTAACCGATGATCCGCTCTATCAAAAGCCTTACTGAGGTCCAAAAAGTCACCAACAGCAATCCCTTTTGCCTCAAATGTTTGCACAATTTTATACGTCAGTGCTTGAATAGCATTTGGCGTCGATTTTCCTGAGCGATATCTGAACTGATTTGGTGAGAATAGATCGAAACTTTCAAAATATTCGGTGAGCTGCTTGTTAGTTAAATGTTCAACAACCTTAGATATCACTGGAAGGACCGACACGGGCCTGTAGTTGCCCAAGTCGTCCTTCTTTCCCTTCTTGTGGACTGGCACAACCTTGGCTATTTTGAGAGAATTAGGAAAGGATCCAGATGCCAAACTCGCATTCAACAGAACATAAAGCGGCTCCAGTATGAACGGAATAATTTCCTTGAAAAGATTCGAGGACATCCCGTAATATTCCCATGCATTTGAAGACTTCAGACCCCTAACGAAGGTCAGTATCTCTTCTCGTGAAACGTGCCGAAATTCGTAAATTCCACGGGGGTCGTCGCTCGTCTCCTCTGTAGCCGATGATTTAGCAGCTGATGAATTATTTGCGACTGGAACCGAAAATTGCTCACTAAACTATTCAGCTGAGAACTCCCAAGACGAGTCACCCCGCCGTGCAGAAATATTGAACAGCCACCACACGCAGAATCCTTTCTACAGTAGGCCACGGTATTGTATTCTTCCAACGTATAAAGAGGGATCTCTTCCTCTTTAAGCCAATGTTCTGTGAGGCACATGACATCAGGGCGATGGGGGAGCAAAACATCGTCCAGAGCCAGGTACTTGCTTTTTAAACCACGTATATTCAGATGTTGGACTTTTATAGTCTCCAGTCATGCTGCAGGAGACACCTTGGGTGGCCCCAGAAATCTAGATGGGGCAAGAAGGCAACCCCTCGGCCACAGATCAGGGTTTGCAATGTCCTCAAAGCAATTTTCATCAACTACTATCCGAAACGATGAGTAGGAGTTGTGCCGAGTTAGCAGCTTCTGACATTCAGGTGGGTTTTCGAAGTCAAGGCTACCTAAGAGTTTCAATACAGATTCGACGGATGTTTCGGGATGAAGGCGGCTGATGAAAAGTCCTTTTTTACGCGGAACAACTCTGATTTCCAAATTGTTATTGCCCCTTCCCAGACAAACCTTTCTAACCGGTCGATGGTCATTTTTGGTGGCACGAACGTCTATTCCCCCACCCATTCGCTGATGCTCCGACCGTTTATCAGCAGAATTGGAGTTGAGCTTGTCCGTTGAAAGAGCCGGCAATAAATATTCACCACGGCGCTGTTTCCTGTGCCTTCTAGGCTTCCCAAGCATATACTCCCCTTCGAGTTCATCTACTGGTTCAGACTTATCTCGAACCTCTTCCTCTCGAACAATTGCATTCACGCAAATGTGTGTATATGTCTACATACACTTATTATAGGCAACAATAAAATGATAAATTACTTGTTTTAGTATCCAAAGTCTTATTCCAACACTAGAACCCAAATAAAAACCATTTAAAGAAAACCACCAAAAATGAACATTGTTTCATTAAGAGGCGCGTGTGACGGAAGGTTTAGGTTCTTTCAAATCCCATTTTCATGGATTTTCATTCTTTCAGTGCCTAATTTCGCTCCTTCAAATGCTTTCAATCACCGCAATTCTGGGGCTGCCATACCACAGAAATGCAAAACTGGTTTGAATGGCCGTGCTTTTGACAATGAAGATGGTGTGCTACACAGCCCAATAACCTGTGTACTCCGGAAAAGGTTTGGAACAAGTGTTGCCAACTGAGAAATTTTTCTGCTTTCCCCGTCAAGTCAAGCTCAAAATTCCGTCAGAAATCCGTCAATATAAATTCCTTCCCTTTAAAAAGTCGTCTAAATAAGTAAAGTAATCAGTAGCATCCCTTTGGTATAACGGCGAGAGGGACAGACGGACAGGGGCCCCCTCTTCCGAGCAGGTTCCTAATAAAGATTGGAAAATAGGGATTATGTAATTTTGATTTTCATCAATTTAGGAACGACATTGTGAAAAATGCTCTCATTCGAGACTAAAATTGAGAACAATTAGCGAATTCACGGTTTATGGTGCCTCTTTTACGGTTAAAATTTAGAAAAAACGCTTACGCACTCTCAAGTTCACGGCTGAAGTTGAAAAAAAGCGGTAAATCATGAACAAAAGTGATCAAAATCGCTCATTCCTGGAGGAAAAAAAAAAAAAAAAAAAAAAATCGAGAAAACGCCAACGTCTGGAGGCAACATCTAAGTGACTAATTATGAAAAAAAAGCACTATTCATGGCATGAATTCAATAAATTGCTGCTAAAATTAGGAAAAAGGGTCATTTGATGGTTAAAATTGAGAAAAACTTATATTTTGCAGCTAAAATTGAGAAAATATGTTAATTCGCTGCTACAATGTCAAAACAACGCTGATTCGAGGCTAAAAATGAGATAAAGAGCTAATTCACGGCTAAAGTAAAAATAAAAACGCAAATTGGCTACATATAAGAAAAAGCGCAAATTCTAGGCTAAAATTGGGGAAAATCGCCAGGTCATGCTTAAAATAATATAAAAATTGCAATCAATTAAAAAAAAATCGATAGTTTAAGTTGTAATGAGGCTCTTTTACGGTTGAAATTGAGAAAAAACGCTAATGTGATGTCCTTAGGGCAAGTCCGCGGCCGAAATTAATCAAAGCAGCTTAGCTTGACAAAAACGCTTGGCAAAATCTAGACGACGCCAAGTCGCGGTTACTGGGGGCAACTTATTGGCTGTAGATAAGAAAAGGCGCAAAAATGCGTTCATTCGTGACCAAAATGGGTTAAAAAGCTAATACGCGGTTAAAATTGAGATACAGCGCAGAAAATGTTTCCCTTTCAAATAGAGAAAAGGTGGTCATTTGCAGCTAGTTAGTCCGTCGTTTCTCGATTCAATTCCATGATCGAAATTGAAAAAAGCTCTAATTTGTGGCTAAAATCAAGGTAAAGCGTGAAATCTCGACTAAAATTGAGAAAAATTGTCATAGCACGTCTAAATTTGAGCTGTTCATTTCTGCACAACCAAGTGCAGGAACGCATGTTGATTCCCATTCCCAGTTTTATTTTTACTCCGTTTCGTAGTACGAGTGAGTTCACTAACTTTTACATCTGGTCACCTTAGCCAAAATGTCATTTTAGTGCGTTTCATTTTGAAAATGCACTATTGGTCTCGTTCTCTTTTCAAAAGGATCAGTTTCCGGCCCTAAGTGGCCATAGTTAGGGGCTAAACAGCAAGTACCGAAGCGCCTGGATTGTCAATGGGTGGATAAAACTTGATTATTTGAGCTGAAAATGATATTTTCGAACAGTTTTATCTTTCTTGACCGCTTAGAGTGACGCCTTTTATCCCACAGATGCTTCAGAACGCGGCTACCGTGGCTGAATAGTTCACCGGTTCTCCCACTGCTCGCCGATGAAAAAACGAAGAACGTCGGGAAACGAAAAGCTCACCCGAAACGACATTTTACGTTCTATCCGAAGACAACAGAAGTATGCAAAATAGGAGAAGTTCGATTGACTTCAAAAAATAATTGTCCATAATTGGTTTACAGTTGAGCGAACGATTCGGCCGAATATATCTAGCAAAATGGGAAAACTGCGAAGGAATCGAAGAAAAGGTCAAAGTATTTTCAGGTGGAAAACGTCTCAAGATCCACGTCCCAAAAGATTACGTGGTCGAAGCGAATTTCACCGCTTCTGAAACTGTCGGTGACGTAATCAGCTTCGTGGCCAAGTACACAACGTGCTCGTCAGATAAATTCTATTTATGTGAGTGCCGAGAGTGTACGGATTACTTTAAAAAACCTTTTTCGTAATTTTGGTTTTTAAAAAAAAGGCTTGAAATCGCCAAAAATTATCCTCGAACCTGAAAAAAAAATCCAAGAACTGAAAAGTCTCGAACAGGACGTCTCTTCGGTATGGCTCGTACCCGTCGGTGCTCTTAAAAAATGTTTCTCCTTCAACGGGGACACGATGGGCTCACTCGAAGGGGACAACGTGAAAAAAATTGTATCGAGCGCGAGCCTGGGAAATTATTTGAGTCGGAACCGGTCGACGATGTCAAAAAACTCCAAATATCGCCATAACGAGTAGTCGTTTTTTAGTTGTTTTATTTTGGAAATAAAATAAATTTATTGTTGGAATGTATCGTGTGACTGCGGGGCGAGCCAGGCGCGGATCCAGAGTTGTTCTCAATTCTCGTGGGGAGGGGGGGGGGGATTTTAGCTGCAAAAGAATAATATGCTTTTTGTCAATTCAATACTGTGGACGAGTCCTTTGACTCAATTTCAGCCGTGAGAAGGTCTCCAATAAGACGTGAATTAGCGTTTTTTTCTTCATTTTGGCCTCGACTTTGCATCGTTTCTCAATATTAGCATTGAAAGAGCGATTTTTCTCAATTTTCGACGCGTTGGCTTTTTTTATTAATTAGGCACAAAAAATGATCACTTTTTCTCAGTGAATGGGCGCTGTCACTCAATTTTACTAGCCGCCGCAAATGAGGGCTTTCTCAATTCTTGTATACCACGAAGGAATCCCTTTTCTCGTTTTTAGCCGTGGAAGGGTCTCCACAGACCGGAAATTAGCGTATTTTATGAATTTTGGCCTGGTCATTGTATAGAAAAACCGATGTTCCGAAAAACCGAATGTTCTCAATTTTAGCCGCAAATCAGCGTTTTTCTTCATTCTAGCCGATGGAATCAGCGCATTTTTGTCCGTAAACGCGGGGGTTTCTTAATTTTCCACTAAGTTTTCTCAAGAAACTGCATGTGAGCAGCAAATTCGCGCTTTTTATCCATTTTCACCCTCGAATCAGGGCTACTGCCCAATTTTAGCAGTGAATTACCGTTTGCTATAGCCACGAATTGGCCCTTTCCCCCCTCCTACACACCTACCTGCAGCTACCAACCCACCACCTCTAACGAACCAACGACCCCGACCACCCTTAACGAACCCACCATCACAACCCCAACAGAACCTCTCCCCAAAACACCTAAAGAGCCTACCCCCACCGCCCCTAACAAACCTAACCCCTCCACCACTAACATATACCCCCCCCACTTTCACACTTCCTCGTCACCTTGCCCACCTGAAATACACGATGTCGCTTCGAAAATGGTCCCAATCCAATAAATATCCCAAAAATTCTGCCCTTCCCAGTTTTCACAAATCTATTTCCGCACGCACTAACCGTACGCCTTCGACTCCGCCATCAATCCCGAAAACTTGCAAGATCCACCATCTGCGATCAACTTGGACCCAGCCCCCCCAAATTCCAGTCATCAAACACGTATATCGCTATTCCTCAAGCCCCAAATCAATTTAAAACCCCAAGGGTAAAGAGATATTTTTACCCGGTCCATTTCATTACATGAGAGGGGCCAAAAGATTCCCTCCTCTCGTCTATAATTTTTTATTAACCCCTACCTATTATCATCTCTTACATTTGATTTTTCGTAGTTGCCATTAAGAGGTGCGGGAAAGGGTCCCACACCAGAGTTAGCTGCAGGCGAACACCCCTTTGGGCCTATCCTACACCGTTTTGGATCCTCCGAAAGCCGATTTCGTGTTTCGGCTCTTTCAAAAAGTCAATTTCTTGTTCAATTTAGTGTTTCGGCTCTTTCGAAACCGAATTTTTTGTTTTGGCTCCTCCAAATGCCTTGTATTTTGCCTTTTTCAAAACCCAATTTTGTGTTCTGCAAAATAGGATGTTTCCAGGCTGTGTTTTTTTGTAAGTTTCGGGTCTTATTTCAGTGGAATTGCAAGTTTTGGGGGCCAATTTTTTTTAGAGGCCACGACCCCCCATGGGCTTTTCTGCCCCGAATGCTGCACCTATATACCCTGATGAATAGCCGTGTAATCGCAACATTTAGAGATGAATATTTGTGATTTTGCAAAGTCGGGGGGCTAATTTGAGCAAAATTACAAATTTCCTGCTGAATGTCCGCGAAATTGATGCCCCTAACCAAAACTTTGAGGGTGACGAATACCTCCAGAAATTGGAAGTTCCATGTCTGAATATCCGCGGCAATGCAACTTTCGGGTCTAAAATCTTGTGGAAAAGCTTGTTTGGGATCTTAATTTCGGAGAAATTGCAAATCTTATGGCCTTTTTTGGCCGAGCGCCCTAAGCTTGATGAAACTCGTGCTATCCTTCCGCCCCTGTGAGTATACGTCCCGTTCGTTATTGAGGAGAACAGAGTTTTCTCTATTTTTGGCCGCGAATCATTGATTTTTCCCCCTCTTTTTGTTATGAATCAGCGCTTTTTCGCTATTTTAGCCACGAATATAAGCGTTTTAAAAAAACTTTTTGCTGCGTACTTGCCCGAAAGATTAGCACACTATAGCACTATCCGCAACAGGATCCGAATTCATCTAGTGCATAACCCCTTCATACTGTTCAATTACTCTTTTTCTTCAGCATCCCGCTTCTCCCGTTTTTATTTTGCCTTGTTTTCCCTTTCTTCCTTGTTTTGACTTTCATGTTGTTTATCACCATCCTCGATCATGGACCACCCTCCCCCTAGAGAGGTGTAGCGGCCGCTAAACTTTGGATACCGTGTCGGCGCCACTGGTCACAATTTCGTGAAGTTAGTCATGGCATTAATTGAGGAACGAAGCTTACATCTTATCGAAATAATTAAACACAAATATATCTTCAAGAGGACTGACCATTTTTAGCTATTAGAAATAAAAACAGGACAAAAAAAGGGGTAGCGGAAATCGCCTTCCCACCATCAGGAGTAGGAAAAACCCCTCATGAAGTCGAGCTAAAGTGTAAATAGATATACATATGATAAATCCTGAGTTCCCCCGAATCACGCAATCATTGGCCACGACTTTTTCTTGAATTTATTCAGCATTTAAGCCTTTCTGACAATCCTTCCCCCTATTTTTTTTTACATTAAACTTGTTCTATTTTTGCTAAATCAATTAACTGGCATTTAATTTATGCATAGTCTGCTGGTCCATATTTGCAGCATCATTCAGCTTGAATGTTTGCCTGAAGTGACTAGAAACTGTACATTCACGCTGGAGATAGGAGACACAGAATTATTATGCAAGTAAAAATATTTGTTCGTCTTATCTCTGTCTAATAGTGCGTATGTCTTCTTGGAGACCTTTTTTCTCGCAGTCTCATCGTATAAAATTCCGGATACTCTTCTGTCCTCTTAAAATCATATTGTCGGACTGAAATCGGAAGTAACTTTTTTGCAATTTTCCGGAAAATACGTCGAAATGTTACTCATTTTGAGCGTTCTTCTTTTTTCTGCATGGCTGGCTTATAAGTACGCTAATTCTTATTTCAATTACTGGAGAAAAAGAGGAGTGCCTCAAGTTGATGGACATTTTCCAACCGGTTCGTCTCCCAATATCATCCTGTCGAAACGATATCAGGGGTACGACATTCAGGAGTACTACAACAAGCTATCTCCACATCCGTACGGAGGCTTCTACAGATTTGTAGAACCATCGCTTTTATTGAGGGATCCAGAATTGATTCAACGTGTCTTGATAAAGGATTTTTCCAGTTTCAGGTAATTAGTCACGATCACGACACAGCCCAGAATAATCGCAAGTTAATTCCCCCTCCCCCCCCCAGGAATAGATTTAAACTTGAAAATAATGACGCCGGTGGCATGACAGAACAGCATTTATTCGTTCTCGAAGGTGACAAATGGAGGGCACTAAGGGTGAAGCTCACCCCCACGTTTACTAGTGGAAAACTGAAACAAATGTTCAGCATATTCGACGAATGCTCGCAAAAATTCACGGAGCGAATCAACCGGGAAATTAAAGTGTCTGAAAATATCAACGTCAAGGAACTCGTCTGTCGGTTCACCCAGGATTTAATCGTGACTTGCGCTTTTGGCATCGAATTGAACGATATGAACGACCAAGAAAGTCAGTTTACAGCAATCGGTAAAGCCGTGTTCCCAAAAGCGAAGACGTTCTACCGGAATTTTCTGGCAATTATGAGAGTTTTCTCTCCCACTTTATCGAGACAATTGCCATCGCTACTCCCAAGTCATTTAGAACAGTTTATGATGGATTCAATATCTGATACGATAAAATACCGAGAAGAAAACAACGTCAGTAGGAACGATTTCTTGAATTTACTTATAGATTTGAAAAATAAAGGCCACGTGACAGTTGAAAAGGGCGATGAGAAGGAGTTGGATTCAGAGAACAAAAGAGCGCATGACATTGGTAAATTGAAGACAAATAAATTGCTGCAGCCTTCTTTTATTCTGATCGTAAATCTTATAGAAATCGATTTGAAATTGGTTGTGGCACAATGTTTGGTTTTCTTCGTGGCTGGATTTGAAACATCATCATCTGTGCTAACAGGCGCATTATTTGAACTGGCCGTCAACCAGGACATGCAGGACAAACTCAGGCAAGAGATAAAGGAGACAAAAGAAATGAACCAAGGAACAATAACGTACCAGCCACTGATAGAAATGAAATATCTGGACCAAGTGATTAAAGGTAAACAATAGTTAGAAACAAAAATTATAAATCATAAACAGTCAACTTTTAATTCCAGAAACTTTGAGGAAGTATCCTACACTTCCATTCATCACAAGGGTCTGCGTCAAGAAATACAAAGTGCCCAACGACAACCTAGTGATTGACCCCGGAACGAGGGTACTAATCCCAATCTACGCTCTTCACCACGATCCAAAATATTTTCCGGAGCCTGAAAAGTTCGACCCTGAACGATTTTCCGGGTCAAACGAAAAGAATTTCAAGCCGTGCACTTACTTGCCATTCGGCGAAGGGTCCAGAATTTGCATAGGTGACTATAGAATTGATGCATGACCTCATATTTTGTGGTTTAGGTATAACATTTGACCACATTTCACAGGTATGCGATTCGGGTTGCTGCAAACCAAAATGGGCCTGATGACAGTTTTATCAAACTTCAAAGTCTCCCTTTCGAAAGAATCAGTGAACCCGCTTCAGTTCACTGCAACACCTCTCGTATCCACTACTTCACATCCAGTTATTCTAAAATTTGAAAAGATATGAAACGATATAAATTATTAGTAGTAGTAGACATTGTTTATTCTTTAAATATATAAGTTAAGAAGAGGGGTAGAAGCCTTCACTATCTCTCCTAGGATTGTAGAGTTTACGTTCAACAAAATGAAAGACAGTTGATTTCAAGCAGTCGAGACGAAAGGTCGTTGCGTCTTTTAGTTCCCCTTTCCTCTTCACCATCATTAAATATAACTGGTGCCCAAGCCTGGGAAGACTTTAATCTTTTTTCTCTCTCTCTCTCTCTCTCTCTCTCTCGCTTCATTTCACGCGTTCACTACGTTTTTTCTTTCAAATTCCCCCCCCCCTCTCTCTATAAAAATAAAAAATAAATCTCCTCTACCTCCACAACCACCGCAACAAGAACAACAAGCGATAAACTTCGAATTGTCTGTGAAGGTGAAGCAGGTGAGAGTAGCAAGAACGACTTATCTAATGACTATGATCATCTCGATCAAACATTTCGATGGTAATCCAGCGGAATTGGATTTATTCCTGGAAAGAATGGAAGTCTTTTATCGGCAGATATAAGACCAACCAATGGACCCCGCGACTGATCACAGTATAAAAGGGTATCTTTTATATAAACAGCATGCGCGTGTTGATCGATATAAGAGGGTCATTTATGTCGGAGTGGGACGAGATTAAATTAACGCTTAAGGAACGCAACGCTGGAGCTCGTAAGTCAGTCGCTAAGCTTACGCTGAGAGTGTTCGAGATGAGAAAAGAGTCGAAGGAGTCGCTTTCAAATTTCGCCTCAAGACTCAACAGCGCAGTGAAAAAACTGAAAGGCCGAGTTATTGACACGTATGCAGACAAGGCCGAAATCCAGTGGAGGAACCTTATTTACGATGAAGTGAGCAGAGAAGTTCTCCTACAAGCAGTACCAGAAAGGGTAAGAACTGCAGTTCGAATCGAGAATCCGAAGTCGCTCGACGAGATAGTCAACCTCGTTAAAGACGTTCACCATATTGTAGTCCGTTGTGGGTTGTGCCGAAAAAATCCGAAGAGGGGGAGCCCAATAAATATCGGGTAGTCGTAGACTTTAGAGCCTTAAATGAAAAAACGAAATTGGAAAGGTATCCGTTACCAAGATTAGAAGATATGCTTGACCGAATGAATGGCGCCACTGTATGCAGCACGTTGGATTTAAAGTCTGGATACCATCAAATTAAAATGGACCCTCTAGATGCGAAGAAAACGGCATTTAGTTTCGATCGAGGGCGTTACGAGTTTAAAAGAATGCCATTCGGCTTAAAAAACGCTCCAGGGACGTTCCAGCGATTGATGGACGAATTTCTCAGGGGTCTTGAAGAAGATGCTGTTCAAATTTACATGGACGACATAGTAATATTTAGCGAAAACATCGAAACACACATCAAGCACCTGTCGAAAGTGTTCAAGAGACTAAGAGAGTTTGGGTTGAAAGTGTCCGAAAATAAATCCAAGCTGTTCAGGTCAGAGGTTCGGTTCATGGGACACATTATTTCAGGAGAAGGAGTCAAACCTGACGAGGAAAAAACAAAGGCAATAGCGAGCATGCCAATTCAAAAAACATCAAAGAAATTAGGACCTTCTTGGCATGATCGGGTACTACAGGAAGTCCGTAGCGAAATTCGCTCATATGACGGAACCTCTCACAGCATTTCTGAAAAAGGGAGTGAAATTTAACATTTCAGAGAAAGTGGTGCGCGCGATAGAAAACTGCAAGCGCGCGTTATGTACTGCTCCAGTGCTAAAATTTCCAAACCTAGAAGAACCATTTATCGTAACGACTGATGCCAGCAACGAGGCGATAGGAGGTTTACTGTCACAGTAAACAGGAAGAAGGAGAAATGTCAGTAGCTTACGGTAGTAGAAAATTGACACCCACTGAGAGACGGTAGAGCACGAGCTGTTGGCATAGTATGGTCTGTGGAGAACTTTAGACCATATATTTTCCGGAGCCTGAAAAGTTCGACCCTGAACGATTTTCCGGGTCAAACGAAAAGAATTTCAAGCCGTGCACTTACTTGCCATTCGGCGAAGGGTCCAGAATTTGCATAGGTGACTATAGAATTGATGCACGGCCTCATATTTTGTGGTTTAGGTATAACATTTGACCACATTTCACAGGTATGCGATTCGGGTTGCTGCAAACCAAAATGGGACTGATGACAGTTTTATCAAACTTCAAAGTCTCCCTTTCGAAAGAATCAGTGAACCCGCTTCAGTTCACTGCAACACCTCTCGTATCCACTACTTCACATCCAGTTATTCTAAAATTTGAAAAGTTATAAAACGAGATAAATTATTAGTAGTAGTAGAAATTGTTTATTCTTTAAATACATAAGTTAAGAAGAGGGGTAGAAGCCTTCACTATCTCTCCTAGGATTGTAGAGTTTACGTTCAACAAAATAAAAGACAGTTGATTTCAAGCAGTCGAGACGAAAGGTCGTTGCGTCTTTTAGTTCCCCTTTCCTCTTCACCATCATTAAATATAACTGGTGCCCAAGCCTGGGAAGACTTTAATCTTTTCTCTCTCTCTCGCTTCACTTCACGCGTTCACTACGTTTTTTCTTTCAAATTTTCCCCCCCTCTCTCTATAAAAATAAAAAATAAACCTCCTCTACCACCGCAACAAGAACAACAAGCGATAAACTTCGAATTGTCTGTGAAGATGAAGCAGGTGAACGACTTATCTAATGACTATGATCGTCTCGATCAAACAATTCGATGGTAATCCAGCGGAATTGGATTTATTCCTGGAAAGAATGGAAGTCTTTTATCGGCAGATATAAGACCAACCAATGGACCCCGCGACTGATCACATTATCAAGATATAAACAGCATTCGCGTGATGATCGATATAAGAGGGTCATTTATGTCGGAGTGGGACGAGATTAAATTAACGCTTAAGGAACGCAACGCTGGAGCTCGTAAGTCAGTCGCTAAGCTTACGCTGAGAGTGTTCGAGATGAGAAAAGAGTCGAAGGAGTCGCTTTCAAATTTCGCCTCAAGACTCAACAGCGCAGTGAAAAAACTGAAAGGCCGAGTTATTGACACGTATGCAGACAAGGCCGAAATCCAGTGGAGGAACCTTATTTACGATGAAGTGAGCAGAGAAGTTCTCCTACAAGCAGTACCGGAAAGGGTAAGAACTGCAGTTCGAATCGAGAATCCGAAGTCGCTCGACGAGATAGTCAACCTCGTTAAAGACGTTCACCATATTGTAGTCTGTTGTGGGTTGTGCCGAAAAAATCCGAAGAGGGGGAGCCCAATAAATATCGGGTAGTCGTAGACTTTAGAGCCTTAAATGAAAAAACGAAATTGGAAAGGTATCCGTTTCCAAGATTAGAAGATATGCTTGACCGAATGAATGGCGCCACTGTATGTAGCACGTTGGATTTAAAGTCTGGATACAATCAAATTAAAATGGACCCTCGAGATGCGAAAAAAACGGCATTTAGTTTCGATCGAGGGCGTTACGAGTTTAAAAGAATGCCATTCGGCTTAAGAAACGCTCCAGGGACGTTCCAGCGATTGATGGACGAATTTCTCAGGGGTCTTGAAGAAGATGCTGTTCAAATTTACATGGACGACATAGTAATATTTAGCGAAAACATCGAAACACACATCAAGCACCTGTCGAAAGTGTTCAAGAGACTAAGAGAGTTTGGGTTGAAAGTGTCTGAAAATAAATCCAAGCTGTTCAGGTCAGAGGTTCGGTTCATGGGACACATTATTTCAGGAGAAGGAGTCAAACCTGACGAGGAAAAAACAAAGGCAATAGCGAGCATGCCAATTCAAAAAACATCAAAGAAATTAGGACCTTTCTTGGCATGATCGGGTACTACAGGAAGTCCGTAGCGAAATTCGCTCATATGACGGAACCTCTCACAGCATTTCTGAAAAAGGGAGTGAAATTTAACATTTCAGAGAAAGTGGTGCGCGCGATAGAAAACTGCAAGCGCGCGTTATGTACTGCTCCAGTGCTAAAATTTCCAAACCTAGAAGAACCATTTATCGTAACGACTGATGCCAGCAACGAGGCGATAGGAGGTTTACTGTCACAGTAAACAGGAAGAAGGAGAAATGTCAGTAGCTTACGGTAGTAGAAAATTGACACCCACTGAGAGACGGTAGAGCACGAGCTGTTGGCATAGTATGGTCTGTGGAGAACTTTAGACCATATATCTTCGGGACGCAGTTCGAACTCTCACATGCCGCAGATATGGGTGAATAAATTGAGAGAGACTTTCATCAAGGATTAGTAAATGGAAGGAGAAACTGGCGGCCTACACATTCGAAATTAAACACATAAAGGGAAACACGAACCTCGTAGCAGACTGCCTTTCGCGTAATGTGAATTCGATAGAGAATGTTGAGACAGATGTGCAAACTTCCGCAGAGCTAGAAAAACCATCGATGAAATCATTAATGATAAACGGAAACATAATTTTACGGCAATAATTTTACGGCACATAATTTTAGAAAAGCTCCCCGAAGCCGAAGGTATAACAACGAGATGTCGTCGCTATGGTCCCATTAAAATGATAATCATCGAGCTAGGGGAAACGTGGGATTCGGAAGAGTTAGTAACCACGATCAACCGTAATTCAGAAAAACAGAAGCTGTGCTGTACCATGTATACACAGAGAACGAGGGTCTTGCTGAATCCATAAAAAACATGTACAGGACTAGAATAAATGTCCGTAGATAGGGCCGTCTAAGCTAAGATGATGTTTCAAATCCAGCCAAGAAGATAACCAAGCATTGTGTCATAACCAATTTCAAATCGATTTATACAGGGTGATTCAGGAGGAATGTGACAAACTTACACAGGTGATAGTGCGTACCTGGACGTACAAAAAACGTCATATACACGCATAGCCGAAAATGCTATGGTTACGAGATATGAGCATTTTCCTGTTTTTTTCGTTGCATTACTTTTTACGGTAATTGTAACGTTCAGGGCTCACCGTAGGGGGTTAGACAAAAACTAACGGTGAATTCGGAAAGAGGACAAAATTCTGTTCCTGAAACCACCGTGAAAATCAAAAAATGTCCTTGCGCGTCGCTATTTCAGCCACGTGAAAAGTGAAAAAGTAGTTTTTTCGAATACCTGATAAATTTCACATCAGTATCAATCAGCTGCTAGTGCGCGCATCGACGGGTAAAGTTGTGGAAAACTACCCCGTTGTGTGTACTTTCGAACGGTGTCCTCATAGTTGAAGTTTGCAACCATCCGACTTTAGCAATCAAGTTCCAGTGCAAAAAAATTCAACTTTCTTTGACAAAACAAACCGAATAGGTCAGGTTAAATGGCCTTTCCTTAGGCTATTGTGTTATTTGTGTTCCTCCGAGCATGCTCCCCTCAATGCCTGAAGTAAAAGTAAGAATTCAATTCATTACGGGAAGGTCACCATGAGAGACGCCGTGGATGAACTGCTACGTTAGGACTTGAACGGGGACTTGGCCGTTCTATCTAATCAGAATCAGGTCCGCTCAGCAGATTGTGGGCGAGGAGGACCAATTAACTGTTCTGCAAGGTCTCCTGACCTAACGTCCCTCGATTACTGTCTCTGAGGGTGGATGAAGACAATGGTATACGAACACAAGCCCAGCAAACGCGAGGAGCTGATGAACAAAGTTGTGGCCTGTGCTGAATCGATCAGACAACGAGATGCCGAAATTCGTCGAACCACCAGAGATATACAGAAAAGAGCGCCCGAGTGTCCACAAGAGGGAGGAATTTTTGAATACGTATTATAACATAACGTTTGTTACTGTAAATTGATCTCATACAAATTGGATGGACAATGAACTCCGTGAATGAGAGATATGAGTGTACGTGAATGAGATATTAGGGTACCGGCTGAATCTGATAATGTGAAATGTCGAAGTCCATAATTTTCACCCTAACGCTGTTCATCCACCACCTCAACTCACATTCCATACATAGAAAACCTCGTTGTCAATTGAATCCTTACTTCAGGCATTGAGAGGAGCACGCTCGTAGGAACGAAATACCCCAAGGAAACGACATTTAAACTGACCTATTCGGCTTGTTTTAACAAAGCAATGTTGCATTTTTTTGCATTTAAACTTGATTGGTAAAGTCAGAGGGTTGCAAACTTCAACTCTGACGACACCGCTCGAAAATACACAGAACGGGGTAGTTTTCCACAACTTTGCCCGTCGATGCGTGCACTAGCAGCTGATTGATACTGATGTGAAATTTATCAGGTATTTGAAAAAACTATTTTCTTAACTTTTCACATGGCTGAAATAGCCACGCCCAAGCGACATTTTTTGATTTTCATGGTGGTTTCAGGAACAGGATTTTGTTCTCTTACCGAATCCACCGTCTTTTTTTGTCTAACCACTAACGGTGAGCCGTGAACACGACAATTACCGTAAAATACTGATGAAACTGGGAAACAATAGGAAAATGCTCATATCTCGTAACCAAAGCATTTTCGGCTATGCGTCCCTATGACGTTTTTTGTGCGTCCAGGTATGCGCTATTACCTGTGCAAGTTTGTCACATTCCTCCTGAATCACCCTGTATAAGAGTTACGATCAGAATAAAAGAAGGCTGCAGCAATTTATTTGTCTTCAATTTACCAATGCCATCGCTCTTTTGCTGGAATTTCGCCAAAACTTGGCTAAAAACGGCCTCCCGTAGGGGCAGATCCACCTGTCCCTCCCCTCTCTGGGTACGTCACTGGTGCGAATTCATGGCTATTAGTTTAAAAAAAAAAACACTGATTCAAGGCTAGAACTGTGAAGGAGCGCTAATCTATAGCTAAAAGTAAATCAAAATTGCTCATGCGGTGCTAAAATGTACAAAAATGCTAATTTGCGGCTTGAAAAAATCAAAATTAGAAGAAAGGCTAATTTTTCAGCCTAAAATTGTTTTTTTAAAAGCCAATTAGCTACTAAAAATGGAAAAAACCGCCAATTTGCATCTAAAAGTGCGGAAAACACCAATTCGTGGTTAAAATTGAGAAAATTACGCTACTACGCTGCTAAAATCAAGAAAAAGCACTAATTCAGAGGAAAATTTGGTGAAAATCACTTTTGTGGTTAAAATCGAGAAAATTACGCTACTACGCTGCTTAACTAAAATTAAGAAAAAGCGCTAATTCACGGAAAAAATTGATGAAAATCACTAATTCACGGTCAAAATTGTGAATAATTCCAATTTGCATCCAAAATTGAAAATACGTCCATTCGCAGCTTCTGTGTGTAATTTTGAAGTTATAATTGAAAAAAAAGCGCCAATTTATGGCTAATATAGGGAAAACCCCGCTGAGGAAAATCGCGAATTCCTAGCGCATGGTGAACAAAAAAATGCAATTCGTGGCAAAAATTTAGACAAAGCCTGCTATTTTGGTTAATATTGAGTAAAGTACGTAAGAAAAACCTAATTTTCACTTCAAACTGAGAACAGTGCTCATTCTCTGCTAAAATATAGAGAAAAAAAATGCAAATTTGCTGCTGAAGTGAAGAAAACTCAACTTGGGTGGGTCGCCCCGAGCCCCATTAAGTGCAGGTCCGCCAGTGATCCCAACTCGAAAGTCAAAACTCAAGCTCAACTGCCACTTATTGCCAGCCAAAAAACGTATTCACGCTAAACTCCGGGTACGTGGACCTATTTTTTTTTTTTTTTTTTTTTTTTTTTTTTTTTTTTCACTTTCAGCCATGAATTTGCGCATTTTCTCAATCACGCAGCCATGAAGATGTTTTTTTTTTTTAGCGTGAATAGTCGGTTTTCAGGACAGGAATCATCTGTTTAGGCCTTTTGAACGTGCAAGTCGTCAGTTGAACTATTTATGGGCCACATAGAAGAGTCATTTTTGCCAATCTCAGGGCGTCAATAGCCAGTTGGACAATTTTTGTGGCGCTGTCATTGTTCGTGCCATGAATAGTCAGTGTGACGATTGTCAGGGCATGAATCATTAGTTTCGCCATTTTAGGGCCCGAACAGCCGGAATTCAGCCATTTTTTAGGTGTGAATAACGGTCAGTTTGGCCATTTTCGGGACAGGAATCGTCTTTTTAGGTATTTTCGAGGCGGAAATTGTCTAATTTAGCACATATTAAGTCAGTTTTACCGATTGTACGGCTCGATTTCCCAATTTGTGTATTTTCAAGACGCATAGAGACAGGTTTTCCATTTGTAGGGCGTGAATAGTACGTCAAACCAAGGCGTAAACGGTCAGTTTGGCCATTTTTGGCGCGCGAATGGTCGATTTTGCCATTTTTAGAACAGAAATCACCGGTACATGCATTTTCAGAGCGCAAATTCTGTATTAACCCATTTTTTGGGCTCTATTACAGGCAGTTCGTACATTTTTAGAGCTGGATTTAACAGTTTGACTTTTTTTTAGCGCACAAATAATCAGTTCGGCGATTTTTAAGGCGTTATTCATCAGTTTTGCCATTTTTACAGGGCGCAAATGGTAAGACAAGGCGCGAATGGTCCGTTTGGCTATTCTTGATGCGTGAATTCGCAGGACAGGAACCATCTCTTTCTTCTCCAGGGCGTCAGTTTAGCCGGTTTTATAGAGTGCAAAGAGCCAGTCATGCGAATAGTTAGTTTGGTCATTTTTGGCATGCGAATGCGATTGGTTAATTGAGCCATTTTCATAAAGGAAATCATTATCTTTCCGCTATTTTCAGGGCCGCACAAATCGTCGGTTTGGTAATGTATTTATTGCTATTTTATGACACAAAATTGTCAGTTTAGCTATTTTCAAGACGCGAACCGTCAGTTTTGCCATTTATGGGCGTGATTATAGTCGGCCTAGTCGTAGGTATAGTCAGGCTAGCAGATGGTAGGACTAGCTAGTTTAGTTATTTTCAGGCAGCGAAGGCCTTTCAAGCCATTTTTAGTACAGCGAAGCACACAATTTCTCAAGCCGCTCCCCTGACCCTGAGCAAATCCTGAATCAGCGCCTGATCAGTGGTATAAGTACCGCTCCATAGCGGGGCTAAACAAATTCGATTTTTGTTGTTTCTTTCTTTCTTTTGTTTGTTTCTTCGTTTTTGTTGTTATTTTTATGGTTATTTATTTATTTCCAAGTTTTCATTATTTTTGTTTGCTATTTCCTAACTATGCTGTGTTGAAATACGCTGGGATGGGTTCTGACCCCCAAAACCCTCCCCATGGGCACGCCATTGTCAAGGCCTGAGTTGGGGAAAAGCGCTCATCTCTACGGATAAGCCGTAGAAAAAGCGCTGATTCGCGGCCAACATTAAGAATGAGCTTATTCAGAGACTAAGGGGCCTCAAAAGGGATTTGCATCCCGGGCCCTTATTTGTGTAGTTCCGCCACTGCTTTATTCCTTTAAAAATGCAAATTTATAGCTTTTTCCATTTGCATAAAATTCCGCTCTGGAGCCGAGCATTTCCGCCCGTCTTCTCTGAATTATATCATATGGTAACGGAGAAGACGGGTGGAAATGCTCGGCTCCAGAGCGGAATTTTCCTGTAAATGGAAAACGCCATTAGAGTCTTTATTTCAGTGATGTTGTTAGTTTTGGTTCTAAATTTTGCTAACATTTCAAGTTTTGCGAATAAATTTTTTAGGCGCGAATTGGAGCTTTTTCTCAATTTTAGCATCAAAATTAGCTATATTTCTCAATTGTTGGCACAAATTTGTGTTTTCCTCAATTTTGAGCAACGAATTTTCATCAACATTTTCTCTTTTTGTTTCTCTTAATGTTTGGCGCACTAATTAGCGATTTTTCAAGATTATCCGCTAATTACCCAAAGTTTTTACATTTTTGTCCCGCATTAACCTTTGTTTTTGTTACTTTGGCTACCATTTTCCGTTGTTACCATTGTTTTTTGGGTACTTTGAGCTATGGATTAGCGCTTTTTCTCACTTTTAGCCACAAATAAGTTGTTTTTAGAAGGGGAGAATTTGCGTATTTGCAATTTTGAACGCGTAGGGATATTTTTTTTTTTTAAAGCAGGGAATTAGCACTTTTCTCAATCTGAACGAGTGAGCGGGGAGGCTGAAAATAACGAAATTAATCTTTAAATTAAATACTTACTTTTCTTTACTTGTTTTGAGTTCCGAGAAAAAATTGCTCCCAAGGTGGGATTCGAACCCATGACCTCCTAGTTTCGCGCCTGGTGGATCCCCCCCCCCCACCGGGTAGGTGCAGTTTGAGTTCCGGGAGGGGATTTCTCCTGGGTGGATTCGCTCTTTGCGTGGATTCCCGGGATCTAACCACCCAAACACGAAAACTGGCAGTACATTTGTGTTTTGCGGGCATATTCTTCGTTGAGCTTGAGTTTTTGTTTTCGTTAGTGTTTTGCAGGCTGAATCAGTCAAAGTGATTACAGGGTCGGAATGTTTTGTTGTGTTTTTTTATTGGGGAACACATTTTTAATCATTTCGAACTATCTTGACTCTTTCTTAGCGAGACGGTAACCTAAACGACGCCGTCCCTCACTTTTCTCAGTAAAAAGGCTTTCAAAACAGAATTTTTGTTTAAAACAATCACTTCGACAAGGTGGTACGACTTTTATCTCGAGGATGTGCAAGGTGAAAAACAATTTGAGCTTTGATTGTCAAAGTATACGTCAACCAGACGTCTAGCGGTTGACAACCATACATTAGACAACATGGACAATTCCTCCTTGTTGGATTCGTCCTTCAAGTTTCTGGGAACATCAGCTTCTGCCGTTCTGTATACGAGACGTACGTTGGTCGAGCTGATTGGTAGGTCTGGATTCTCCGGTTGTAGTGTGAAACTCACCTGTGCGACATTGACGATGAATGACATCCTAATTTTGACGGATTTACAAAAAAAAACAAAAAACAAACTGTAATAGTACTTGATTGTCAATGATTTCTTCCTCCGTAAATTCTGTTTTACTGCAGTCTCTCGTTTCGTAAATAGTTCTTTTCATTTTTGTGTAAGTTATATCCAATCCGGCCAGCTCACACGGTGGTTTTTTGACAATGGGAACACGGCGTTCCATTAGTCGCGCCATCGAGGCTCCCATGGGTGGAAGCCTCAACGGTCCGCACATGCTCAAAGCTATATCGTCCATTTCACATTTGTGTTCCTTTTTCTCTGGCTCCTTGCTCGCTGTTGCTGCACCCAAATCATCGCGCATGAGAGCGTCAGGACACACTGGGAGACAATCACCCGCGGGCATGCACCGTTTGTTGTCACTGTCCTTTGTGTCACCTTCTTTAGTTTCCATGGGGTTGAGGTCTCTTTCGAGTTCATCGAGCAGTGAAAAGATGGAGCAAATTTTAAAGCGCATGGCTTCTGTCGGTTGGTTCTCTTGGTCGATCATTGAAATTAGCGATCTACCGGAGTTTTTCACTTAAATGTACACGTAAACATAAAAAAGAAAGAAAAAAAACGTCAAGTTTTTAACTGAACATACCTTCTCAGACCTCGCGAAGCGCACAACATTCGATTTCTCGTTCGAAAAATGTCTTCAGCGAGGCGAACACTAGCACACGAACAGGCACCCATTCGACGCAACTCGCTCAGTTTCAATTTGATCGACGCTAAAATCGCCGTAACGTCGACATCGAGTTGATTTTCATTCGTTCTCAGTTTATAGTCGCGAGCCAGTCCTTCGTAAACACCGAGTCGACTGAATTTGTACGCGAGGCTGTCAATGCAAGCGTTGAACTGAGACGTACCCCCAGCCGATTCGACGTCATTTTGGGGAAACACCCGTCTAAGAACTGTCATAACGTTCGACCTTGTCAAAAACGACTTGGTGTCACTTTATATGGATAACTTTTTGGTCTAAATGGAAGGGGATGACTAACCTCAAGTGGCCAATCGGTGAAATTGATTTTCCAACCGCTTTTTGCCTGTTCGGGCATCGAACGTTGGAGCAACTTTTGCAAGCGGGTGACATCCTGGATTTTCGTCATTCCTCGGTGTCGAATAGGTCAGACGATGAGTGTGAAAGGAAATTCATTTCGTGTAAATAAGCTCCAGAAGAGACCAAGTGTTGGTTGGTTAAGCGGGTTGCAATGATCAAGGGGTAAATTTTAATATTGTCTGTTTGTGACTTCCATATGATGAGCCAAATCATCAAAAATTGTTCTGAAAGAACCATAAGCTTAAGTCCCTCATTTCTCTCACCTACGAGCTTCTGTCAACCGACAATCTTTGGGAGGAAAATGAAAAATTATGGGTTGGAATTTAGGACTCTTCTTCCAAGCCGCAAGCATTCGTTCGATCCAAAATCAGCCATCGTCAGGGGACTTACCCTTCCTTACCTAATTCACCAAAAAGCCAAGTTTTAATAGATAAACAATGTGTTACAAGCCATATCGGCCATAAAATATGGCATCTTCAGCCCGGAAACTTGGAGGGAAGAGCAAGAGTACGCCCTCAACTGCTCTGCAATCCCTCTAAACCCGAATTTAGCCCATTAGGCAATTTTAAAAATCATGTTTGCGGGGTTAGCCCTGTCAAAACCTAAAAAAATGGCTAAAATGACGAATCGCGCTTCTAAAATCACCAAGGTGACAACTCACGACCGGAAAATAGCGAACTGACCGTTCGGCCCTAGGAATAGCTTGGCGGACTGGCAAATCTGACTATTTTCTTACAAATATTGGTAAAAATAAACACAATTTGCGCCTTACTGGTTACAAAAGCCCAACCGGTTATTCGCACACAAAAAAAAATGGCAAAAATGACTGTAGGTGCCTTATTGACAATGGCACCCCTTTGTGGATTTGTGCCCTGAAAATTGCCAAAAACTGTGCATTCGCGCTCTAAAAATGGCGACAAATGCAAAAATGATAAATTCATGCCCTAAAATAACTAAACACATTGAAAATTGCAATCTTTAAAGTTTCGCTCTAGAAATGGTCAAACTGATGGTCATGGCGCTCTTTGGAAAGCGTCAGGACGATTCATCCCTAAAAAGTGGTGGAACTGACCGATCAGGCCCTTTAAAGGGGCTGCTTGCCGTACTGACAATTTACCCCATCCCCCTCCCTCTCCAGAATAGCCAAACTGACAGATTCGCGCCTTGAAAAAACGGTCATTCGGGTTTCAAAAATGGTCAAATTGACCATTCACACCCAAACGATCACCAAAATGACTATTCGCGCGTTAAAAATTGTAAACTCAGTCACTGACGAGAATTCTAGTTTCAGAGGCTATGGATTTTCTTAACCTCTCGCTTAACAACTGTCAATTTCGCCCTTAAAACTGTCAATTTCGCGCGAGAAACTGACAGTTTTGACTTAGAATCTGTCAAGTTCCTTCTACAAAACAAAAGACCACAAAACTTGATTTCGATATTCAGCAGCAGACAATCGGGTCTTACTCAACATGAGGTTTTTGAGCCACTTCACCTGAAACAACATCGTCCTTCAAACTGACAATTTTAGCCCGGAAACTGTTCATTTCACCCCAGAAACTGTTAACTTTGTCATAAATAACTGTCAATGTCGTCCCAGAATCCCAGAAACATTCAATTCTGTCCTGGAAACTGTAAACCAGTTGAAACTATCAATGTTGACCAAACACCGTCAATTCTGTCCTATAAAATGTTAATTTCGTCCATGAAGGACTCTCAATTTCGTCATATGAAGGTCAATTTCTTCATTCAAAACTGCCAATTTCGTCCTACCTACTGTCAATTTCGTCCTCGAATTTGCCAATTTCACCCTAGAAACTGTCAACGGATTACGGAAACTGACGGTTTTCTAAGCCCCTTTATCGAAAACAGTCGAGTACTATAAAATGTCAATTCCGTCGTTCAAAACTGTCTATTTCGCCCTATAAACTGTCAAATAAATGTTCAAATCTGTCAATGTCGTCCTGAAACTGCCAATTTCGGCTTATAAATCGTCAATTTCGTTCTATAATCATTCAAAACTGCCAACTTTGTCATTTTAACTGTCAATTTTATCCTTCAAACTGGTAGCTATCAACGGGCACTTGTCCATGAAACTGGCAACTTCGTTCTGGACTTGTCAATTTCTTCATCCTAACTGTCAATTTAGTCGTGGAAACCCTATCAATGGACATTTGTCCAGGATACAGTCAATTCCTTTCTAGAAATTGCCCGTTTTGTCCAAGAAATTGTAAATTTCCTCGTATAAACGATCAATGTCGTCCTAAAACTCCCAATTTCATCCTATAAACTGTCAATTTCGTCCTCGAATCAGCTATTTCACCCTGGAAACTATCAATTTCGATATTCAAAACTGTGATTTTCGTACTTTAGACTGTCAATTTTGCCCCAGGAACTGACAATTTTGACTTGGAAGCTCCTACGTAACAAAAAAGCCCAAACCCTGATTTCGAGGTTATAAGCACCTAAAAACCGTTCAGGTATCGTCTTACAGGCAATTTTGTCAACTAAAATGGCGATAATCCAACGAAGAATAAATAAATAAAAAATGCCCGGGAAGGGCGCTACAGAGGCGAGAAAAAAAAAAACTGAGGAAAAAAATTGCTGACAAAAAAAGCCAAAGGACAGGATTACTGCTAGTGATCCTTATGATGAGGGGAGCACCTTACTAGCAGGAGCTGGTCACCACCTCTAGGATTATTCTGGTCGGTTTGAGTGGAAATTGTCGCCCGAACATTGAAAAAAGGTGGCGAATATCGACGTTTTTGGTAAGATTTGATACCTAATTAAATTTGAGAAATCAAAATGGGTTGGGAAATCGGCACTTCCTCGTATACTCTAATGTAATGTGTGATGTAACCCTAGAGTACATTTTAGGCCTATTTAGAACGCTCCAGAGGGGTTTTGAGCGTTCTTGCAATAAAGGTTCTGTCTAATTCTATAATTGTTAAGTACAAGTCTAATTGTAAGTAAGTTGTAGGATTCATTTTTGGTGATGAATCAAAAGCGCGGTAGCTCGATTCTCTGAGATCAATATTATTTGAGTTATGAACGAAAATACCCGAAAAAACAAAATTTTTTCTATGCTTAAATGTGCCCTAAAAAATGTTTATTACAATGTAGGCAGGACAGACCATTTTCTCTCATCGTACGCAGTTTTTGGAGCTGAATTGAATGAGCTGTAGCCAAGATCGCTAGTAACAATACTTATTGAGTTACGGACAAACATCTCCAACATTTTTAAAGGATTTGTTCTTATATTTGTGGGCGTATCTCAGAAAATATTGACCCCCAGGGATCCCTACAAACGCTCATTCGATTCAGCACAAAAACCTGCGTAATATCAGAGAACATGGTTAGTCCTACACAAAATCTTGATACACATTTTCATGGCTCTTCAAAGTATTGGGAAAAACTCGTTTTTTCAGGTATTTTCGTTAGTAACTCAAAGAATATTGATCGCAGAGAAACGAGCCACCAAGCATTCGATTCAGCGCCAAAAACTACTTCAGAAATCACATCTACGTAAACTGCATTACTAAACGTTGGACGTGAAGATTTTTTGGGAATATTCAAGCCAAAAACCAAGTTTTTTGGTACAATTTACGTCGTAACTCAAAAACTATAATCGTCGCACGGACTTGTGGTTGATTTTTATCGACTCGGCACACAAAACCAGTGGCGGCCTTAGACATTTGGCGCCCCGAGCGAATTTTTCACCTGCACCCCTATAAAAGTCACCGTTCAGAATAAGCCGCGATTTGGCGTTTTCTCCATTTTAACCGCGAATTAGCATTTTTTTATACACTTCAGTGCTTTCTTCTCAATTCTATCGCATTAGCGATTCTTTTCCGCGGATTTTAACCGCGGAGTAGGGATTTTTTCCTCATAATAGCTGTTAATTAGCGATTTTTCTGAATTTTTGCGGCGAATTAGCATTTTTCTTGATTTTAGCCTAAAATGATTGAATTTTCTCATTCCATGAATTAGCACTTTTTCTTAATTTTGGCTGTTAATTAGCGATTTTTTCGCTTTAAGCTATGAATTAGCACTTTTTCTCAGTTTGAGCCACGAACTTGCCTTCATAGTCTAGCCTTCTAATTAGCGCTCTTTCTACACGTTATCCGCGGAAGCTTCAAGAAACTTTAGCCACGAAGCATTTTTCTTAATTTTAGCCGTAATTTAGCGCTTTTTCTCACTTCTTTCCGTGAATCAGTTGCGTATAGGAGCGACATGGGCGGACCACTTCGGGCCCTCTTCCAAGAGGGTGCCACGGAAAAGCTTAAGGATGGAAAAATGAGGATTTTTAAGTGAAAAGGAGTTTTAATAATGCAGTCGGACATAGCGATATTGGCTCCTTTCGACAATTATTTCAGTCGGATTGGGTGTAGCTGAATATTGGGTTTATCCCACAAAATCACTACTCTGAAGTCTCACCGTGCTTTCCGGGGGTAACTTCGCGGCTAAAATAGAGAAAATAAGCTGATCCCCATTTGTTTTAGGTCCTTAAGCGGATATAGATGAGAAAGCACACTAATTTGCTTTCATGGGGCAAGTTTTGAAAAAAGAGCTAATATTTGTGGCTAAAACTGTGAAAAAGCGTTCATTCACGGTATCTCCATCAAACTTCCAGATTAAAATTCACGGTGTATAGATATGCCACTCTATGGCTAAAATTTAGGGGGAAAAACGCTAATTAGCTGTTCTTTGGTAAAATTAATACGTTCCCCGATTTATGCTTTTTTGCAAGCGCAAAAAGGCAATAAATGCAACAAAAAAGGCTAAAGAAGTACAAAAAAGAGCCATTTGTTCAAAGCAATAAAAGTAAGGAAAAAAATCGAGGCTAAAATTAAAAAAAAAAAAAAAATCGGGGCTAAATTGAGAAAAATGGCAAAATTGGCAACTGAAATGATGAAAAATTGCCCATTCGCGGAGACAAAAGAGAAAAGCCGCTAATTCGTAGCTAATTTTGCGAAAAGCGCTAAAATGACTGGTAGAAGAATGTAGCAGCTAAAATTGGGACAAAGGCTAATTCACGGGGAAAATTGAGAAAATCGCTACAAATAACTGATATAAAATTGAAAAAATCACTAATTGACTTATGAAATTGGAAAAAGCGCTAATTATCGGGTAAAATTGGAACAATATCCTAATTCGCAGACAAAACTGAAAGGAATTGCTAATTAATTTGCTAATTATCTGCTGTGTATTAATTCTCCTGTGTTTCCTGGCTTCTGTCGGTACTATACAGTGGCGTGCCTAGGAATTTTTCTTGGGAGGGGTTTTCAAATTACAAAAATTATATGTATAAATATAAAATGGTGATTTTTTTTACAGAAATGGGGGGGGGGGGGCAATCAGTTCGTAAGATGGACACGGTCCTTTATAGTCAATTCTGCGCCAATAGTCAATTCATCTTTTAAGGGCGCGAATAGCCAGTTTGGCAATTTTTTCGGTGCAGCATGGCACAAATCGTCATTTAAGCCATCTATACAAGGCGCGAATGATCAGTTCCGGTATTTCTAAGGCACGAATTGTCCGCAGTTTCATCTTTTTCAAGCCGCGGAGGATCAGCTTTTTTTTGGGTGCCGATAGCCACTTTGAAGACGCGCAGTAGCCTCTGTAGGGCGCAAATGATCTATTTAGAATTTCTGGTACGAGTATGCCATTTTTAGGACTTAAATAGTCAGTTTTTCTATTTTTAGGGAACGAATCGTCAGTTTAGACATTTTCAGGACACGAGGTTCAGTTTGGCCATTTTTGATGCTGGATAATGTTCGATTTTGCATTTTCAGGACATGAATCATCCGTTTCGGACCTTTCAAAGCCCGAATCTCGCGGGCCGCTATATGTAGAGTTTGGTATTACTAATTTTAGGACGTAAATAGCCAATTTGGCCATTTTTACGGCGCAAAGTGTCAGAATGGTCATTTCTAAGGCATGAATAGTCAGTGCGATATTTTCATCAGTGCTCGAATCATCAGTTTTACCATTCGATTAAGAGCGAGAAATTTCTATTTTTCCTAGCGCTAATGGTCAGTTTGGCCAATTTAAGGACAGGAATCGTCTGTTTAGGCATTTTCAAGGCGTGAATCGTCAGTTAAGCTATTTTAGGGGCGCGTAGTCTTGAAGCTTGACATTTATATAGGGCGTCAGACCAAGGCGATAATATGGTCAGTTAGGGCATTTTTGACGTGCGACTGGTAGATTTTGCCATTTTCAGGGCGCGAATCGTCAGTTATACTTTGCCATACTTTGCCCAAACATAGCAGCATAGGCGGGTTCAATTAGTCCCTTCTAGCCAATTACGCACGCATCGTAATTTTGACCATTCTTGGCGCGCAAATTGTCTATTTTGCAGCTTTCAGGACAGGAATAATCTGTCAAGGCATTTCCAGGCCGCCTAGAGTCATTTTGGCCATTTTAGAGCGAAAAACGCCAATTTGGCTATTTTTAGGGCGCGTGAAGTCATTTTAGCGGTTTTAAATAGTGGTAAATGCCAATTTGTAGGGCGCAAATAGACATTTTAAATGCAAGAATCGTCAGTTTTACCATTTGAGGGCGCGATTATAGTCAGTTTAGCAGTTTTTAGGAAGTGAATTGCGGTCCTGTCAAGCCATTTTTAGTCAGTCTAGCGAAGCACACAATCTCCCTAGCCCAAGCCCCTCGCTTGAGCAAATCCTGGATCCGCATGTGAGTACGAGTACATGCCATTTTTAGGTCGTGAATAGCCAGTTTTTTTTGTTTATTTTTTTATTATTTTTATTTTAGGGCACGAATGTTAAATTTAGACATTGTGAAGGCTCAGTTTGGCTATTTTTGACGCGCGAATGGTCGTTTTTGCCATTCTCAGGTCAGGAATAATCTGTTTATTGTTAAACTGACTCTATGTGCCCTTGTTCTGGGGCACATAGAATCGGTGTTGCCGATTTTGTGGCTTGAATGCCCAGTCTGGCCATTTTTAGGGCGCGTAGAGTCAGTTTTGCCATTTATATAGGGCGTGAAAAGTACGTCAAGTCAAGGCGCGAAAACCGTCAGTTTGGCCAATTTTGGCGCGCGGGTGGTTGATTTTGCCATTTTTGGAGCAGGAATCATCTGTTCAGGAATTATCAGTGCACAAATTGCGAGCTGAAAATTAGGGGTTTTCTCAATTTTAGCCGCGCTAATTAGTCATTTTACAAAATTAGCCGCAAATCAGCCGAGGTTTTTACATTTTAGTCCCACATTAACCATATTTTTCCACTTCTACCTATGGATTAGATTAGCGCTTACTCTCAGCTTTAGCAGAATTAGCAGGGGGTCTTCACCTATAACCATGAATTGGCGCGTTTTCTCAATTTTGAGCCACAAAAAGTTGCCTTTTTTTTATTGCTAGCAAGCTTTTGCATAACGATTGTAATCAGCAGCCTCGAATTGGCATATTTTCAATAATAGGTGCAAATTCAAATTGTTCTATATTTTAGCCGCGAATTCTAGACGCGCAGTAGCGTTTCTATCCCGTTAATTAGCGATTTTTCTAACTCTTTAGCCACGAACGGGCGTTCTGCTAAGTTTTATCGCTGCATATGTTTTCTCTATTCTTGCCGCACATTGGCGTTTCCCTAAATTTTTAGCAGGGAATTAGCACTTTTTCTCAATTTGAGCCTGAAATTTAGCGTTTTACTTTTTATTTTTGGCAATTTTAGCCACGCTAATTAGTGATTTTCACAGATATCAGCCGTGAATTAGCGTTTTTTTTTACACTTTAGCCCCGTATTGCCATTTTGTTTCAATTTTAGTTATGGATAAGCATTTGTTCTCAGTTTTAACATAAAAATATCCTTCAGAAGCTCCGGATTAGCGTTTCATCAATTTTAGCCGCGAATAAGTTATTTTATTCATTTGTATCTGCAAATCAACTTTTTCTCAATGTTAGCTGTGATTTTTGTCACTTGTATAGCCTTGATACTGCGTGTTTCTCTCATTTTAGCCGCGGGCTTGTCCCAAAAACAACACATTAGCGGTTTTTCGTGTGGTACATTTCAGCCGTAGAATTGAGTGTGAGTATGAATGAGCGTTTTGTCACAGTTTTAGCCACGAATATTAGCACTTTTCCCAAACATTGTGCCACCTAATTGCCCCATTATTGGACAGCTTTCTCAATTTTATCTGCTTAATGACCTAATGAATGAGTGTTTTCACTAATTTAGTTACGAATGAAGGCGCGAATTTTTCCAATTTGAACCACCAGAGTAGCGCTTTTGTGGGCGCAATAGATTATTTTGCAACACTATTTGCTGATCACCTGTAACGTTCAATTCTCCCAGGTTGGATGGACTGAAAATCGTCGAAATGAGTCAAATCGCGCTGTCCAATCATAAACCCAAAATTCCTTTTACGTACCTAAATCCACGAACGTAGAACCTAAAAATCCTTATTTTCTCATATTTAAGCTTTCCCTCCCCCCTGGCACTAGGAAGCGTGTCTCGCATTAACTAAGAAGTCGTTTATTTAACAAAAAGAAAAGAAAATACAAGGAAAAACTCGTATCGCCTTAAAAAATCGATTTGGTTTCCTCCGCGCTACGAAACTAAAAAAAAATTGAAAAGTGGCACACTTTTTGTATGCATCTTAAAAATAAAAATTTTACAGAGTAATATTTTCCGTTTATAATAATAATAATAATTATAATATTTAATTAAAAATTATTCCGAATGGTAGATTTTTTTCTCAATAAAAAGAATAACTATAAATGAGCAAATCGATAAATTCAATTAAACAAACTAATCACAGTTTATAATAGGCATTAAAATGTACACCTTAATATTCCCGTTAATAACTATCACATTTCTTATTTTGTTTAGTATAAAAAATGAGCTTTTATTTTTTGCATAACGATTGTAAAAATATCTGAATTAAAATTTCATTTATATTATTTAAATAAGAGAATTTTAAATTTTCGTATTGATGTTTCATTAATTTCCTCATTGAAATATAAATACTTTTAGCATATAAATATCAAGGCAACAAATGGCAAAATTTTAAGCACAACAAAAAATAATTTTTTTGAGTGTTCTTTACAGCTAAAATGTACGCTAATAAACTATGAATTTCGAGTTAGACTATTCATTTTTTTTTTCTTTAATTTGCAGCTGCCCAGCCAAAAATGAATTAAGTCACTTTATTTTTAATGCTAACGTTAAAATCGTTACTGTAAATCTCTCATTTTTTTATGCGATTCGTTCGTTTGTTGTTTTATTTAAAATTAATAAATGTGCTGCTTTACGACATTTTTTGATTTAATTGAGCTAGTTTACTACTGTGGTTTTATTCTTTAATTTTTTAAAAGAAAGAAAAAAAAAGTAAGACCCCGAGATTTTCAGGCCATGTCATGTCATTGCTTTCAAAATAAATATTCCACTTTATGACACTCTCGCATATTTACACCACTTTCTTTTGTTTTAATTAAAAATAGATAGTAAGAGAGGGGAGTTCTAGGTGATTATTTTCGTTCTTTATAAGATTTGTTTTATGATGGACTAGTCCTTTTCAATTATTTTTGTTTTTTTTTTGGTTGTTTTTTTTTTTAATTCATTCAGTTTTGAAATTGTTATATTAATATTATAATTAGTTGCTTTTTAAAACATCTATCAGCCTCTCTTGAATTTCAGAACGAGAAGCGATATAGTGAGGAAAGCAACAATCCAAATACCTGTCGATACGAAGCCGAGATAGACGTCGGGCTCGGTGATGGACCAACCGCGCGTCAGCATCGACCTGAGAGACGTGGTGGCCATCGTCAGCGGGAGACAGGCGCTGATATACCTCAGAACGACGGGCATGCCTTCGACGGGCCATATGACACCGCTGAGAAGAAGGGTCGGATAGAAACTGCCCAGCGCCAATTGAATGGCGTTTCTTTCCAGCTCGCAAATGGCTGAGATGACGAATCCTTTGGTTATGGGGAGGGGGTGGAGGAGTGGAAGACAAAAGTAATAAATTTCACACTAAACAAACAATTCAAAATAAAAACTCACCGAAACACATTCCGCACAGTCCCTGGAGAATGGTCAAAATGATGACGAGGAAAATGTCCCCCTTGCATTCAACGCCAAACACGAGAATCATGAAAATAAGAACGAGGGCCGTTTGTCCGCACATCACAACGAATTGAGTTATGACGTGAGAAAAGAGAATTTCATGAGGGAGAACGCCGGCGACCCAACTTCGATCTAAAAGTCCTTCCATGCGCTCAATGATGAGAGCCGATGACGTGAGGGCGACGGCCAAAAAGAACACGATTCTAAAGGGATTAAAACACTTTACATTTTTTTTAAAAGGAAAATTTAGATGTCACTTACGTTAGAATGACACCAGGAGCGACGAAATCCGTGAAACTGGGATCATTACTGCCGTAGATCGGTTCCTTAAACTGGAAAAAAAGTCACCAATTAAATGGGTAACAAGGAAGCTAAAAGATTCCAAAATATACCTGAATTGGTATGTCCGCCAGTTTTGGATTGTAATTACACGATGTCAACAAACTTTGAGCGAAATCTCGATACGCCACTTGAAGATCTCGATTCAACATCAATCCGATTTGTTGATCTGTAAAATTGTGTTCGTGGATCATTAAGAAAATAAACGAGGACCGAACGAGAACACTTTCGAATGGCGGGTTGGTGCATGAGAGAGGAAACGGATTGCGAAAAAAAAAAAAAAAAAAACTCACTCGACATATCAAGCCATACTCTCATTTCACTCTGATCCAAAGTTTCATCGTCCGAGTCACGGCCCAACGACATACGGGCGACGAGAGCGTCCGTGAAATTATCGGTGAAATAAAGGGCTCCCCAGGCGTCCCCGACTCGAACGGCTTCTACGGCGCTTTCAGGTGTTTCGTAGTAATCCTAATTTGTTTTTTGGTGTGCGTCCGGTGGAATGGAATGGTGGTGTCATGGAGAGTGAGAGGGAGAAATGTGTGTTGTGTTTAAAGGGTGGGTGGTGCGGGGTGAAAGAACAAAAATTAACAAAAACGAAGCGCAAATTAAAAACACGGACACACAAATAAAAATTTTAAAAAAATATGCGGCAGTGAGGAGCCCATGAAATGATGGGAATTGTGACTAGGACAAAGGGCTGTATAGGAGCTACAACGTATAGAGAAACAACTGAAAAAACAAACAAGACTAACTTAAAACGCAACTACAACTAGCTGCTAATTCCCCCCAATCCCACCCCAAACAGACATCGCATCGCCTCGGTCGTACAGTCCCGAGGTGACTACGACTAAGCTCGGGTTGCAAAGCCACCTCACGCCTGTCACGCGTGGGTCGTACGCCTGTGAGTAGCTCAAACTTTCTATCCTCTCGCGACACCCCGTCAGATACTCGTGAATGAAGGACGAAGCACATTTTTGTCGATCAAATCTTTTACACAAGCCAGCATTTCCGTTAGAATATGGCATATAGGCGTCTGAAATACGCAAATATTTGAAAAGATCCCTACAGGGCGTCCGAGGCTTCACCCCGGCCAACACTCGTATACGGCCTTTTTTTGGAGTTTGAACACCCCAATGGCGTGAGGAGAGTTGCCCCCTACAGAAATGTCATACGTAATCCGAGAATGAAACACGGCGAAGGAAACCGTGCGTAGTGTAACAGCAGACGAAGAGGGACCGAGAGAGAGACTGACATAACGCATCCACATGGGGCGCCCAGGACGGTACGTGTCCGGTTTGTGTGTGACAGTGTTTGTTTTTTTCCCCTTCCTTCTCTCCTCCACCGTTTTTCCGATACCGAGACCGAGTCTCGGTCTCGAGAATTGTGGTATCCTCTCGGGTCTCGGTACGATACCTGGAGTCATGGTCTCGGTCTCGCCCTCTTAAAAGTAGGTCTCGTCCCTGTATCGGTGCATCACTACTCGCGTGACTCCCACGCAGATCAGCTCCAAATCCGGGCCCAAGAGGAGTGGAAAATTCCAAGGCCTTATGGCCCGAGAGATTTTTCCGCGAGATTTGTCCGAGAGGTGTTTTGGAGCGGAGTATGTTCGCACGAAACGATGGAGCGCACATGTTGCAATCGCAGAGCGGTCACCTCTTTTCAACCACTCCACATCTGCAACATTGCAATTACATGTTCGGATCGCCCAGTTTATACGCGCCTTTAGCTGTGCGGTTGGGCCTCTGTTAGCTGTAGTTGGCGTTCTTAGCTGTGGTTGGGCCTTTGTTGGGGTTTGACCTTTTCTGTGGTTGGGCCTGTTAGCTGTGATTGAGCTTCTTAGCTGAGGTTGAGCTTCTTAGCTGTGGTTGGGGCTCTTATAGCTGTGGTTGGGCCTTTGCTGTGGTTTGACCTACGCTGTGGCTGGGCATCTTAGCTGTGGTTGGGCATCTTAGCTGTGGTTGGGCTTTTACTGAGGTTGGGCCTTGTCTGTGGTTGGGCTTTTGCTGTGGTTGGGCCTTTGCTGTGGTTTGACCTTTGCTGTGGCTGGGCCTTTGCTGTGGTTGGGCCTTTTCTATGGTTGGGCCACTTTTCTGTGGTTGGGCCACTTTGTTGGGGTTTGACCTTTGCTGTTGCTGGGCCTGTTAGCTGTGGTCGGGTCTTTACTGAGGTTGGTCCTTTTTTATGTGGTTAGGCCACTTTTCTGTAGTTGGGCCTCTTAGCTGTGGTTTGGCCTTTGCTGTGGTTTGGCTTCTGCTGTGGTTGGGCCACTTTGCTGTGCTTGGGCCTCTTAGCAGTGGTTGGCCTTTTCTGTGATTGGGCCTCCTAGCTGTGGTTGGGCTTAGTCTTGGCTGTGGTTGGGCCTTTGCTCTGGTTGGGCTTCTTTGCTGTGGTTTGACCTCCGCTGTGGCTGGGTCTTTACTGAGGCTGTGCCTTTTCTGTGGTTGGGCCTCTTAGCTGTGGTGGGGCTTATTCTTGGGCCTTTGCTGTGATTGAGCTTCTTAGCTGTGGTTGGGCCTTTGTTGTGGGCTGGCCTGGGAAAATCTTATTTGGGTTGGAGGCTTTAGGCCTGCCGCAAATTGAGCCCACACGCGTGGGTCACCCAAGCTCAAAAAACAGTTAAAAAACTATCCATTTTCAACTGTTTTTTGAGCTTGGGTGACCCTCCCACGCGTGAGCTCAATTTGTTGTGGGCTTTATTACTGTCTGGAGCTTGATGCTATGCTTGGGCCCAGGGGCGTAGGTGCGGGGGGGATATGGGGGATAGATCCCCCCCAGAGCTACAAGTATACGAAAGAAGGAGCACTAGTACCATAACGAAGAGCCCCACAAAATCGCCAAAAATGAGCGTTTCACATTGAAGTTAGGTTGAACAGATTTTCTGGAATTGAAGCAGCCCGAAAAGGTCCGAGTACGTCCAGCTTTTTCCTTGGACTTCAGACCGAGGGGGGGGGGGTTCGCCCCTAACCCTCTATCAGACAAAAATCAGTAATATACTTGGCTATATAGCTGCTCGTGGTCTCGCGATGCAACTTCCAGACTAAAATTCAGAAAAAAATCGCTGATTCGCGGTACATGGAGGCCATTCTTCAAATAAATTGTGCAAATCAACGCAAAAGTGTTTGATTTTGGCAAACCCCGCGGTTAAAGCTGAAAAAACACACTATAATATTGACAAATAAAAGACGCTTTCAGGTTAAAATTGGACAAAAATGGCAAATGGCGCACTGAAATGGGGGGAAACTGAAATGGCGTAAAATCGCCTATTCGTGTATGAAAAAGGGAATAGGATGCCGAATGGCCGCAAAATTAGCACAAAACGCTATTTCACAGCTGAAATTGGGAAAAATCGCTAATTTGCAAATTGCAGATATAAAGTTGTGGAAAAACATTAATTCGCGAATACAAAATGAATAAAATCACTAATTCGTGGCAAAAATTGAAAAAAAAAAAACACCAATTAGCGCAGCTAAAATTAAGAAAAACGTTAATTTTCAGTTCAAATTGGGGAAAAGTGCTAATTCTCAGTTGAAAGTGGAAAAAATTGCTAATTTGCAGCTTAAATTGAGTCAAACGCCAATTCTTGGCAAAAATTGACAAAACTCGGTAGGTAATGCACGGGTTGGAAACGCTACCATGCTGCTAAAAGTTTAGAAAAAGCGAAAATTCGCTGCTAAAATTGAGAAACATCACTAATTCTCGAATTAAGTGTCGTGAAATGTATAATTTAAAAATGATGATTTTTTGACAGACATGGATGAGTAGATGTAAATTTTTTGGTTTGAAAAAAAAAATACATTTATAATTTAAATTCGCACCTTCTGAAGGCATTTTTGTGGCTAAAATTCAGAAAAATGGAAAATTCACGCATGGCTACATAAAAATGGAAAGAATCGTCAATCTACAGATAAAATTGCGCCAAACGCCAATTTGTGACTGAAATTGAGAAAATTCGCTAATTCACAGGTTTGAAGCGTTACGACGCGTCACCACTACAATTTAAAAAAAGCGCAACTTTTCAGGCGGAAATTGAAAAAAAGCGCCAATTTATGGCAATAGGCGAAGAAACCGCTAATTCGCGAGTAAACTGAGAAAAATGGCTTATGCATTGCGTATGGTGAACCAAAAAAATCCTAATTCGTGAAAAGTCCCCCTATTTTGCGGCTAGTATTGTGGAAAACACTTGAGAAAAAAGATAATTTCCAGCTAAAACTGAGAAAAGTGCTAATCCCCTGGTATAAAAATTTAAAAAATCGCTAATTTGCTACTAAAATTGAGGAAAACGCCAACTCGTGGATATACATAAGAAACATCGCTCACGGGATAAGAACGATACTTTGCTGCTAAAGTTGAGAAAATGCACAAATTCATGGTTATGGGAGGGGGTGGGGCAAAACCGCTAATCTGCGGCTGAAATTGAGAAGAACGATACATTCGGCCAAAATTGAGAAAAGCGCTAATTTGCGGGTAGAGTCCAAAAATCGCCCCTAACTGAGAGGTTGAGGCTATGATGATGCCAACAAGATGTCCAGATTCATGAGTGTACTGGCTGGGTGGAATGATGACTAAAATGTGAAATTACCCCCTCCCCTCACCATTACGAGATTTCAATCTGATCCCCCCCAGGACAAATTCCTATCTACGCCACTGCTTGGGCCTTCTATTGTGGTTTTGGGGCTTTGCGATGATTATTGGAACTTTTATGACCAATTACCCTCGGACCAACAGGTTATCAAGTTCATGTTCCTATAAATCCAGGGACACAACATCTAAAAACCTCCATTATTCCATCTTTAAAGATGTTCGCCCCCCCCCCCCTATCACCTACTACACGGTTCCTACGCTACTTCTTCGTCCGGTGCAATAGAAGGGCAAATACATTAAATACTCAAGACCTTTCGGTTCTAAGGCTTTTGGTCTTTTGAATTCCAAAAACTACTGCTTCTACACTACCACCACTATGCGCACCTGTGGAGCAAAAAAGAGCAGCTACACATCAAGGACGAGACAATATTTGAGCTTTGATTCGTCGAAATAAAAAAGACAGATACACTCGCAAACAAACAACAGTTTCTGAACTTTTTTTTTTGTATTATTCAATTTTTATGCCGTGTTTTGTTCAAAAATAATAACGCGAAAGCGTTGAGAGAACGTTGTTGATGGGCCGTCGGTGACGGGGGAGGGAAATGTGAAATAAAACGCGCGTTCACCACGGTTGGCTCGTCCAAGAAGAGAAGCCTTCAACCTTGGTAAAAATCCGACCCCGGCACGATTGAAAAAAGAGAGGGGCCCCACCAGCGCTCCCCTCCAAGTCTCTTCTCCACTCGTACAGCTCAGGTGTTTTCTTATTATCAAATTTCATCAACGTGGTGCTCTGGGTTGTGCGAAGTCAGACCCTTTTTTTTTAGTTTTCCTACTTTTATTTTAGTAACATTTTAAGAAAATTTTTATTATTTTTGTACGAAGAGATCTCTATTTAATTACGTCCTAAGCCTACGAAAGAGAAACGTTTTTATTTTTATTTTTACTCGGCGTGAATGTAAACCTAAACTGTGGCCTACAAAAAAGAAGAAGTGCGTTCCTCTCCAGACACGACAAAAAAAAAAAAAACAAGAAAATTATGACGAATTGAAAGACTGGTAAGTTTACATAATTTTCTAAATAGTGTCACATCCTTCGAATGATAATCGTCGCGTTATAAACGAAATTAAAAATTAATTTTCAATTTCCGTGCCCTCAAGGTCTCAAAACAAAAGACCTGAAACGAAAAAAAAAAATCCTTCAAGCTTCGACAAGACGGATCCTTTCCATTTCCCTTTTATTTAAATCAATTTCCCTTAGCCCCTCCCAACTGAGTGACCGTCCAACAAATCGTATTCCATTTATTACGTGGTAAAGGTGTTTTTACTTCTCCTGGCAATTCATTTTTAACGCGAAGAATCTTCAAGGTCTCGCATAGGACAGACCGTCTGAGTTCAAGCTCCCCCCCTCCCCCCAACCAACACACCACGGACATAAATTGTTTATAAAATGTCATTTTTTGGGTGTAAAAACAGAAGTTCATATTTCGACATTTTTTCTGTTGGAAGAGCGCACATTGCGAAACAACCTTTTTTTTTTTTGAAGGCAGAACCTGGCTTAAACTGCCACGAACTTTCTCTTTTAGAGCATGTCATGAACACCCCTTTCTTTAAAAAAAAAATACTTTAGAAATTTGACAAAATTTAAATCTTTTAGGTTTTGAGCTAGTAATAGCGGTGACTAGGGTGAGGGGGCTCAGGGAGCTTTACATACTTACGATTACAAAAAAAAAACTAGAGCAGTAGTCCGAGAACTGCGCAATTCATTTTGTGTGTGAGTGTTTAATGGGTTCATTTCGAAATGTTTCAAAGCGGTGATACGTCTAATTGTTTATTCCCCAGCAATTATGAACGAAACGTAAGGGAGGGGGGGGGGTCTGTTAATTTTAGGATTTTAGACTGCGCAGCGTGACTGTGAAGGCCGCGCAGCCTGTTAAGGGGCCTGTTTTTTTAAACGAAGGACGTTTGTTTTTACAGGAAAGAATTTCTAAGTTTTGCCCTAAAGCAAACCTAAGGCGAGATTTTCTGGGGTAAAACAACCAGGAAAAATGATGATGGAAGAACCATTGGAACCGATTGTTGACTTCTACAACCCTGAGGTTGTTCAACAGGGTCAACAACAGCAATCATCGCTGATTCAAACAGCACTTTCAAACACGATGGAGACGGGTGAAGTCTACTCGAGAAAAGTCTTCGTCGGTGGCCTGCCCCCTGATATTGACGAAGAGGAAATTAAAGCGAGTTTCCGTAAATTTGGCCCTCTGACTGTTGACTGGCCACATAAAGTCGAAAGCAAGTCATATTTCCCACCTAAAGGCTACGCCTTTCTCCTTTTCCAAGATGAGCGCTCTGTTCAGAAAATGGTCGAGGAATGTATAAAAAGCGGCGATAAACTTTATAAACTCGTTTCCTCGCCCAGTATTACGGATAAAGCTGTCGAGGTTTGTTTTTCCCCCCTTAACCGGTGATTAAAGGCATTTGGTGGAATTAAAACAAAAAAAAAACACGCGCCCTCATTTCTAGGTGAGGCCCTGGAGGTTAGCCGACGCTGATTTCGTCTACCAAGAATCAATGACTCTCGACCCACGGAAAACGGTGTTCGTCGGCGGTGTACCCCGCCCGCTCAAAGCCCACGAAATCGCCGCCATCATGGATCAATTCTACGGCGGTGTTTGCTACGTCGGCATCGACACCGACCACGAGTATAAATACCCCAAGGGTGCGAGTCGCGTCGCCTTTGACAATCTACAAAGTTATTTGGCCGCCATCGGCTCGCGCTACGTTGTCCTTCAGCACGGTAACATCAATAAACGAGTCGAAGTCAAGCCCTACGTTCTCGACGATCAGATTTGCGACGAGTGTCAAGGGCTTCGCTGTGGACGAAAATTCGCCCAATTGTTTTGCGCCAATATCACCTGCCTTCAGTATTATTGCGAATTCTGTTGGTTCACGATACATGCTCGACCCGGTCGCGAGTACCACAAGCCTCTTGTCAAAGAGGGTGGGGACGCTCCGCGAATCCCACGGATCCCAATGCCAATGCCTTGGAGTTACCAACCGTTCACCTGATTTTTTTTTAATTTGCCTTAAAAAAAAACTAAGCGCTTGTTTTTTTTTCTTTAGTTAATTCAAATTCTGGGTGATAACTAGCTCAAAGATATATATTTTTGTTTCTTTAGTTTTCAATGTAACAAGTTTTTCTATTTTTTTTATCAAGAAATGAATTTTTATTGTCCAAAATTTTTAATGATCTAGTTTTGTGAAACTTGAATAAAACGTTTTTATTTTTTTGTATACAAAAAAACAAAAAAAACAAAAAAAAAACAAGTTATCATTTTATTTTACGTCAATCGGCTCACATAAAGAAGCCAGTATTTTGACGATTTTTTAAAACTCTAGATAATTGTTTTTTTTATTATTGTTGATTTTTTTAAAATATCAAAAATTAGTCTTTTGAGAATGACATTATTGTTTCATTTAGACGTGACCTTGGAAATTACCGCCGATGAGTTTTTTTTTTGGAGGGTCTCAATCTAGGGTCGACGTCCCGGACATGTCCTACATTTTAGATCGTCGCGCACATCAGGGGTGCCAGGAAAACAAAATGTGGCTTTTTTCAGACAAGAATTTCACGGATCTGGCTCGTTTAAAAACCAAAATTAGTCATTTTGGCTGTTACTAACCTCAGTTTTGTGGGTTTTTTCTATTCAAAACCAAATTTTTTGGATTCGACTCGTTCAAAATTCCAGTTTCAGGGAAGTTAGCTTCAATCAAAAACCGAATTTTCCTGGCTTGGCTCTTTCTGCCCCGATTTCGCTCTTTCAAAACCGAATTTTTTCTTCGAACTAACCAGTTTTTGTTGGAAAATCAATATCCGGCGGGGGAGGGGTGCCTAATGTTTAAAAAAGCAAAACGATTTTGCGGATTTTTCTTCGCCCAAAACTATTTTTGCGGTTCTGGCTCGATTAAAAAATCCAAGTTCGTCGTTTTAAAGCTGGAAAAACCATTTTCTGCGGATCACCCAATTCGAATAGCAATTTCTCAGGATTTCGCTAACTAAAAAAAACAATTTCGCGGATTTATCTCGGCCCATTTTCACGGGTGTGGCTCTTGAAATAATCAATTGCTCGAGATTGGCTCACCAAAAACCAATCAGAGCTTTCGCACCCATAAACGGTAGCTCGCCCAAATAATCATTTTCGCGGGTCTCGCTTAGTTAAACGCCCAATTTTGTGGGTTTCGACACGGCGATGAAAAAGCCCAATTTGGTGGGGCTCATTGATAACAAAGTAAACCGCTGTATCACCTGTTGTCTTCAATGGGTGAAGTTGCCCACCCATAGATCAAGGGCTGGCTAGAATTGATAAAACGCCAATTTGTGGCTAAATATTATAAAACTGCGCGAATTCGTGGCTTATGGTGATAAAAGTCGACGGTTCGATGCTAAAATTGAGAAAACACGCTTATTCGTGGCAAAATTGAGAAAAATCGCTGATTCCCTGCCAAAATTGAGAAAAGTCGCTAATCCGCTGCCAAAATTGAGAAAAGTGCTAATTCATGACTAAAATTGAGAAAAAGCATCTAATAAAACTTAAAAATTGGGTTTCGAGGGGGGGGGGGCATGTTCAGGCGCCCCAAGTGACCGCCCTAGTTCGCCTTGCGTTAAAATGGCGCCAAACCGGTTGTGATATGTAAATGGGAACAGGTAAAAGAGGACGTTTTGATGGAATCCGGCCCTTTCTGTGTGTGCGAAGTCTGTTTCCAGGTTAAAATCAACACTTTCCTAACGAAAATTAGGGTAAACTCGTGATATTGCGTCTTTCAACTTGAAAATTCAGCTCCATAATTCAACAACGTTTGTTAAAAAACGAACGCTTGTCACCAACCCGGCTTATTTTAAGTCATTTTGATTTTAAAAATGGCATTTTGAGCACCAAAAAGTCCTTAATCGGCCCAAAAAATGAAAATTTACTCAATAAATCTGTAGTTTTGGCCAAAGTGAACAACTCGTGTTGGAACGATTGACGGTTTATCAACATAAGCTCGTTGCTCAGCCCAGAAAAATGGGAAATTAACGCCCCGAAATTGGCCATTATGGTCAAATTCTCAAAGTTTTGTACAGAAGTCCTCAAATTTCTAACTGGTCGACTCATAAAAGAGTGACAAAATCACACCACACTGGACAGCATGCCAAGTCCAGTTTTGTTAGATTTTGTATCGTTAGGTATACTGTTTTAAGGCGAAATTATAAGTTTTTAAACCGTGGAATGTAAATTACTGTGATCAATTATGAGTTTTCACTCAGTTTCCTGGCCAAATATAGTCATTCATACGCCCGATGGCCCTTTGGCGACATAAATACAAAGTTGAACGCCCACAGTAGGTATCATTTACAGGGACAAAATTGACTCATATTTTTCAAATTGGAAGGCTACGGCCGCAGTTTATGGGCAAAAGTGAGAAGGATAACGGCCCTTTTAATGTTGCATTTGACGACTTTCTGCTCAATTTTCAAGTTTCTTAGGAAAAATCGACCCATCAGTATTCTTGAACGAATAATTTCTGAGTCACCTGCCGCCAAATTAACGTTTTGGTTGTGCCGGTGGCGAGGATCTGTGGATTTTACCCATTTCAGCCAACTTCACATAATTGACAATAGGAAGTCAATTTCGCGAGTTTGGCCCTCTCAAAATCCAACTTTTTGGGCGCGGTGGCTCATAGAACCCGATTTCACGGGTTTTTCTCACTCATAAAGTCAACTTCTTAGAATTGAGACTCCCTGAAAAGGCAATTTCAGACAATTGTCTCCCTAAGAATCAAATTTCACAGGATTGACTGCCTAAATAGCAAATTTCACAGGATTGACTCCTTAAAAAGTTAATTTCACAGGATTGACTCCAAAAAATCAAATTTCACAGGATTGGCTCCCTAAAAAACCAATTTCACAGCATCGACTCCCTAAAAGGCCAATTTCAGAAGATTGACTCCCTAAAGAATAAATTGACTCTCCAAAAAGAAAATTTCACAGGATTGACTCCCTAAATAGCCAATTTCACAGGATTGACTCCCTAAAAAGCCTATTTCACTGCATGGACTCCCTAGAAAGCCAATTTCACAAGATTATCTCCCTAAAAAATAAATTTCACACGATTGACTTCCTAAATAGCCTATTTTACATAATTGTCTCCTTAAAAAGTCAATTTTAGAGGAGTGACTCCCTAAAATGTCATTTTCACAAGATTCACTCCCTAAATAGCCAATTTTACAGGATTGACTCCCTAAAAAGCCATTTTCACAAGATTGCCTCCCTAAAAAGTCAATGTCACAGGATTGACTCCCTAAAAAGCCAATTTCACAGGAATTTGACACTCACTGCAGCACCCAATTACGCGGTTTTGGCTAATTCAACAGTTATATTTCGCCTTTTTGCGCATTATAAGCAATTCACCGGTTTCGCTCTTCATAAAACCTAAGTTAGCGGATTGACTCCCGAAAAAGCCAATTTCACAGCTATGACTCCCTAAAAAGCCAATTTCACAGCATGGGCTCCCTAGAAGGCCAATTTCACAAGATTATCTCCCTTAAAAAATAAATTTCACAGGATTGACTCCCTAAATAGCCCATTTTACAGGATTGACTCCCTAAATAGCCAACTTTACAGGAATGACTCCCTAAAAAGTCAATGACACAGGATTGACTCCCTAAAAAGCCAATTTCACTGGATTGAGTCCCTAAAAAGCCAATTTCACAGGATTGACTCCAGAAAAAGTCACCTGAATAATAAACCTACACACTCATAATCACTTTCGAATTCCGAATCTCACCGATTTGACACTCACTGCAGCACCCAATATCGTGGTTTTGGCCAATTCACAAGTTAAATTTGGCCTTTTTACGCCTTATCATAAGCAATTCACCAGTTTGACTCTTTTAAAAACCAAAGCTAGCGGATCTACCACGTCAAACGCCAATTTCACCAGTCTCACCATCGTGTCAGAAAGAAAATTTCGCAAGGGTGGCCCAGCCATAAAACAAATTTCGTGGATTTGGCTCATTCGAAACCAATTTTGCGGGGATGGTTCGCCCCTAATGAGCGATTTCGTGGCTTTTTGCGGCTACAAAAACAGCATTTTGGGCTGTTAAATCCAACAAAAAGCAAATTTTGGGGCATGGCTCATTGAAATAACCAATTTTGCTGGGTTGATTCTTGAAAAAAAAAAAAAAAAAATCGCGGATTTACCTACCACTTTCAAAGTAAAAAATTTTTAGCTGGTTAAGCTCTTGCTAAGTCTAAATCTCGCTGATTTGGCACCTAAGAGGTTCTTATGTGACGGTTTTGGCTAATTCAAGAACGAATTCCACCTTTGGGCTCCTTGGAGAAGAGCAAGAAACCAATTTCGCGGGTTTTGGCCCACTGCGTAAAGCAAAAACCGACGTTCTGGCTTCTTGAAAAAAAGTGTAAAATTTGCTCGTTCAGACCGAATTGCTCGGGCCTGACACCCTGAAAAAACAAAAGCCCCCCCCCCCCACCAATGTCACTTGGCCCGTCCCCACTCATCATGACACGAAAGTCAGTTGTCAAATTTAGAAATTGATAGCCTTTTCGACTTTTTCTGCTAGTTCTACCCGGAAACTTGGATTTTCAGATAGAAAACTCTGCAAGCTACTGAACCAAGAAGTGAAATAACAAACGTGCTACAATCAACGACTGAGGTGCACTACAAAGAATAATAGGACAGCAACAATCAAGCGACTGAGCTACGTATAGACAAAACAAAAAAATTGACAGCGACGAAGAGCAGGCGGGAGGGGGTTGCCTAAGCTTTTTCACGCATCTACACACACACACAAAAAAACGGTCCCCCTTCTCAACAACTCAAAACTCACTCGACATGTCGAGCCACACTTTAACTTCAGCATGGGACAACGTTTCTTCATCGGCGTCAGTACCCAACAACACTTTGGCCGTCAACTCTTTCGAAAAACGCTTGTGGAAATGCAGAGCGCCCCACGCTTCTCCCTGACGTACCGCTTCTATGGCCTGTTCGAGGTCATTGTAGTAGTCCTTAACCCGGGGGTGGTTACAATTAAAAATGTTAGACAACAGAAAGGGGTGCTGGGTTTGTTAGTGGGTCAGGGGGGAGGGGGGCTTGAGCCGCGAAGAAGAAGAAGAAAAAAAAATGTTCTAGTACTAAAAACTTACCTTAACTATAGTGTCATTTCGTAGCGCGTTTATGTATCGACAGGAGAGGTGTTGAAAACTGCAATTGTGGTAGACTGGGCAGTCCTTCGTCGTCCAATTCATTTCAGAATTGACGATGGCAAGATGAAGGCCGGTTGGGTCGCGGCCAATGGCCAGACAGAAGAGTATGACTTGCATGACGGGTAGGGCGAAGATAAAGAGCATGACGCTGAACACACAAAAAAAAAATGCCATTGACTGGACGAACAATACGCTGGCCGGGGGGAGGGTGTGATGGAGAGTTGGTAAACTTACCCGACGTTTCTCCACATTCGAAGGAAATTCTTTTGAAGGAGAGCTCGCGTTTTTCCTTTCGTCGTTAAATTACAACAATTGTTACATTCGTCGCACTGTGGATTATCGGCCTCTTTTGATGTTTGTGCCATGCCGTTCATTTTCTGAAATTTTAAAAATGAAAAAAAACAAAAATAGGTCATGGGTTCACTATGGAATAAGCACGAAAAGTGGTGGGGGGTGGGGGTCTTACGTCGTAATGTCCGTTGGTGTTGTCCTGAATAAGAATCTCTTTACTTTGATGGAAATTAAGTCCTACCACGCCGCTCTCTTCGGTCACATACACGGGCTCATCTTTTTTACCCCATTGGAGCGTCGCCTGAAATTCCGAGAATAAAATTGTAAAAAAATTGGCATAGATAATTTATCATTATTATTTTGTTTACCTGGGACTAATTTGTATGCATTAAAATAGATTCAAGTTCATTACACGACAATTAATTAAGCATTATTATTGTTATTAACTTACCAGTGAGATATTATTGGTAAGGTTAGCATCCTGTGCTGAATTTTCCTGTCCTTGTTTCCGACTCAATTTGAGAAACACTTCCTCGAGGCTTTGACAGTTGTACATAGAAAGCAAGACCTGAGGGGATTCTTCAGCCAGAAGCCTTCCGCTCCTCATCAATCCAATCTAAGGGAAAACGGCAAATATGAAAAAATGTTCCACCACGCCATACATGACAATAATATTAAAAATACCGTGTGCGCTTGTCGAGCCTCTTCGATGTAATGCGTCGTAATAATGACCGTTTTGTTGCCGTCCTTGGTGATTTGAACGAGATGGTTCCATATACTTTGCCGAAGGAGAGGGTCAACTCCAACCGTAGGCTCGTCAAGAATCAACAGTTCGGGATCGTGCATAAGAGCGACGGCAAAGGAGACGCGCCTCTGTTGGCCGCCGCTCAAATTTTTGACGAGACGCGACTGCGACGGGAGATCGAGAAAATTGAGAAGGAATTGAAGTCGATCGTTAATTTCAGGGGTTTCCATGCCGAAAATCCAACCGAAATACATCATCGTTTCTTTAATTGAAAACTCGCCGTAGAGAGCGATTTCCTGGACAGAATAAAAGAAACAATTTTAAAGACGATAATTTCTTTTTAAAAATCAATTACGCCCTACCTGAGGCATGTAACCGACTCGGCGACCAGGGACTCCGCTGCCCTTAGTGCCCGGTTTTCCTCCCAAAACATAAATTTCCCCAGTGTTGAGCCTTCGGCGGCCGACAATACAGCTGAGGAGGGTTGTTTTACCGCATCCACTCGCTCCGAGAAGGCCATAACTGTTATTAGAAATAAACAAAAACGATTATTATTATTATTATTATTACTGTAGTGTAATGATTCTAGACGATTTCCTAATAATTTAAAAATACCCTACTGCCCCCCCCCCCCCGACTTTAAACAGTGTTTCTTTGAAAAAGTGAAAGGGATCTCTCCCGAAATAATAACAAGTAACGCGTTTACGAAACGGAGCATAAACAGGAGAACGTGGCATTCACGCAATTATGACAATTTTTTTTTATGACAACAGGGGCGTATGTGGGATCTAGCTCCACTGGACGTGACCGTTTTTCCAACCGGCCCATTCAGGTTTTTAAATACAAATTTCAATAAATATCTAAAAATGGATGCACTATTCTGATCATAAAAATCAATTGCACATTTGCAAGCCGCTAAACTTGCGAATTCACTGATATCCAGCCCCCGAATGAGACAATTTTCGGCTATTCATCAAGCCTAGCTTGGGCGCTCTCGCGGCCAGTTGGATCGGAGTCCGCGGCTTCTGTTTTTTAAAAAGCTCTCAAAACTAGCAATTTCACCAAAATTAAGTCCCCAAACTTGAATTTTCGCCGGAATCACCACCCGAAATTTACAATGTCATAGGTATTCTGCCACAAAACCTTGAATTCGTGGGTATTTGTCAGGCTTTTGGACCTTTTGGGGCCGGCTACACTGATTTCCACTGCCATTAAAAGAAGGCTCCAAAACTTGCGAATTCTTCGCTTAAATGACTTGAAACTCAATTTCTAGGATATTCAGAAAAACTTGTAATTTCTCTCAAATTTTGAGTCTTGCGTGTGTCAAGCCAATGTTGCAATAACACGACGACTATATTTGTCTGGCTATATTCACCTATTTCATAATTCGGGCAGCGCTGTCGTTGGCCACTTGAGAACTAGCTCATGAGGGCAGTCTTCTACTAATTTCTTATGGAAACTACCCACAACAACTGTTTCCCTAAATGGCCAACCACAGCACTGCCTGAATTGTGATCAAGGCGAATGGACACAGTCCGGGGGGCCGGATTGCCTAGGGGTCGCGCCCAAAATATAAAAATTGCCCATAAAGTTACGAAAACCAAGACCAGCAACTTCCAATTTCGCGGAAATCAACGATAAGCAGTTCATTTTTGGTCACTGAAAACAAAAAGACCCGAAACTTGAAATTTTGAGAACATTAGGACCACAAACTCGCAATTTTGGGAGAATAGTCAAACCTGAATTGAAATTGAAAAGACCCCCAAAACCTACAATTTCACGCTGATAAAATATGTAAAATTAGCGACTTCGTGTATGTTTAGACCCAAAATTTAAAAATTCGCAGACTTTGAGCACAGACGTGGTGTTATTTCGGTTGAGAGCTGTCATGCCCGGCTAGCCTTGGTTTCGCGGTCCCTCAAAGAAAAACCCCCCAAAACCCTGCAATTTTGGTGGAAATTTAGGGCCTCACAATCGCAATTTTTGAAACATTCAGGCCGAAACGTAAAATTTTGCAGATGTTTAGCTCGAAATGATGTAAATTCGCGGCTAATCATCAAGCTTTGGACGCTTTATCGGTACCGGTTAGTCTGGGCTCCACGCCCACTGAAAAAAAAATCCCAAACGACCAGAAATGTGTTGTTTTGCTGATATTTTAACGTGACTGACTAGCGAACAATAAGTATGAGTATTATTTTGCAATTTCATTGTTTTTCCTCCCAAAACAGTGATTTCACTGCTGTTTATAGTGGGAAACGCACAGTCTCGCTACTGTCTACCCCAAACTTGCGTTTTCGGGATATCCTGCTCTATATCCTTCTAATCTCAACTCTTAGGCCAGCGCTTGCAATTTTTGCGGCTATTTATAGCCCCGAGACTGGCAATTTCATACCTACTCTTTTGAAAGAGCCAAACCCACCAAATTGGTTTTTCCGACACCCAATCCCCGAAATTTGGCATTTCTCAGAGCCAAATCCGTGAAATTTGGTTTTCAAAGAACAAAGCCCGCGAAATTGTTTGTTTTTAAATGAGATTACCTCCCCCCACCAGGAGTTTTAAGAGTGAAACCCGCAAATAAATTTGTTCAAGTTCCAAGCCGGTAAAATTTGGTTTTGAAAGAGACCAATTCATGGCACGAAATGTACAAAATTGGGTTTTCTGAAGGCCAAATCCACAAAATTTTGAATTTCGAATAAGCCAAATCTGTAAAATACGGTTCTGAAGGAACAAAATACCCACGAAATTGGGTTTTGAATGAGAGAATCCTCCCTACTATTGGTATTTGCGAGAGTGAAACCAGCGAAATTGGGTTTTTCCAAGTGCCTAATAATCCGTGAGTCAAACGAAATTGGTTTCTCTGAATGCGAAATTCATGAAATTTTGTTTTTCCAATAGCCAATTACATAAATTTTGAATTTCTTGATGACACATCGGCGAAATTTGTTTTTGTAAGAGCAAAACCTACAAAATTAATTTCTTGAATAAGAAACCCCCCGCCAACCCCTCAAATGTCGGTTTTTGAGAGAATAAAACTCGCGAAATTGGTTTTTACAAGTTCGTACTCCGTGAAATTTAGATTTGAAACGGTCAAACTCGTGAAATTGGGGTTTTAAGGAGGCAATTCTTTGAAATTTGGTTTTAAAGGAGTCAACCCGGTGAAGTTTGGTTTTGCAAGAACAATGTACCCACAAAATAGGTGAGAAACGTAGTTTCTCGATACAAACGTCCAGGCCAAAATTGAGAAAAATGGCTCACTCGCGTTTTATAGTGGCTCTCTTTTACAACAGTTCGTGGGGCAATTCCGTGAATAAAATTGAGAAAGAGCGGCGTCCAAAATCAAGAAAAAGCTATTATTCACGGGTAAAATTGAGTAAATTCGCTATTTCACTGTTAAAATTAAAAGGAAAAAGTTGCTCATTCGCGGATAAAATTTTGAGACACAGCGCAGAATCACGTGTGAAATTGAAAAGAAGCGCTCATTCACGGGAAGCTTTCTGGGGTCAGGGCCAGACTTTGGGAACCGAAATTTGCAATTTCGCGAAAATAAATACTGAAAACTCCAAAATTCCCGGATATTTGGACCCGAAATTTGCTATTTGGCGGATATTTAACTTGAGGGGACACCTAACTTACAATTTTACAGATAATTAGCTCCGAATGCTGAAATTTCTCTCAATTCAGCAACTTCTTCCAATGTTAGGTGCTAATTAAGCAGCGTATATTACCGTTTCTTCTCAATTTTATACGAAAATTAGCGGTTTTCACAATTTTCGCAGAATTAGCCTTTTTTTTTCACTTCTAGCAATTTTTTAAGCGCTTTTTCTATACGCCAGAATCCATTAAATAGCGTTTTTTCAATTTCAACGGTGAATTGGCGCCCGGTCAAATTTAGCCATGAATTAGCGTTTTTTCTCAATAAATTGTATTAGCAAATTAGCGGTTTTCCTCATTTTAGCCACGAATTAGGGCATTTCCACTACGTTAGCCACGAAGTTGCTTCCAAAAATCTCGAATTAGCGTTTTATGCTTTTCAACAGCGAATTAGTGCTGTCTCAATTAGCGCTTTGTCTCTATTTTAGTCACGAATTAACGGTTTGTTAATTTTTTAATGAATTACCATTGTTTCTGTGTAAAATATGTTTGTTGAATGTCAAAATGTTTAGTTTTAATGTCAATTAGCCAGTTTTAATGGGTAAATAATTGTTGGTTTTTCTGTGTAGCCGGTTTAGAGGATCGTCGTGAGTTAAAGAAGGGTGGCTAGCTGCCCACCCTTGTCTGACTACGCCGTGGGTCAAAACTAAAATGGGGGGGGGGGGAACCGCCAGTTCGCATTCGTTGATACAAAATTCGCGGATGAAATTGGGGAAATCCGCTTATTCATGGCTAAAGTATAGAAAAATGCTAATCCGCGGCTATAAAAGTGAGTAGAATAGTGCTAATTCGCGGCTAAAATTGAGAAAAAGCTAATTCGCGTTTTTTTGGAGGCAGCTTATTGGCTAAAATTGAGAAAAAGCTATAATTCAACGCCATGTAAAAAATCTATTTATCGTTTATTCAGAGACTGTTGGGCCTCATGGAGATTTCTGCCCAGGGCCCCGATATATGTGTTGGCGTGTAGGACCGCCTCTGCCAGTGGGTCGTCACAGCACCGTTCGAATAGGCAAAAAATTAGGGATTCAGTTGTCGTTTGTTTCGACTGATTTTACCGACGCCCGAGCAGGGCCGTTTTTAGCCCTCACGGGGCCCCTAGGCGAGAACTATCGGGGGGCCCCCTAGCAGTCGGTGGAGACGCGGATTCAGGTTTTGCTTAAAAGGCAGGGGTTTCAGAAATTGCATGCTTTGCTCTACAAAAAAACTGGCTTGATAGCCACTCGCATCCTTCAAATAGCTAAACTAGGTATTCCCACAAAAAACCGGATAAGCTTACTACAGTCGCACCAAAAAATGAAGATTTTCGCGCCTTGAAAATGACTAAACTTACTATTTGCGACCTAAAAATAGCAAAACTGGCGATTTGTCGCTCTAATAGTAGCCAAACTGCCTTCTCGTGCCTTGTAAATTGCTAGACGTTACGATTAGGGAGTCATGAAAATACCTGAAAAGTAGTGCATGATTCGCGCCCGCCTAAAAATGGCTAAGTCGACCATTCGCGCACGCGTGGCCTCGGCTTTCTGGATACTTGGCGTCCGAAAAACAGCTAAATTGGCTACACGCACTCTAAAAATAGCTAAAAACTGACGATTCGCACCCTAAAAATACAGATGACTCCCGCCATGAAAATGGCAAAAGCGCGCCAAGAATGGCCAAAACTGAGCACTCAGCCTTTACTTCGCCCCCGAAAAATTGACTCTATTCGCCCATAAAATAGATTCGTGCCCTAAGAGTATCAACACCGGTTGATTCATTGACTCGTTTGAAAATAATGGCGTTGCCAGATTTTTCATTTCTTTGCCTTCATTATGAAAATTCTACAACCCCAAGACAGTTACAACGTACAAAAAGATCCAAAAAGCCCCCCCCCCCCAAACAGACTATTTGTCAATAAAATTAATGATGTTCAAAAATGGCGATTCAGGCATGAAACTGAGGTATTTTTTTGCGATTGAATCGAACAGTACCTATTTTGCACGAGCGATTTGACTATTTAAAATGGACATTTCGGGTGTTTGGCTCAAATACGCCAATTTCACTCTCATCTTCATCTTTCAAGACCCCTTTTTGTGGAAAAGGCGCTTTCAAAGCCAATTTCGCGGGCTGAATTCTTCAAAAACCAAATTATTCGGATTTTTAGCTCTGTAAAACCCAAATTTCCCGGATTTTCTCTCCATGAAAAATCATTATTTTCTGGGCTTTGGCATTTTAGAACACGATTTTTAATCGTTTCAACAGAAGTGCCTCAAAATTGTAAAAATTAAGCCGAGTGTAACTCCTGAACGATTATTTTGTAATTATTTTTATTCCAAGCCGCCCCCACCCCCTAAAAACGGCCCTGAGCCCGCGGAGTCCGACAATAGAGGCCCGGAGAAGTCGACGGCTCCAGGCTCTTCGTTCAAATTCAGGGCTGTCGAATGCGAGTGCGGGTGACGTTCACGTTGACTGATGACGGGGGGGGGGGGACAAGTATAGAGCGTGGATGAAAATTTAAAAAGCCTAGTATAAGAGGTTGAATTTTGTTGCACAATAGCCTCAGAGTACGGCTCGAGTCCCAATTTCTGTAAACACAGAGCCGACCGCAGACGCTTAATAGGCGTCTCCGTACAATGCGACCTCCAACCCCCCCCCCCCTCGAACAAAGTCTGTGGGAAGACCTCGTTCCGAAGCCTATACACGAGACCCGCAAAGTGAAATAGCTCTCAACTCACACGCGTATGACTGAAAAACAATAGTATTTCTGAGCTCTATACATTAATATTGGTCGCTCTCTCGGGTCTTCGATTCATCAAAGTCCCGAGTCAGCGTGAGATTCAGAAAAGTCTGACCTTATTTATTTATTTACACAGGCCTCCTGCAATGTTTTTTTTTTTTTTTTTTTTTTTTTTTTTTTTTGTCTCAATGAGACCTCTTCAAAGCAGAGCACGCGGATATTCATTTTATTTTTCGTCGTGTCACATAAAATAAAATAAACGACGACGAATTCTACATTGAAGCCTCTCGTGGAATAAACAAGATAAGTCTCTACTTGCTTTGCATTACTAATCTTCACCCGTTACTAAAGCTCCTAAGACTTGATATTCAGCGTTCTAAGAAATTTACGTGTTTTGCTAGATGCATGGGATTTTCATTCTTCGATCCTGTAAGATCTTTTCTTAGGTGAAATATTTCGACAAATCAACGCATTAGAACAAACGTCACGCTATTTCGCGATTCCCCTTCTTTATCATCATCATCTCCTTCCACTGTTCAACATTCTAGTTGAAAAAAAAGGCAGACTGACAGAAATGCAAGTCATTCTTCCGTAGAGAAAATTACCTCAATGATATTACTTAAAACACGGCAATTAATTCGTATTGCTGCGGTGCTGTTTGAGGGGTGAGGTGGGTGGGGTGAGGGAGGGGTTCCACAAAAAAGAGGGATTGTCGTCTGCGTTAAGTGGAAAATTCCTGTTCTGATAGATGTGGCTCGAGGATGTTGCCCACTATACCACGAACTATGATGGGACTCGCCCGTTTAATTACATTTTTGATCTGATAATTACCGTGGCGTGGAAATTAAAAAAAAAAAAAAAAATATCCGTCACGTACTACACAACTTGCATCCAAGGTTTTTCCACCCTAACAAAAAAAACAGGACTACCCTCCACCCCTCATGACTGTACCAAAGGCCTTGTTTACGACTGGTCGCAAAAAAAAAAAAAAATAAGCGAAATCTAAGCGTCTTACCACTACTTCAGGGTGTTACTTAATTTTGTAATGCACCTCCAGCCCCCCCCCCCTGAATAGGCCGACTTCCTATTCCGTCGTGGGACTCTTGAGGGCCAAAAAAAAAAAAACTTCCGACTTGAGTAGCCACTTAACACAACAATTGTTCTTCAACTCTGCTAGAATCAATTATCACGGGGGGGAGGGGGGAAACCCACGGTTAATTAACCCATTTTTTATTCTTAGGAAGGTTTTAATAAAATTAGAAGAAAAAGAGGAATTAACTCTTGGAGTGTTATGGGCACTTTTTTCCCATACATTTTTTTTCTTCTTGAGCGTTATTCAATCTGTGCGAAGATCTTACATAAAACTCGAAAGACATTTTATAAAGAGACTTTAAAGAGGAAGAGAAAGAGGGGGAAAAAGGAAACGTTGTGCTTAAAATCGAGCGCTTAGCAAAAAAAAAAAAAAAAATTGACACGGACGGGCGTCCCTCTTCCTCAATCTACGCCATAAGATTCCTCCGCTACTAACCTTCCTTTCCATTAAATAAATGTGACGGTTGGGGTTGGGGTTGGTGATGTTGAGGGTGGGAGGGGATTCTCTCACGAATTCTGGATCGCTGTCCAGGATCACGACCAGGAAAAACACAAGTCCTGCTTTCATTTTTAAAAATTGTTATGGACCAGGAAACGCGGGATTTTTTTTTGTTTGCACAATTCACACAACGGATATATTGGGTTCCTCAAGGCCGAATTTTGTTGATAAATTAAGCAGCAGCCTCCCCCCCCCCCTAGGAAGGGCGGCTTGGGGAGTTGTGGCGGGTCTGAGAACAGGAAGGGTGGTGCCAAAGCTCGCAGACGGAGAAACCCGTTCCGGGTGCGTCTCACACACTCACTCTCTCTCTGTCTTTCTTGAGACGTCCGCAGGTTGATTCGCGAGCTTCAAGCCACGATACAACAGAGGTAAATTTTCAAGATGGGAAAATTATTATTCAGCGATGGTATCTCTTTAAAATTTGACTACGGAACCAATTGTCGGGTAAAAAAAAAGAATTGGAGGAGGTGGAGAAGAAGGAGGGGAAAGCTGGTGTTGGACAAAATGTTGTAGAAAAGGTTCAAAAAATTCACAATTCTGCTGGGAAAGTCTAATTTACGGTCAGAAATGAACGATTCGGTTTTTAACTGACTACCTATTTAACAGTGGCGGATCCAAGGGGGGGTCCATGGCCCCTCCCTTGGAGTCGAAGTCACTTGTGCAAATAAATCATCAAAACCGCCTCGAAAATCCCATCGACTCATATTTTAGGGCAATTTTCTCAAAAGTACTGGGGCCTTAGTACGAATCCCTTTGAAAATACCGCAGGATGCGGTTGCTATGGCGGGATAATGTTATTTCTCGCGGCGTCCTTGGATCCCGCTTGCGGCGTTTTTCCTCGACCGTTCGTACTGGAAACACGTGATTTATGAGACCCCCGAACAATGTTCAACCAAAAAAGTACAGGCGGTTCCAGGTTGACAAGCAACAGAATAACCGCTAGTGCAGTGGCTCTTAAACGGTCCAGAAATGAATGTTTTGCGTCACGGTGGCTCGCATCAGCCAATTATCTCGACACTGTTAAAAAAAAAAAAAAACAACACAACTCGAAAGTGTGGTGGCTGCGATGTCTTAAAAAGCATCCATGGATCCAGCCGTTCGGCATTTTTTCAAGATCGTTCGTAGCAATCACACGTGAGCTGTCCAAGGTCCGTGTGCACTTGGACTCTTCTTTGGACTTCAGGGCTGTTTCGCGGGAAAGTTCGTGCGCTATTTAAAAACGGTGGTATCACAGTGAGAGCCCTTTCATTGAATCTTCTTATCGATTCGGATTCCCCTTGTGGAGAAACCCCAAAATATTGGTAAAGTTGGAGCTTCAGTGGTTTGAGCTTTCTGTGGTTGGACTTTCGCTGCGGTTGGACCTTTTTTTTGGGGGGGGGGTTGGCAGGGGTATAGTCAGTTGCCCTCCCCCAATAGGCTTTGAAGCGCAGACTGGGGCAGCTGACCACTCCCAGATGCCACCAATAAGTAAAAATCCATCAGGATCGCCACCTTTTTGTATAGCAAAAATGTTTCCAGGTCTGGGTCAGCAATAATAAACCAATTTTCCCAACTTCACCCAATTTCCAGCACCAATTTCGTGCTTCTTTTGTGCTGATACCAAATTTCGCGGGGATGGCTAATTTAAAATTCACTTTCTTGGTTTTCACGATTTTTTCTGATGGCAGAAAAATTAGCCACGCGCTGAAAAACAAGTTTCTCAGATTTCGCTCTCTAAAAACCGGATTTGAGCGGATATTTTCGCGTGTCGAGTTCATTAAAAAATAAATACCTAGGTATCACTTATTTAGTTGTAGCTCACAAACCAATTTCGCCGGGTACATAGCTCAATTCCGAGACCGTATTTGCTGTTTTGTCGCACTTTAAACCCGTTTTCACAGGTTTGACCAACCAAAAATCAATTTATCGAATTTCGATCTCTATTATGCAATATTTCGCAGATTTTTCTCGAAAAGTAAAAATATTTCCCCGATTTCGGCTCACTGTAAAATTCGTGTTTTACTCACAGAACAGCCAATTTCAGGGATATTGTTGCGCCAGTAAGCCATTGTCACAGGGTGGCCCAAATCAGATTGGTCTCTAAATTGGGCCTCACCCAGCGAAATATTGCTTCGCCGGCAATGAAATTCCTTCAAAATTGCTTTTTCAGTGATCAAAATCCCGGAAATTTATGCGCGAAATGCCACGCCAAGGTCACAATTGTTTCGAAACGGCCGTGGCACACCAAGGGAAACATTTACGCTAAAAGTCCCCGTTTTGTGGACAAAACGCAACATTGGGGAAAACACTCGCGTTCAACCCGCAATTTTTGTGAGGAATTATATCTATTTTATAAAAATTGTCGTATAAAATTGTGTTGTTCTTATAAGGTAATTGTCCATTTGAAGCCGAAGATGGAAAATAATTCACGGGAAAACCAACAATGGAGGCAAAATTTATCAAAAATTCCCCATTTTAGAGCGAAACGTCACATCTAGGCCAACAATTAAGTGTAAGGCGTCATTCAGAACAGAAATCCGAGCAAAACTGCACATGCACACAGGCAGTATTCACGCGAATTGTCGCATTCAAAGCGGAATGCCCGCTGTGGGGCAAAACACAACATTCGGGGAAGCACTCAAGCGAATCGACAATTTCAAGGCAAAATTCATGCGAAACGCCTCACCAAAGGAAATTTTATGGTGAAATTGTCCGTTTCATGGTAAAACTTGTCAGTTTCACGAAGAAATTGTCGATTTCATAAGGAAATTGTTTGTTTCATGAGAAAACATGCAATTTTATGGGAATTCATAAGCATGATGAGCTAATAGTAGATTTTATGATTAAATTTTCAGTTTAAAAGGTGGCAATATAATGAGTACATCGTCAGATTTAAGTGGAAATTGCCATTTTTATTAGCAAATTGTCAAATTTGATTTTAAAAAATTATCAATTTGACTTTGGAAATTGTCAGTTTGAAGCAGAACTAGTCAATTTGTTTTGTGGTTGACTTTTTGTGGGTTTTGAAGCTTTGCTGTAATTCAGAAAGCTGTCGATTGTGAGGCCGCACCGTGTGTGGGAAAATTCTTGCTGCTCTTATTATGCAAAATTGCAAAGCCCTGTGGCATCACAGTGATGAACTGAAAATGATGACTGGAAATCCGTCTTAATTCTCGGATTCCCTGTGTCGTGAAACCTCTCAAAGCGGTTTTTTCAATTTTTAAATTCTCATCATGTTTGCCAATAGTTGGCCTGAGGTTAATCGGCCGATTTTTAGGCTGATTGTTTTTTAAGTGTATCGATTTGTTGAGCCGGACTTGGCTCAAATGAGTCCCATATGGACAATGCTCAATTTTCCCTGGAAAACGTGCCGAAGAGGTCAAAAGATGAAGTTTCATTAAGTTTTCGATATTTCAATAAAGATCGGAGATTGAGAGCCACTTTGTCACTGGAACTGCGTGACGAGGGCTGCAGCGGGGCCGGATGGCGAGTCATGGCCCCCTCCTTAAGCCGACTCTGGATCCGCGCCTGCTATTTAATACATTTTCAGAATTTCAAAAATCTGCGTTTAAATTTTCAATTTCACCTCAGAAAACTGTCTGAAAATGAAACTGTTCCAGAAAACGAACAAAATTGGGTCAAGCAGACACTTATCGGCAGTGGAAATTCCCACATCGCAGGATGCTCCCTGACATTTTTCTGTCTTAGGATGAGAGGGAGGGTTGTAGTCAGTTTCTGAGGCTACTCTGCAAGATTGTTGTAGGGGCGAAAAATGGAATCTCAGGAGTACACCATGTGGTAAGCACACGCGTATCCCAACCAGGCGAGTTTGTCAAGGGCGTAGCCAGGAGCTATTCTGCCACCTCCGAGAAAGATATAACAACGAAGGCGGAACCTCTTAAACGGTTCGTTTCGGCTGTCCAATACCCCGCCGTCGAGAATCCCCCCAAAGATACGCGGTTTCCGTCCAATAATAAATGCGTTGGCAATTTCTGTCAGAACCACCGCGTGGGTGTGACTGGGCGATTTTTAGGGTAATTTTTCAAGGTCCCAGCCAAAACGCCTGTCTCGTAGGGTTCGTCAGCACAAAAAATGGAACGTTTTGCCTTGTCAGTTGTTTTGAACAATTTTTCTTTAATATGAATCCAGAAGTGACCGTATCGAGGTCCGTGTGCGCTGTTCTTAGAGCACGGGTGGAGCTGTGAGAGAAATGCCCAGTTTTTGTGTAGCTCCTCAAAGCGATTTTATCCGCGAATCAGCTCTTTTCTTGAATTGCATCCGCGAATTAGCGTATTTCTCAATTTAAGCCCTGAATTGACACTTTTTCTCAATTTTGAAAACAAATATGCCTCCAGGGGTGATCCAGGGACGCCGCGCCGTATAAGAAATAGCATTATCCCTCCGTAGTAACCGCACTCGCGGCATTTTTTCTCGATACCTCTGAATAGGGCCTCTGTACTCGCGAATTCGCATCGTCACATTTTTAGCCGTGTATTAACACGTTTTCCAATTCTAGCCCACGCATTAGGGTTCCACTCACTTTTATCCGTGAATCAACGCTTTTTCTGAAATTTTAGACGAATAATAGCGATTTTAGAACCTCGAATTAGCACTTTTTCTCCATTTTAGTGGGGAATTAGTGAATGTTTTCTCAATTTTAGTCGCGAATCGTAGCCCTACTTCAATTTTTGCCACGCAGTGGCGGCTTTGATTGTTAAATTTAGCCGCGCATTATTTTCCATTTTAAAACGAGAGTTAGGTACCAATTTTACTAATTTTTCGCCATAAATTAGCGGATTTTATCAAATTGATCAGCGAATAGGCGTGTTCCCCTATTTTAGCGGCAAACGGGCGCTTTTTGTCCACTGATGCCGTGAATCATTTTAGTCTTGAATATAATGAATTTTAGCCATTTACGACTAAAATGTAGAAAAACCGAGGGCTCACTGTTCGTGGGACAAGTTCGTAGGTAAAATTGAGAAAAAGCGGTGAATTATGACTAAAAGTGAAAAAAAAAAACTCATTATTCGCGGCTACACAGTGAAAAACACTAATTCACGCCACTTCGTGGTTTGTACTGTTGAAACATTGTGTGGAGGCAACACAATTGTTCCTTAAAATTAGAAAAATCTATAATTCATTGATCAGACTCTAACAAATTGCTGCTAAATTTGGTATAAGCGCTAATGCACAGCTAAAATTAACGAAGAGCTCTTATTATTTGAAGTTTCAATTGAGAAAAACGTAATTTCGTGGATGAATTTCAGAAAATGCGTTAATTCGCTGATATTTTCAGCTAAATTGCTCAGGACGCTTCTTTTGGTAAGGTCGCCTAGCCCATGGAGGAAGGAAAAGAGAGGAGGGAGCATAAGTTGAAAAGGGTGATGCCGATTTTCGCCATATTGGTGGTCCCTCGGCCTTGATATTTAAGATATAGATAAGAGAGCAGCAGTCGTGATAAAGTAGTCCTCAGCACAAATCCTGATGCGTTCCGGGACTACCAATGTGGCGTATGTTGGCTTAACCCCGTTAACTTGATTTTACATCTATCGCTCCCTCCTCTCTCTTCATACCTCCATGGCCTAGCCGGTGACGACTGCGCCCATACCGGACGGTCTTGAAACTACAAAATTCAGTCTAGAAACTTTTCATTCATCCATGAAACTCGTCCATTTCCCGTCAAAAGACTTTCTAACCACGGAAACCGAGAAAATTCGACAGCAAATTATGTGTCGTATCAATCCCTCGAAGCCTGCTGTTGCTCGTGAAACCGGAAAACCAGTCTCGAATTCATTTCGAGTGTAATGTATAACGAACCTCTACAGCCGGTAATGGGGGAGGACGTTTTTTGGGTGTGAAACCCTTGATTTTATCTCTCCCTTTTATTCTCATGGCCGAGTAGTTGGTTCGGGGTTGAAGGGAATGGCAAGTTTTTGCAGGGAGGCAAGGACGAAACTCTTCGATAAATCCATTCAATTCACTCGATTCGACATGTCATTTCCAGAGTCGTCTTCAATAAAATTGGGCCCCCTCTGTGGGTGTTGGTGATAGGGGGAGGGGGCACACTTTCTTTCTCACGTGGGGTTCAAAACGTATCGTGAGTAGGGGTGGGGGGGGGGGGTCAAAAATCAACATTTCAGGTTGATTTTTCGGTTCTGAAACTGTCAAAATTGCACTAAATAAGCGACCATTCCATTACTCATCGACAATTTAACCTCAAAAACAGACGTTCTATTGACCATAAACTATCAGATTTTCTGGTTCTGATTGATAAGGGGAAAAGTTAGGAGTTAACGCTTCAAGAATTCGACAGGGCAGCCATCCGTGCGGTGCAAACCCCTCGAAATTGTTTTGAAGAACCGAAACCAGGGTCATGATTAATTGGAGAGCTAAGATCAGAGACTTATTAATTAATTCAGCCACGAATTAGAGTGTTCCCCAATTTTAGCCGCGAATTACCTAACGCTTTTTCCGAATTCGGCCGCGGATAAGCGGTTTTTTTTTTCACTTTTTGGCACGAAAGTTACCTTCAGAAGCCGCGAATCGACGTTTTCTCCATTTGCACCCGGAATCAGCGTTTTTCACCATTTTAGCCATGAATTAGGGTTTTACATCCCTTTTAGCCTCGAATTGGCGATTTTTCAGAATTTATGCAGTAATTCGAGTTTTTTCCTGATTTTAGCCGCAAATGCGAGCATTTTTTCAGTTTCATCGCGTTTTTTTTGTTTTTTTTAGCATTTTCTCTATTTTAGCTGCGAGTCAGCGATTTTTTTTTGCTATTAGCTGTGAATTAGCGCTTTTTCCCAGTTAGAGCCATGAACTTGCCTTCAGAAGCCGACCTACTTCACTCCAGCCTCTAATTGGAGCTTTTTCTACACTTCTAAACTTTAGCCACGAATTAGCTAAGTATTTATCCTTATTAGAGGAATTTCGCTTATCCCCAATTTTTTTTTTAGGTCCTTAAACACTTATGTGCTGCTCTTGGCGCAAGTACGCGGGTAAAAATGAGCAAAATCCCTAACTTGGTATAATGACATTGACAAAAAGCGCTAAATTAGCGGATAAAATTGCGGCAGTCCTGATTCGCGGAATAAACTGAAAAGCATTGGTGATTAATTCGCGGCTAAAAATGAGAAAAATCGCTAATTCATGGACAAATTGGGGAAACACGCTAATTCACGAATGAAGTCTAGAAAAAAAAGTCTAGAAAAAACGCTAATTCGCGGTTTCGAATTAAAAAATTGGCTAATTCAGAGCTAAACAAAACGCTGTTTCGTGGCTCAAATTCAGGAAAACACAAATCTGTGGCAAAAAAAAAAGCACTAATAGATATGTTTAAAAAAGTGCTCAGGCGAAGAATCGCTAATTTGTAGAAAAAAATGAAGGAAAACTAATTCATGGCAAAAATTGAGAAAAACCGCTACCATTCCTTGCTATTTCGCGACTAAAATGAAGAGAAAGTGTGAATTTCGCGGCTAAAATTGGGGAAAATCAATAATTCGCGGATAAAGCGAATATGTAGAAGAGGCTGCAATACGCTGTAAACCCAATTTTCGGCTGTAATTGAAAAAGGCGTTTACTTCAATTTGCCGTCGTTGGACCTTCTTTGCGTTTGGCGCTCACCACGCTTCTTGTGTTTGACCTTTGCTGAGGTTGCACTTTCGCTGTGGTTTGAGGTTTGCGCTTTGGTTGGACCGTTGCTGCGGTTTGAACGTAGGTGTGGTTGGACTTCTGATGTGGTTGAACTTTTGCTGTGGTTGGGCCTTTGCTGTGGTGTGATGTTTGCTGTGGTTGGACCGTTGCTGTGGTTGGACTCCTGCTGTGGTTTGCCCTCTGCTGTGGTTGGACTTTTGCTGAGGTGTGACCTTTGCTGTGGTTGGAACTTTGCTATGGTTGGACCATTGCTGTGGTTAGAACGTTGATGTCGTTGGACCTTTGTTGTGGTGTGACTTTTGCTGTGGTTGGACCGTTGCTGTGGTTAGACCGCATGTGTGGTTGGACTTCTGCTGTGGTTGGACCGTTGCTGTGGTTAGACCGTTGATGTCGTTGGACCTTTGTTGTGGTGTGACTTTTGCTGTGGTTGGACCGTTGCTGTGGTTAGTCCGCATGTGTGGTTGGACTTCTGCTGTGGTTTGTCCTCAGCTGTGGTTGGACTTTTGCTGAGGTGTGACCTTTGCTGCGGTTGGACTTTTGCTGAGGTGTGACCTTTGCTGTGGTTAGACCTTTGCTGTGGTTAGACCTTTGCTGTGCTTGGACTTATGCTGTGATTAGACCTTTTCTGAGAGGCTCTGGTTGGGACCCTTTAGCTGCGGTTGGGCCTCTTCTGGCCTATCTGAAGATGACAGCAAACTACTTCTTCCTCCTCCCGAAGACCATCATTCGTTCTGTTTGACTCCCCTCCCGCGAGGAGAGAATCCTCCGTTTCCGGCAAACTCCGCCCTCTTCAGGGCTCCCTCAGTCTACCACTGCAAACCAGTAAAAAGTTCTCCTTTACGCGGTTCACTCTGTGATTCGCCACCTGGCCAGTGACGGGAACCTTTTCATCTCCCGGGGGGGGGGGGGGATACACACCACCAGTGAAAAAGAAAGACATAGGAGTCACTTTTCTTGATTTTTCGGGTTTCTTTTCCCGGAAGAATGAAATCAAAATCCATGGGGGGGGGGGAGATCCTTTACCCAGCCATTTTCCTGCTTCTTTTGCAGATATGCGATAACTCTCGATTCACTCTTTCACATTTAATTTTATTCATTTTCTCACCTCTATTTTTAATTTTGTGTATTTCTTTCTTACTTTTTATTATTATTCTGACCTTAAGGGTGGTTCTGACCCCCACCCCACACGATGGGTCAACCCTAACCTAACTCCATCATCATCATGTCATGAGACAAGGCAACAACTCGATTTGGGCCTCTTAGCTGTGGTTGAGCCTTTGCTGAAGTTGGACCTTTGCTGTCGTTGGACCTTTCGTGTGACCCCACCCAGTCGTGCTATGTCTATTATTTGAAATAGACCTCTAATGAACCTCTACTGCATAGCTGTACCGTTGGCTGTGTTTGTATCGTTACTGTGGTTGGAGATTTGTTGTGTTTGAGACTCAACTGTGGTTGAACCTTTTTTATGGTCGGACCTTTTGCTGTGGTTGGACCTATGAATTGGAGATTTAGAATCAAGAAGAAGAAAGGAGGAATATAAAAGGAGGAAAATCATGGGGCCCAGATTTCATGATTAAAAATACAACCGGAGAAAATAGAAGAAAATAGGAAAACCAAGTTTCGATAACGGCCATATTTGACACGATTTTGTGATTGGGGGCTGTGGACGTCCATCAATCTGCCCCATTGAGTTCCATCCCTGTGCCTGAATATACTCTCCATAGCCCCCCCCCCCTAAATAGGTTTTTTGAGCCAACCACTAAAATTTTGTTTTATAATGAGCGAAACCCACGAAATTTGTTATTCATTTGCTAAAGTCTGCGAAATTGTTCATTTTTTAAGCAATTGAAGATCGCTAAATTGTTTTGTTTTATTTTAGGAGCAAATCCACGAGAACGATTAATCCAATCGCCTACATCGCATTACAGCTGGTTAGTTGTGGTGGTGGCAGGGAAGCGTACTGGGAAATTCGTAGTCACTAGGAAAATGCCGGAATGCGCTTCAAACGGTTCGACTGAATGAAAATTCACCTTTTCGAGAACCTAAGTAGGTATACGCGGTAATACAATGGGGTTACTCAAATAAAACTCAGTATTTCGGTAAACCAGTAAACTGATGTTATAAATCTCGTTTCTTTAGTAACGCATTGACAGGCGGGTGAAGGGTGGAATTTTACTTAATTACAAAGAAATACTTATTTACAGGTTTACAGGCTAATTATTTGAGTAGGTACCCCTTATGATTTAAACATGTTCAAGGTAATTTTTTAAAGTTAGGATTCACTTCCGCAGTTCCGCTACATTACTACCTAGATAACCAGTAACGAGTAAACATGTCAAGCTTTCCAGTCAACGGATTAACGAGTAACGATCGCCAGCTCAACACAAAAAACGGACGAAATTTAAGTTACAGGAACCTATAAAGAAGGCCGGCAAGAATGGTTTGAAGGCCGCGACTATCACAGCGCTATACCACTCCCATCAAAGAATTCAATTTTACCCCAAAACCTATTAATTTTTTGAATCTTCAAGTCATGATAAAATTATAAAAAGGAACGGCGACGGATCAAATGAAAGCAAGAGTAGGATATTTCAAGGTAAAACGTAACTTTAGGTGCAACGAAAATAGGGCGGATTTTTTTTTTGTGAAATTACATTTTTATGCGTGGAAAATCTGAGTGAGGAAAGACTGAAATCGGCTCAATTTTTTTCAAATAAAATTTCTATTTTTGTTTTGTGCCGAGAAACAATTCAACAAGTCTCACGGATATCGCCCCGTAACCCTTCAAATGATTGATTGTTCTTTTCAACGTTATAGCGTAAACACGACAACCTCCCAAGTCGAGAGGGGTCAACGGGAAATCAACGTTAAAACTCGCTTTCTTTTGATCCCCCCTCCCCCCGCCCCATACGACAACCCCTTTTCACATCCTTCAACACGTAATCAACCCCCTCCCCTCCCCCATCACCCACAGCGGAGTGACTCGTCAGAATGCGTTGTTACCGAGCCCTGAAAGGCGAGGGATTTCCAATTCCATTACACCGTGCCAGTGGTGGTGGGTCAAGGACAGTTTCACCCTTATTTTATTATTATTATTTGTTTTTTTTTCTGTCGAGAAGACGACGCACCGAATAGATCTTCGTAAGTAGCAAAGCTCAACCGTCATCGAAACGGGGGAAAATAGAAAAGTAAGTGATTATTTAATATGAGGGAGAGGGAAGCGTTAATAACGTTGAGACTGAGAGACAGGTGCTTTCTGCATGATGAAACTCGTACCTGATGTGCGTAAAAGAAACCGGTCGGCTAACAGTCGGATTGATACGGATAGTGTCAATCATTGTGGTGGAAGTGGGGGGCGGGGCGGATCCTGATAGAAACTCTCAGGCTCAGGGGGACCTCCTTTCATAATGGGAAAAACCGATGAATTTATGGTTTAATTAGTGTCGTGATGGCTGTAAAAAAAAAGTAATCTCGATTCACTTTTTTTTCCTTTCTTCTTCTTCTTCTTTTGTACCCACGAAAGAATGAGGCCGGTGGCACAGTTTTCTTCGTCCTTGATGGTGACTGAAGTGATCAGAAGTGTGCAATAAACTACCACGCCTGTTTGACGAACCGAGACAAAAATGAAGCAATATGCCACCCTTTCACTCTTCGCACCTTTACTGGAAATCCCTAGTCCTCATATTGGACAAAACAAGACTTTTTCAGTGGTAAAAGATTTGAAATTGAGGCAATTTCTATTCGGTGCCAATCCATGCTTCCTTCATTCAGAAAAATATTCGCAAAAATGGATGAGGCCACCTCTCTCCTCACACGGCTATCAACCCCGCCCCCCATCCACTTCCCTTCACCATTCATACTTCCATCCAAACAGGTTGTGTAATATTCGATAATAGGGTAGTGAAACTTTCTTTTTTTTTTTTTTCTTCATCACTCCGTCGCCGCGGTCGCTCATTCTCTCTTCCTCGCTCTCCTTGCATTTTTTTGAGCCTTCAAGTCGACCGTGTGGCGTAACAGCGGCAACGAGAATCCTGATCCCCCCTCTCAACAACCCCCCACACTATGTTCAATCCACGGCTAGCCATCCAACGAGTCTTCTCCAAACACTTTGCATAGTTTTTTTCACCTTCACGAAAAATATACACTTGAAAAGGATCTGAAACGATGGGTGGAGGAGAGGGGGAACTATTTAAGAAAAGCAATCTTACGACAAAAAAAAAAGTTAATTGTTTTCAACGCTAAAGGGACTTTTGAGGTCAGTGTCGTTCGTAATAAGAGTTGTATCATGGGGAAGGTATTCTTGAACGAAATATCCGGCATCAGGGCATCAGATATACATTCCCGTTTTTTTTTTTTTCTTTCCCCAAGAAAATGAAACTAAAAGTATGTAACTCAACTTCCTTTTAATAGTGAAAGTGGACTGTTCCATTCTTTTTAGCACACACCTCGACGTTTAGATGAGGCAAGGTCACTCGAAAAAAAAAAAAAAAAGCTCCTTGAGAGATTTTTCGCGAATGCTGGGAGGGAAAAAGAGAGGCAGTTTTTTGAACAACTTTCTCCCACTATATTTCTGCTCACTAAAAACCGCTTGAAAAGTCCCAAAAGGTGAATTAAAAAAAAAAAAAAAAATTCCAACGAAACCGATTCCAACGCCCCTCCCTATCATTGACATCAAACCACTAACCGAAAGACGAGATCTTGCCTTGAAGATCGACTCACGGAGGTCTCCTTAATCTCCTTCACCCCCCCTCCACCATCGCAATATCAGCTACAGCCAACTTTGTCTAGTCTCGCTAAAAGCAATAGGGTTTTTGTTATCATTAAGCACTCAAAAGAACTTCCCCAAACACAAAAATTGTAACACCGAGAATTCCCCATGAGTAAACTCCATTCATTTGAATGAAGAACTTTTTTCAAGTTCCAGGTCCAGCCTTAATGGAGTATGAGTGGAGGAGAATTCACGAGTATTTTATTTATTTTTTACGCAAATGAAACCCCGCGGGAAGTTTACCTTGAGTCACTTCAAAAAAAAAAAAAAAAAAAGACGCAGGTAAATGTTGGAAGGGGGGGGGGTGCAGGTTTGCACAGCAGACTATTTTGTCGTTTTTTAATAAAAACAACTTTAACCTATTCTTAAGTTTGTAACCACACGTGACCGATTGCACGTCATACCGTCGTCATTTGCGGGCAATTATTAGTCGATTCTATAAAAGCTTAAAACGATTCGCAAACAAACTCGAAAAGGAGAATATATAGCGCGTTTACCGACAAAATATTTGTTCCGACCAATCAAAGATCGTATTTCATTTGTTTGACAATGCTGTCAAAAACCAAAGAAAAATGAGATTTTTGAATCCAAGGACAAACACGGTGAGGGAATATGAGATGCGACGCACCGTCCCATTCACCCTTGATCTGTGCGCCACATCCAATTCTTGGCTGACTGCTGCTAATTCCCTTTCCGAGGAGCTAAATTGACGGTTTTCCGGGCAAGTTCTGAATTTCCAGAGGTCGAATCAGGGACGTAGCTAGCCCTTGATCCAGGAGTGAATAGAAGATGTGGGATGTCCTAGAGACCCCAGCGAAAGAACTGGTACTTCATTAAAATCGTCAAATTCTTCCCCAGAAACTGAGTTATCTTTGGGCGTAGGTACGGCGGGAGATATGGGGGATAGTTCCCCCCCCCATCCCGAGATTCAAGTAAACGAACGAAGGGACACGAGTGCCAACGCTCTAAAGAACACCATAAAATCTCCAAAAATGAGTGTTTCTCGTTGAAGCTAGTTTTAGTAGATTTTCTCGACTTCGAGCTGACCGAAATGGTCCGCGTGCTTCCAGCTGTTCCTTGGACTTCAGACCCCACGCAGTAGCTTACCGAGGTAGGGGGAACCGCCCCGGATCATACGGGGCCCCCCGAAAATCTTAAATACGGATGAATGAGGATTTTTAGGTTATCTATGGATATAGGTTTGTGAAGAGGTCGGACGGTTGGTCAGCGATTTGGCTACTTTCTACGAATTTCAATTTATCCGACCTGATGGAGAACAAAACGTTGCAAGTGATATCAGCAAAGACTGTGAGCTAAATATTCGATTGAGCCGCCGAAAGCGCTAATCTGGTGGCTCAAATTAACAAAATTCGCGCTATCTTGAGGAAAACTCACGGCTAAAAAGAGAAAATACACTGTGTCCCCAGTTTCGCTAGGTCCTTAATCCCAGTAAAGTGCTCAACGGCAATTTGCAACCGCTAATATTAGTCGACTGTAACTGCGAAAAAGCGCTGATTCATGGTCTCGCAATGTAACTTCCGGACTAAAATTGAGAAAAAATCGCTGATTCGCGGTGCATGGTTGCCATGCTACGAATAAATTGTGGAAATCAACGCAAAAATGTTTTTGGACCAACCCCGCGGTTAAAATTGAGATAATATGCTATAATATTGACCAAAAAAAGACGCTTTGAAGCATGGTGAGCCAAAAAACCCTAATTTGTGAAAAGCCCTCTATTTCGAGGCTAATATGTTGAGGAAAACACTTCCTCGCTAAAACTGAAAAAAGTGCTAAACCCCTGCTAAAAACCTGAAAAAATTGCTAATTTGTTGCTAAAATTGAGGAAAACGGCAAAACTCGTGGACAATTAAGAAACATCATTAAGGAAAACTCTGCTTTGCTGCTAAAGTTTAGAAAATGCGCAAATTCATGGTTATGGGGGGTAGGGGTCAGAACCGCTAATCCACGGCTGAAATTAAGAAGAACGATACACTGAGTCTGAGGGACGTAAAAATCTAACATTTTTTAACACTTTTTTCTCGTTTCGTTTGTTAACCCAAAACTGAATGATTTCACTCTATAACTCAATATTTTACTTAAAAACTGACGATTTTACGCCAAAGCCGATGTGTCACCCCGAAACTATAAAGATTTTCCCGAACAACTGGCGATTTTAAAACCCAAAGCTTTGCCCCAAAATTGATGATTTCACCCCTAAAACTGGGGGGGTTTGACCCAAACTGATTAAAAACGAATGACGTTACCAAAACAGACCACTCTACATTAAAAACTGTCTAATTTTATCCCTCAAGTGGCGATTTCACTCAAAAAACGTACACGATTTCTCGCCAAAGCTGACGTGTTACCCGTGTGTCGTACACGTGAGGCGGGACCCGCGCGATTTTTGAGTTTATAACGGGTTTAACGTTTTGTAGCGGCTGCGTGATTTTCACCGGAAACGCTCGGATAGAATACTGCGGGCGTTTTCCGTTGAAAACGCTCAACGGATCTCACGATTCCCGCTCACGTAGGAGGGAGCCTACTCCCCCGCTGGTAACGTCACTACAACTACAAGACTGGCGATTTTAACCTAAAACTTTTCTGTTTCATTTTAAAAGAGGAATATTTTACACCTGCAACAACGATTTCCCTTAAAATTGTATATTTTACTCCAAAACTGGCAATGTCACACTATAAAAAATAATGTTTCCCCAAAACGGATGATTTTAGGCCAAAAAGGGCGAATCTGCCTTCTGTGGCGATTTCACCTAAAAAACTGACGAATTGTTCACAAATGTGAAGATTTTTATACCAAATCAGACAGAAGACGTCAGTACAAAACTGGCGATTTCACACCAAAACCAAATTTCACGGTTCAACCTCAGAAATTAATATTTTACCCCAAAATTTGTTATTTTACCACAAAACGGACGATACTCCAAACCTGAAGATTTCTTCCGAATATTTCTCTACAAAAACTGGCAATTTTACCCTAAAGGTGACTGTTTTAATCCCAAAACTTACGATTTCTTCCCATTAACTTTCCTAAACTGACGATTCTACCCTAACACTAGCGGTTCCCTCCAAAAAAGATTATTTTACATCAAAACTGGATATGTAGCCGTAGGAGCCTACATTGTCTGTCTTCCCTCGTTGAAGTCCGTCAAAAACGGACCGGTTACGGCTGTTCGCCATCTTCAGTGTTCGGTTTCCCAACTGAGACTCAGTTGGGAAACCGAACGATAAAGAAGGCGAACAGCCGAAACCGGTCCGTTTTTGACGAACCTCAACGAGGGAAGACAGACTATGAAGGCTCCTACGGCAACAGTTTTGTGCATGCTTTACTCAAGCTAAAATGTCAAAAATAACGATAAGCACTGGAAAATGGATAAAACTGACAACTTGAGCACTAAAAATAGCGTTTTTAATAAACAATTCACGCCTTTATAACGGCAGAAAGAACTGGCAATTCACGCGTCATGCCTTCATAATCCTCAAACTGAATGCACCCCAATAATGGCTAAATCGGTTTTATTCACGCTCTTGATTCGCGCCTTGCAAAAATTGGTTGAACTGACAAATTTACGCCTTTCAAATATAGCCAAACTGGAAATTCACGCCCCAAAAATAACCAAACTGCTGGTAATTCACTATTTAAAAATGGAAGACATGGCTTGACAGACTATTCGTGCCTTAAACATAGGAAAACTGGCTATTTTGTGCCTTAAAGCGATAAACAGACCATTAGTTTCCACCGATAACGCAGGGACTCCTCCAATTACCTATACCACCGAGAAGTTTGGAACCGAGTAGCCTTTTTTTCAACCCGCAGTTTCGTCGCTTTCCCGTATAAATTCGCTTTTCAATAACAAATTTCACGGATTTTTGCTACTTCATATTAATTTTCTCTTTCACTCTATCCTAAAGCAAGTTTGCTGTGGTTGGAGCTTTGCTGTGGCAACGAGCTATGCTCGTTTATTCGTGTTTATTGTACTTTCCGTCGCAAGTGTCCTACTTTTTTGTGCGGACTTCGTTTAAAGTTGTAATTGGCCAGTTCGTCTGCTTTTATACACTGGAATACCAGCGTATCCTGATACCCACCCTAACATAACATAACTGTGTTACCTGCCTTCAGCAGAGCCGATAGACTTGATTTACAGCCCACCCACCACCCCCAATTGAACCAAAGGCCCGGAAATGGCACAGACGGTGGCTAGTTGTATTGCACAGAACAGGTGAACGCTGTTGTAGATTGGCCCCACCCAACAATCGGACGTAACATGTTAGGAAAGAAAAGTCGGACAAATAAGAGGACAATTTAACCTTTCCCCGGAAATTTAAAAATGAGCCCGGACGTCCCCGGAGGTCCGGATACTCCTAAAAGTAGGACATGGCCGGGAAAAGTATGGAGTCTGGTCACCTTAGAGTCCCCGTCACTGACAGTCCTCTGTCTCGTTTCGAACCAACTCGTTTCTATACGGATTCGATGGATTGTTCCAGGCAATTTCAGTCATCCTCCTTTGTCGCCAAAATTGAAGATTGAGGATCATCATCAGTTGCTTCATTGCAACGGAAAAAACGGAAGAAGTTTGGTGATCGGTAAAAACATTGATTTAGAGCTGACAACGGATCCGTGATCCAGGACTTCCGATATAAGAAAAAATGGCTATTATGGGGGAAAATCCATGCCTGTTTGCGGATGTATGTCAAGGTGTTCGTCTCCACTATTAAGACGGCCGTACCAAACCGAATCAAAAGTTTCGTCTTGACCCGAAAATGGTTCTTCCTATTGAAATTGGGTACTTTAAATCCTAATTCCCACATAAATGTGGTAGGAGAGGGGTGAAGAGAAGTTAAAAATTCGTGGCACCGAAAAGGGGCGCCTCCCCGTCGAAAATGACGTAGATTCGGGCCTTCTCCCCGGATATAAGTGATGGTTTACGCGAGCAAAACGGTTTCTCATCATTTTTGCGCGAAATTTCCATTTTTCCGGGATTTCCCGGGTTTTTTGGGGTTAATCCACGGGTTCCACCACTGGCGGCCACAATGAGGGATCGAATGGGATAATCACCCGATTTAAAATGTACAATTGTCCGCCTAATTCGTTGTTTGTGGTCAACAATGGATCAATAGATTTTGGGGGGGGGGGATACCTGAGAGGCCTCAATTTTAGCGAAAATGGCCTCAACTCAAATCAAAATTAGACGAAAACCTCGCCTCTTGTAGTTTCTCGACGCAAAGAATCCGAAAATCGTGACGGATTTTCCATTAGACGAGCCACTGAAGGGGTTCCTCCCACCCACCATGCAAGAAAACCCTTTGATTTGGCCTAAAATCGTTTGTGGGACTGAATTCCCTGGTTCCACCCCCCCCCCCACTCGCCCCGATTTTGTAGCTAAACCGACAGTTCGGTTCCCCGCGGGAGTGAAATTGACCAATAAAGCTTTTCTCGTCAGATTTAGTGCGAGTTGCCCAAAGGACACTCATGTCGAGCGTATAATCTGAGCCAAACATTTGTTTTTCCTAAAGGTTAACACCACCCCCACCTCTCCCTAACCATCACCATTTCAACTTGAACGAGAAATCAGGTTCGACCACCTCTCGACAAGTCATAACACTCTTATGAAAAAAAAAAAAAGTGTATAAAAGTTTTTATTACACCCGTACAGTCAATGGTAAAATTCTGTACTATGCAAGATCCCCCTCACCCGACGTTTTCTATTATAAACACGTAATTCATCTATAGGGACAACGATCACCTGAATATTTCCCTCTGTCTCTTTAAAAGCGTCGACAATTAAATTTTAAAAAGGATCGAAATGTGGTGGGGAGGATTTTTTTTTTTTTTAATACACACAAATGTGTACCGTGACTAATTCAGGACGCTTTTACACCGCTTGAGCTCATGAGTTTTTTGTTTTTTATAAACAAAGCAAAAATTGACTTCAATCACGTTTTTGCTTCCCATTATCATTTTTTTTTACATTTTAAGCATCTCCTACCGTTTCAAGCAACCTCCTTAAAACAGCCCAATACCCTCGATCGCGTATGGAATGCCAATTGGTCATTCGCAAGGTTAAACTTGACAATGTAGGCAAGGGGTGGGGGAAAATGAAAAAGAATAATGAAAGGATTACGTTATTATAAAAGTTATGTAACGCCCAGGTCTCTCTACAGGTTTACTAAACAAATATTTTCGGAGATTCGAAACACCGTCTTTTTTTTTTTAGTTTTGTTTTAAATATTTCAATGGAAAATTTTTAGCTTCCATAAGCAAGTCTTCTTCCTGGTTATTGTCCTTTTAATAGCAACGAAAGCGAGGTATTGAACTTTTACGCGCAGTGGAGAAAATAATAACGGTTGGCGGGGGGGGGGGGGGGTTGGACAGAGAAAGAATAACGAAAACTACTGTCCCTTTCATAAACTAACAACAACGACGACAACAGCAACAAAAAACAAAACAAAAAAAAAAACGGTACTCACATCGTGCCTTTTCCAACGGTCATGTTCAAATTTTGAAGTACATGATTGGGCGACTTCTTCGACCCGTAGTGTTTGAAAGCGTGTCGCACTGAGACGGCCTGCTGTCGCCGCGTCCATACCGTACTCTGTTGATGTTCCAATTTGGGTTTGGCCGTGTCAACAACTGTGACGACGTCGGGTCCTTCGTCCAAACTGAGACCCGGGTTGACAACGCCGCCCTCTCTGCAAACAAAAATTAAATAAAATTATAGTAAATTGTCGTTGGGCGAAAATTTCACAATCGCAAAGTGTTTTTAGATTTCTCTATACCCCTTTCCTATCACCCTCATCATCACTTCTATTAACACTTTCAAGACACAATTTGAACAATAATTGAATTGGATATTTCCAAACCGCTGAAGAAATGAACTTGTTTTGCTGTTTTGCAACGCCGAGGAATCAAGGAGCCAAGAAAAAAGGTTTTAACCAATCGAAACATTCTAATTAGCGTTATTAATAGATTGCAGGAAACAAAACTTACTCTAAACTGTTTGTTTCAACTTTTCCAAACTTCATATCAAGACATAAAACAATATTAAGGTCGTATTTAACAATACTTTTTTTTTCTACCCTCATCCTTAACCCCGATTTGATGCTTCAACCCTCCGCCCCACCCCAACAACCGATTAAAAGATTGACAAATGGAATTTGGATAAATATAGGCGTGATGATTCCCATTAGCTATTGTTTTTTCTCGGGGCAGTACGCTGTTTACAGTTTATTGCTATGCTAATAAGCGATAGTTTTTTGATTGTTAAACAATCGCGAAAAAAAAAAATGTTCGCCACATCGTTTTGGCCATTTTTTTCCTCTTAGCTTAGCTGCGCGACTTATCCTTCAAAGACAAAATGATCATTTAAGAATAAATGAAGGACCATTTACCCTTGACAAAAAGTATTTTTTACAAAGCATCCACCGATTAGTGTATTGATGCTTAATAACGTGAGAAGGACGAAATATGCAACAACAAAACAACAACGACGATGCTTCGCTATTCTTTTATTTTTATAACGGTAATTAATTATTGCGAATAATGTGAGGAAATAGTTGAATTCTTATCCCCGTCGTGGCCTTCTTTAGTTGTTCACTTGATCGAATGATCGTCCTCGGGTCTTTTACTGAACGTTTCAAAGTTTTGAGGAGTCAACCTCATTAAGTAAATAACGTGAAATAGCGAGAGAGAGAGAAACAAAAAAATATAGAGAACAGCTTAAAATATTGAGGCTTTTAAGCGATGAATAATGATTTTCAATTTTGAGAGACGACGTGTCGGTTCGGATTTGTTTCCGTTGATGGCTAAAATAGCGCGGTCTTATAGCGCAACAACTCCATTTAGGAGAAATCCGTGTATTCGGGCGACGTTTTTCGGTCACGGTCCCCGCGGGGTAAACGTTTTTAAATATTAAAGTTCGTCGTTTTTTTCCTCTCCGTCGAAAAAGTCCCAAATTCTCCCCTTCCCTTTCCGACAGGACCTCGACCCAGCGCAGGCAGTGTACTTGTACCAGCACGGGCACGGGTACGTCGATTCACGCGCGGATTTGACGGATCCTTTTTGGATCGTCGTGACACGTGAGACTTTTTTTTGTATTGAATAACTCCAATTCGTTACCTCCGACGTACAGAATCGCCCCACAGCCCCCTCCTCTCCCGTCTTGTTTGTTTTGCTAAGTGCACTTTCAATGCCACTGCGTCATCTTCAGGGCACTAAAAAGTCGATAAAAATCAATCGAACCGTGATTTTTCAGCTGTCGAAGGTATTAGATGATTAGAAGTTAGTCAGAGGACTGGCTAATTGTTCCATGGAATGACGTACAAAATATATTTTTTAAAGAAAATAAATAAACAGAAAAACACGAACCTCAAGTTCCGATCAATTATGGCTCATTTTCTGTTTTTTTTTGTTTTTTTGTTTTTTTTGTCGTTTGCGACTTTAAGCTAATGGTAACGGTTTTAACAGGATGAGCTATAACCTAAAAGAATCCTAAAAAATCTTTAAAACAACAACAACAACGAAAACACTCTCCGACAGACATATTTACCAGAGTTTCATTTTCTCTTAAAGGGCCCAATTTGTTACTTCTCCCTCCTCTCCAACATGAATCAAGCCCTATTATTCTCACCATCAAATTTGCACAAAAAGTTGCTTGCTTGCTTCTCCGACGCCCAAAAACTGACAATCCTCCCACCCTCCCCCAGGAAAGTGATACGTTTGGAGATAAAACCGAAATGTTTGATCCCTTAAAAGACGGTAACCGCGGTAATTAAGCCCTTCAAACTGGACTCTTCTATAACGTAGTAGACGAATAGTTCCTTGCCAGGAACTCAGAGGCCTGTAAACTGTCAAATTATAGCCACAAGCGTACCGTGGCAGGGGCGAGGGGGGCGGACCGCCCCGAGCCCCCGTTCGGATGGGGCCCCCGAATAGCTTAAAGATGGAAAAATCGTGATTTTTCAGTAGATAATATGAGAACGAATGGCTAAACTCGCTAGTAAAATTGAGAAAAACACTGATTCGCGGCTAAAATTGAGAAAAATTGCTTAAATTTAAGGCTGTTAATATTGAGAAAAGGCGATAAATTCAAGCTGACATTGAGACAAAGCAAAACCACGAATTGTGTTGGGGCAAAATCGTGACTGAAATTAAGAAAAAGCACTAGTTCACGCAGCTAAAACTGAGAAAAGCGCTAATTCAAGGTTGAAAAAGAGAAAAACGTGAATTCGCGTCTTGAAAAACAAGAAACACGCTAATTCACAGCTAAAATTGTGAAAAAGTGCTACAATTTTGCAGGTTTAAAAATTGAGAAAAAGCGCGAATTCACAGCTAAAAGGGAGAAACGCCAATTCATGGATTCTCAGGGCAACTTTGGGACTAAAATTTAGAGAAAAGCGCTAAATTCACGGGTGAAATAGACAAAAACGCGAATTCTCGTCCAAATAAAAGTGGAGGAAAACTCAGCCAAGGCATGAAAAATTACGATTTTACAGATAAAATCGAGAAAAAACGCTAAAAATCGCAGCTACAAGTAAGAAAATGTTGTAATTTACAGCTAAAATTGAGAAAAAAACGCTAATTCTCAGCTGAAAATGTGAAAACGCCAACCTGCCGATTCTTGGGGGCAACTTCGGGGCTGAAATTGAGAAGAAGCGCTAATTCACGCGGCTGAAACTGAGAAAAACGCTAATTCACGGATAAAAAAGAGAACAAAGCGAATTCGAGTCTGAAAATAGAGAAACACGCTAATATGCTATAGTGTTACAATTTGGCAGCTTTAAATGATTGGGAAAAAGCGCGAATTCACAGAAAACGCCAACTCACGGATTCTCGGGGATGGGACTGAAATTGAGAAAAAGCGATGATTCGCACGGCGTGAAATTGAGAAAAAATCAAATTCGCGTCTAAAAGTGGAGGAAAACTTTAAATTCACAACTAAGGTATGAAAAATTTCAATTTCACGGATAAAATCCAGAAAAAGCGCTACAATTCGCAGCCAAAATTCAGAAATGTGCTCTTTCACTCCTAAAATTGAGGGTAAAAAGGCTAATTCACAGCTGAAATTGAGAAAACAACAACTTGCAGATTCTTGGGGAACTTTGAAAATAAAATTGAGAAAAAGCGCTGATCCAAAGCGGCTAAATTAGTAAAAAAGTGCTAATTCACGGGTAAAATTTATGGCGCTTTCCATTCAATGCAATACACTGAAGTGTAAGTTTAAGTGAAGTGTAAGTTTTTCCACCCGTCCTCTCTGAATTGAAACATAATGTTTATGGAGAGGACGCGGCTCTATACACTTGTGTAGGGTGTTGAATGGAAATCGCTATTAGAAAAACACGAATTGGCGTTTAAAATTGAGAAAACCGCTAATTTGTGGATACAATTTGGACAGTGCACTCAAACGCTACCTCTACTTTGCGGATTCTTGAGGCAAATTCATGGCTAATTCACGGCTAGGAGTTTATAATAAGCACCGATTCGCAGCTAAAAATGAGAAAATGTGCTCATTCGGTGCTAAAAGCGGAAGAAAAACGCTAATTCACTGCTGATATTTATGAGACTCGGTGATTCCTGGGGAACTTTGGGAATAAAATTGAGAAAAAGGGAATAAAAGGTTGAAAAAGAGAAAAAACGCGTCTTGAAAAACAAGAAACACGCTAATTCACAGCTAAAATTGTGAAAAAGTGCTACAATTTTGGAGGTTTAAAAATTGAGAAAAAGCGCGAATTCACAGCTAAAAGGGAGAAACGGGGGATTTTCGGGGCAACATTGGGACTAAAATTTAGAGAAAAGCGCTAAATTCAAGGGTGAAATAAACAAAAACGCGAATTCACGTCTAAATAAAAGTGGAGGAAAACTCAGCTAAGGCATGTAAAATTACAGTTTTACGGATAAAATCGAGCAAAAACGCTAAAAGCAAGAAAATGTGCTAATTTACTGCTCCAAGAATCGCGAAAATTGTTGGGCAGTGGGCGAAATCCACCACGGAAATGTTCATTAACCGGGTGAACCCAATGAAATTGTTTTTTCGGCGAAATTACATAGTAGTGAGCCAGACGTACGAAAATTGGATTTTTCAAGCAAGTGGAAGCCGTGAAAATGGTTTATTGGTGAGCCGGAGTTGTAAAAATGGTTTTCAGTGCGCAAACTCCGCGAAATTGGTTTTTGAAAAAGGCAACCCCGCGAAATTACTTTATTTAGCGGCCAAAACCGTCAAAATTGATTTTTCAGAGAGTTGAATCCGCAAAATGGTTCGCCGCAGCTACAAAAATCCGCTAAATTGGGTTTTTTAAGGAGCCAGACCCGCAAAAAATTGGTTTTTGTGAGCGAAATCGGCCAAATTGAGATTTTCCAGCGCTACGATGAGAGCCAAATCAACGAAAATGTTCATTTTCCGGGTAAACCCATTGAAATTGAGATTTCAGCAAGAAAAATCCGCGAAGTCGTTATATCAGTGAGTTCAGACCGAGGTCCAGGCCAACGAAAATGGGGTTTTAGCGAGTGACGCCCAGGGGCGTACCTAGAAATCCTTCCGGAGGGGGCGGTTCTGGCAGTCCGCAGCCTACCAAGGACCGGCGGGGGACGGGTGTTGTAATGAATGCCGTCGTATTGCTGGGATTTCGCGAAAACTGGGCCAAAAACAGCCTCCCAGAGGGGGCGATCCACCTATCACCCCCCTCTGGGTACGCCACTGGTGACGCCCATGAAAATATTTTTGTTTTGTGAAGTAGACTCGAGAAAACTGGTTCTGCACAAATTGGGGTTTTAATGAGCCAGACCCGCGAAAAACCCGGAAAATTGGAGTTTTAGCGAGCGAAATCAAAGACATTGTTTTTCTAGTGAGCCAGAGTTGCTAAAATGGTGTTTTAGTGCGCACAAAAACGAAGTGGTTTTTGGCTGTGGTTGGTATCATAGGAAATTTATTTTAAGCAACGAAAATCCTAGAAAAATTGGTTTCATAATGAGCCAGACTACAGGGGTCCTATTCTCTGACAAAAATTTCATTCATTCATTATGTATCTTCTCTGGTGAAGCTGACCACCCCTAAATCGAGGATCGATGGCTTGACTACGCTCCTGGGTGGCAACATTCTTTTTTTATAGTATCTCAATTTATCGCAGTTTGGGCCTTCAACGATCGTGCACATTTCTTTCGTCGCCGAGAGTAACCCTCTCGGTCACCGTCCAGTACTCAGACTCAGTCCCATCCCCCGCATCATAATAACAGGGCGAGTGCGACGATTCGGACAGAGCCGGCACATGCCTGTCCATAGTCGTCAGGGGAACTCCCGGCACTTCCCAAATCGCTCACTGAACGCCCAGTAGAAGGCCACATTCCGCGGGGTTACCTGCCAGACTGGCTGCAGCCTGGGCTGCTGGCGACCACAAACGTGTTTGGACAGGGTCCGAGCTTTTTGTGGTTAGAAATATTCGTGGTTTCAGCGTTTTGAGGTTAGAATGATTTTTGTTTTGCGCCTTTTGTCACTATAGAGCTTCTTTTGGTTAGAGTTATTTGAGGTTGGATCGTTGCCCTACACCAATGCTGGGGAGGTAATCTCTATGAGGCCCTTTAGTCTCTAAATCAACAAGAAATACAACTTTTTCAGAAGTATTAGATTATAGCTTTATCTTAATTTAAGCCTCACGGATTATTCTCAACTTCATAGCGCGAATTAGCACATTTTCTCAATTATTTTAGCCAAGAATCAGCGAGTTGTTCTTACTTTTTGCCTTGAATTAGCACTTTTTCTCCATTTCACCCATGGATTAAACGATTTTACTCAATTTAAGCCACGAATTACCAATTTCATCAATTTTAGTTAGCAATTAGCGTTTTTTGTAATTTTCGCTGCTTTACAGCGATATGTTTCAATTTTGGCCGAGAATGTTAACGTTTTCCCTATAATTATTGTCATATTCTCAAGTTCAGTCATGATTTAGCTATCTCTCCCCCCCCCATTTTACCCGCGAATTAACGCTTTTTCTCCATTTCATCCGTTTATTAGCGATTTTACTCAATTTAACCCACGGCGAATTATCGATTTTGTCAATTTTAGCCGCGAATCGGCGTTTCTTCTAATTTCACCCGCTTAATAGTGATTTTTCTCCATTTCAGCAACGAATTGAAGTTTTTTCAATTTTTATACAACGAATTAGTTCATTTCCTTATTAGGCGTGAATTAGCGATTTTTGTAACAAAAATGAGCAATGAATTAGCCCTTTCTTTCAATTTTAGTCACAAAGGTGCCCTAATCGCCCTTAGTGAATTAGCCCTTTTTCTACACTTCATTCAAGAATTACCAATTTTTCTCAATTTCAGTTGGCGTTTTTCACAATTTCGGCCGCGAATAGGAGCTTTAAAAAAAAATATATACTGCCAATTAGCTGATCTTCTTAATTATAGCCGCGAATTTTCCTCACTTTGCGTCTTGAATTAGCACCTTTTCTCAATTTCAGTCACGCAGTTGCCATCATAAAGACGTGAATTGGGATTTTATCAATTTGAGCAGCGAATTAGGACTTTTTCTACACTTTAGCCGTGAATTACCCTTTTCCCCATTTTCAGCCGCGAATATTAGCGTTTTCTTAGCAGCAGCTATTAGCCATTTTTCTTAAGTTCTGCCATGATTTAGCACTTTTCCCCTATTTTATCCGCGAATCAGATCTATCTCTGAATTTTAGCTGCAACGTAGCGTTTTTCTTCCGTGAAATAGCGTTTTTTCTCAATTTCAGCCGCCAGAGTTTAGCCGTGAATTAGCTACTTTTCTCTATCTTCAAACCGAATTAGAGTTTTCATAAAACGCTTTAAGCAATGAATTAGCGATTTTTCTAAAATTTTAGCCGTGGTCTTGGCCTATATTTGCCAATGAGAACAACCGAATACCTAGCGAGTCTTTGTTTTGATTTTTTTTTTTTAATTTCGCCAGTAAATTTGAATTTGCCTCCGTTCACCTCAAACCTGCGACTCATTCAAAATTTCATCCGCGAATTAGCGCTTTTTTTCCATTTTCACCGGGAAAAATAGCGTTTCCTCCCGCGTATTAGCGATTTTCCTTCATTTTATCCGCGAACCAGCGCTTTTTCTCAGTTTTGTCCATTAAAAATAGCGTTTTTCTTGCATGAATCATCGATTTTACTCGATTTGAGTCGCCAATTAGAGCATTTTTTTCATTTCTACCTGCAAATTACTGAATAAACCAATTTTCTCAATATTAAACGCGGTTTTTTTTTGTCTCGCTTTTACAACAAATTAGCGTTTTTTTCTTAATTTTAGCTGTGGACTTGGCGCAGAACAGTAGCATGCAGCTTGAATCATTGATTTTATCTCAATTTTATCCGCGAGTCAGATCTTGTTATCAATTTTTGCCACGAAGTTGCGTTTTTTCCCAACAAATTACCGATATTTTCCCAATTTTATCCGCGAATCAGCGGTTTTCAACAATTTCCGTCGGGAACAGCGTTTTTCTTCCGTGAAGTTCCAGTCAAATTAGGAAAACGCTTTCTGTAGCTGCTAATTAGAGCTTTTTCTCAATTTTAGCCGCAAAGCAACTCTTGCTCTCAACTTTATTCGTGAATTGGCGATTTTTCCCTATTGTAGCAGCGAATTTGTCATTTTCCTCAATTTTAGTCCCGAATTAGCGTTTTTCTCCCGTCAATCAGCGATTTCTCCCACTTTTAGCCGCAATTTAGCAATTTTTCAATTTTAGCGTTGTTTTAATACTTTTTATTTTAGCCGTTGACTTTATCTAAGAATAAGCACTACTGTTTTCTTTCTCTCTCTCAATTTCACCCGTAAATTGGTCTCCTTACACCACAAATCTGCGTCTCGTTCCCAATATTTCATCCGTGAATTAACACTTTTTATCAATTTGAACAGCGAATTAGCATTTTTCCTCGTTTTACGCGCTAATTAGCACTTTTTCTTAATTTTAACTGTAAACTTGGCCCAAGAAGAGCACAATAGCGGCGATCAATAGTGTCAATAAATGTTAGCCGCGAATCAGTGTTTTCCTGAATTTAGCTGCAAATTCGCAGTTTCAACCACGAATATTAGTACTTTTCCCCAACTTTTAGCCGCGTATATTCCCCGTACAGCGCGGAAAACGCGACAGCGCGTATATTCGTATATAACAGCAGCACATTTACTCGGTTTTTTCGACTTTAGCCGACTAAGAACATGCGTACCAGGACCCGCGTATTTTAGCCTCGAAGTTGCCTCCAGGCGGCGCGAATTCGTATTTTTCTCAATTTCAGCAGTGAACTATATAGGTTTCAAAATAGCGATTTCATTGGTTGATTTGAATATTCAGCCACATTGATTTGTTGAGCACGTTCGCAGGTCCAATTCAACGTTTTATTCTTCACGTGGCTGGATTGAAAATTGTCGAAAGGAGAGTCAAAGCGACGTCCAACCATGGACGCTCCTTCCTTACTGCAGGGTGCCAAGATTTTTATCACAATTAACGAGTTATTAACCTTCAAAATTGTATACAACGAAGAAGGAAAAACGTTATCTTGATGATAAGCATCGAACGAGCGAGAGTGAAGAGCTAACAAACAGATTCCCTTTTGTTATTTTTTGACTAGGAGGCAGGAGAGATTTCAGTTTTTCTATTATTATGATACGAGAAAAAAAAGTCAGGGTTTTTTCATCAACATTATAAAAACTGTGATTCCCGTTCCAATCAATCCACGAAGATCTGAAATGGCAATAACGTTCCACACATACTCAGAAAGGAGACAGTTGGAGAGTGTATTGTCGAGTCAACGTTGGCAGGGGGGGGGGGTGATTTGATTCGTTTCGCTTTCATTTTTCTTTGGACAAGTTCAACCATCACCAACCTTCAACGATCCGATAATTTTTTTTAGGAAAATCCTCCTCCTTTTCCACGTGTGCCAACGCGTTTCCCCATCCCGTGGCTAAGCTTATTATCAAAGTCGGGTTAGGGGGGGGGGTTTACAATTTTAAATGCAGTAATTTCAAAGTAACGACCAAGGTTGATTTAAACGCGAGGCTGTGAGAATTTCCGTTTTTTCATATTTTATCCCCTCCAAGGATATAATACACAAACACGCATACCCAATTTTGAATTGTGTGTGCATTTTGAGGAGAGAGAGAGAAAAAAATAGCGTTTCTTCGCCTATTTCGTATTTTTCGTTCGCGTCACAACAATTGCGACACGTTGTAAAGACTTTGAAAATACCTTCCTACTTCAGCAGTTAGAAAATAAAAACAAAATCGAAGGAGACCGGTTTTTTAACATCAGTAGAAGTCCTTGCACCCCCTCCATCAACCACGACTTCCTATATAAAAAAAAAGTCGCGGCTTTTTTGTGCATATTAAAAAATTTCTCAACAAAATGTGTACTTAAAATCACTCTTTTTGGTCGCCCACTTGTATCTCACCAACCCAATAGTTTCGCCAGCCACAGCAGCACACTATACCGTTGATTACAGTTGCCCTTTCAATCCCTTCAAAGTAAATGCCCTGAAATTGTCTTAAATGCCAGTGTGGGGGGAAGAGAGTGAAATATCAGTTGTGACATCGAAGGAGCACTCAAATCAACCTAATCACGGTTTTTAACTATTAATTTTAAAAGGACAGGACCTTAAAAACAAACTAGTCGACCTAGCTCTACATTCCGTCGTTTTTTTCTTTTTTTCTTCTTCTTCATATTAATTAGAAAACAAAGCAGGGGAGAAGGTTGGAGAAAACAAGGCCAGCAAATTAAATTTTCTCTTTCTCCAATCAAAATCCGCAAAAAAAAAGATAAACGGAATTAGCGAGTAGTTGGTAATTTTAATTTGGCAGCGATTTGACTGTTAAATACGTACGGCCTCGATAACTCTCAACAATAGTGCGAACGAGCTAAAAAGAAATAAATGTGACTGAGGGGAGTGTGAATATGAAATTGATTGTCATTGCACCTGACTATTTTATATTATTTTTTCCATCCAACGCTTGGGATTCTATGGAATGCAAAAGACTTGACATCGTCGTTTTCCCGTAAGATCAGATTACAAATGTTAATTTTTCCATTATTAAATTGTTAATTTTCCAATATTAATGATTTATGGTGACAACGGGTAGGAGGAGGGGGGTAGAATTCTTCCATTAAGATCAAAGCGTCACATTTTATGACTGGGAAGTCCACGGTGCGAGCGTCGGTGAGGTGTTTTTTTTTCCGAGTCCATTTATTTCAAAGACTGAAAAAAAAAAAAAAAATTAAAGATAGTTGACACTTAACTATTTCTATTTTTATTTTTAAACCAGGGAACACAAATTAATTGTTATTCCGTTAAACAATCACGCGAAAACGGCGCACCTTTGTCTTTCGTCACTTAAAGCTTATTTTTGTTCGAAAAAATCAACTCATCGGTCCTTCGAACCTCGGAAAAAAAAAAAAAAAAATGTGTTCGAACGATTTCGCAAACTCACACATTTTGTTTGACAGCGTCATTTGAAGGCGAAAAGACGCTGGGAAACAAAAATTACACGTCCTGGTTCACCGCGGAAAGGGTGGTTCCCCTCACACCCCCCCGCCACCATGCATGTCTTTGAACGTCTTATTTTTTAATTATTATTATTGTCGACTCAAATGTTCGTTGGATCTCTTTAAAAAAAGTCCTTCACGGAAATAAATGGACGACACGGGGCACCGTTGAAATTAAATGGGAACGTGGAGTTAATAAGAAACTTGGAACCCTCCCCCTCCCCTCATAGTGGATCTTTTCCCTGGATTTTATGGTCGGATACCGTAGAAGTAGTAGATTTTTGATAGAATATTACGGTCATAGTATGGGAATGTGGACAAAAAGAAAACAATTGAACAATAAATAGTTGGGGGCGGGTAAAATATAGACGAAATTTTCGCACAAAACTATTGTTACAAACTTGAAATTTGCATTTTTAACATTACAGACCGCACTGTATCGTGAGGATATATACGAAGATTTGCCTGGAATTCCTAATTTCCTAACTATGCCTAATCCGTAACTACTATTTCATCATAGAGAGGCTATAGCTATAAAGACTTCTATGAAACAGAAAAAATTGGCCGATATCACACCTTTGGTAAGTAGAGTGGTCAACAACAAAAAAAAAAAAACACACACAGACTCACGCTAACGACTATGTCACTTTTCTCACTCTATTGCGTCACTCGATGACGGATATGAAAATGGTCACGAAGATTCACGCTGTAATTAATTGTACTCACGAACGGTGAGTTATTATCGCTTTACGTTCGCCCTCTCCCCCCCCCATCCCTTCTCACCATCATCGTCACCCGATTTTTACTCGTGCAAGAAGGAGCACTGTACAGCCATCAGAAGACCACCCCTGCAGGCCCCAACTCGGTAGGGGCCCCAGAAACGCTTAAAGATAAAAAAAAAGAAAAAAATTGATTTTTAGGTTGATACGATGTGAAAAAATCGCTAACTTACTTCTAAAATTGATCAAAAACGCTCCTTCGTGGCTTAAATCGAGAAAAGGTGCACAATGACGAATATAATTGCGAAAAAGCGTTGTTTCGTGGCTAAAATTGACGTTGAAATAAAGCGCCACAATTTTGGGTTAAAATAGAGAAAAGACGCTAATTCATGATTGGAAATTAATGGCGTTTTCCATTCAATGCATTATACTAGTGTGGTGTGAGTTTTCCCAATCCGTCCTCTCTGTATTGAAACATAAATGTTTAAGGAGAGGACGCTGCACTATTCTTGTGTAGTGTGTTGACTGGAAATCGCTGTAAGAAAAAGCGCTACAAAAATTTTCAGCCGAAAAAATTAAGAAAAGACACTAAATCACAGCTGATACTTAGAAACATCGCTAATTCGCGTGTTAAGTTGAGAAAAAGCTTTCATTTGAGGCGTTGTTCGTGGGTACAATTAAGAAAAACGCCAATTCACGGCTAAAGCGCTACAATTTTGTGCTATGAAAATTGATGAAATGCGATAATTCCCAAATAGAAATTGAGAAAACGTTAATACGGTGATCCTTGAAGCGAATAATTTGAGTGAATAATGAGAAAAACGCCAATTCACAAAAAATTGCAAAAATACTTTAACTCGCTGCTAAAATTGAGGAAATACGCTAATTTGCGCCTGAAATGGAAAAAAAAAAAATCATTCATTGGAGGCTGAAATTGAAAAAAAACGGCAATTCGCGTTAAATTTGTGATAAAGCGCTACATAATGCGCTGCTAAAATTGAGAAAAAGCTAATTCACGCCGGGAATTGAGAAAAAACGTTCTTTCGAGGCCACAATTGAGAAAAACTCTATAATTCGCTGCTGAAATTGCGATAAAGCGCTACATTTCGCGATTATAAACATTGCGGGGGGGGGGGGGAGAAAAGATGAGTTCGCAGCTGAAAATGAGAAAAAGCGCTGACTATTTCGATTCACCGAACACTGTTAACTTTTAAGGCTGAAGCCGGTTATTAGGTAATGAAATTACCCATTTGTGGGCATGAAAACTGTTCATTTATCACTCAGTGCTGCCTCACCATCCATAAAATGGATCACTTCACCCAAAAAATAGTCCTAACCACAAAACGCTTCACGCATTGGGTCATTCATGGATAGGTGGGTCATGGTCGACTCGTGGATAGGGTCATTCCCCTTGTTCAGTGGCGTATCTACGGGGTGGGTTTTGGGGGTTTAAGCCCCCCCTAAGAAGATGGCGTCCGCCAAAAATTTGTTGATAGTCATTCCAGAGATTTCTTCTAATACCTTGCTCATACCAAAGGGCGACTGTTGAAGGGATATCTGCACAGAATAATGATTTCTCGACGAATGGGCGATCTCGTGATGGTGAGGCCACCATTCATTGACGGTGGAGGGGGGGGGGCACCAAAAAGCATAAATAGATGGAAACAAATTTTTTTTTTTACGTTTCAAAGCGATGATTAGCGGCAAATATCGAGCACAAGCGATCATTTGCCACCTACATTAGGAAAAATACACCAATTTGAGATATCTGAAAGCAACTTCACGGACAAACCAGAGAAAAAACGCCAACTCCAAATTCCAATAGGCCTAAGGCAGAAGAAATTGAGAAAGCGTTCTAATGTGCTTCTCTTTGGGCAAGTACGCGGGAGAACATTGAAAAAAAACACGCTAATATCAACAAGCGGCTTTTAGCGGTAGCAGAAAAGCGTTGACTCATAGTAGAAAACGAAAATAAATCACTAATTCGTGGCTGAAAATGATAAAAATCACTAACATGTGGCGAAAATTGAGAAAAAGCTGAAGTCCATCGCTCACCTGGCTCTAATTTTTGAAAACGCAAAATTCGTGGTTTTCTCGAGGCAACAAAAGAAAAAAGCGCAATTGAGAAAAATAATTCACGCTAAAATTGAGAAAGCCACGTAATTCGCGGCTTAAACCGAGAAAATCTACTAATTCCGGCCTAAAATTGAAGTAAAACGCTCATTCACAACTAAAATGGAGAAATAAGCCGATTCACGGAACAATTTGAGAAAATTAGCTAAAATTGAGGAAACGCGGTGATTCATGGCTAAAATTGAGAAATAATTTGCGACTAAAAAATGAGAAAAAGCGCTTATATCGTGGTAAAAATTGAGCGAAAAAACCTAATTCATGGGTACAAGTGTTAGAAAAGCCGCTTATTCACGACTAAACCTGAGACAAACCGCTAATTCCAGTCTAAATTTGATGTAAAATGCTCATTTGCAACTAAAATAAAGATAATTAAATATTTAATTCGTGGCTAATTTTGGCAGAAAGCGCTTATCAGCAGTTAAAATGGAGAAATACGCTACTTCTCGGCACAAGCGAGCGCTAATGTGAAGCTCAATTTCAAAGATACATTTGGTAATTCCGCTTGTTCACGGCTAAAACTGATGCAGACGCTAATTCCCGGCTAAAATTGGGAACCTGCGTTGATTCACGGCCAACATAACAAAAGGCGCACATTCGCGGAGCTCAAATGGAGATAAACGCAAATTCACGGATTTTGTGAAAATCCTCAAGTTCGAAGTTGAAATTGAGTAAAAGCGGTGATTCAGGCGTGAAACTAGGGAATAATTCACGGTTAAAATTCGGGAATAATGCTCAGCTAAAACGAAGAAAACAAAACGCTAATACTCTGCTAGAACTGAGGAAACTAGATAACTTGGGGCTAAAATGGTGATAAGCGCTATAATTCGCATGACTAAGAAGTGAAGAAAAACGCTAAAATTAGAGGAATAAAATGTTATCTCGTGGCTAAAACTGAGACAAACCGCTAATTACCGTCTAAAATGTAGAGGAAGAGCTCATTCGCTGTTAAAGATTCAGTGAATTCGCGGCTAAAGTGGGCAAGAAGCGCTTATTCGCCGCTGAAACGGAGATAAACGATAAATCGCGGATCAATTTGAGAAAATCCACTAATTCATGTTTAAATTTGAGAAAAAGCCAATTATTGGTTCGTATAGAGGCATGTTTGCGACTGAAACTCAGGAAAAAAGAGAGAGATTCATGGTAGAACCCCTCCCAAGTTAAAATCCTAGATCCGCCACTGCCCTTGTTCCTAAATGAGATAAGAGGACCCGACACGCACAATACTGGTATATTGGAGCTGGGCAACTTTCTCTTTAAAGTTAATATTTTAAGGTTAATATTTGTTTTAGGGTTTTGGCTTTTGGCTAGTTGCTTGTTGAAGTTGTTGAATAAGTAAAAGAAACAACAAGACAAAACCCTTAAAATAAAATATTAATCAAGTATAGCTTAAAAACTAATAATATTTAATTATTAATAACGTTATTACTTGTTACTCCGTTACCGGAAAAAGTGACGCAGTTACTCGTTACTCCGTTACTTCGGTGTAAATATTACCGTACCCTAGGGGAGGGGGGAGTAGAAAAAACTGTCAGAATAGGAGATGAAATGAAGATAGCAATTAATTGATAAATTTATGTACTTCAAAACTTCCCTGCACTCTTGGGTTCACTTTTCACGTTTTACATCTCTATACGGGTAACCCCCCCCCCCCATGCTCTTTCAGCACACCGTGACGCACACAACAGACGTCAGACATCAATTGACGCCAGCCTTATTGAGAAAATTTACTAAATAATGATTAGAACGGTAACGGATTAGAAGTAATGGACTAAAAAGTAACGGAAGTTACCGAGTCCGTTAACTGTTTTCAAACGTCAGGGATAAGTTACTCCGCTATCGAAAAAATTAATGCCGTTAAAGTAACGAGTAACGGAGTAACACCGTTACTGCCCAGTTCTACTATATTGATCACCCTGTCGACCGCACTAACCATGAAGAAAACTCCAACTACAAAAAGCTCAACCTCCAAATAACTCATTAACACAAAGCTCTCAAACCCAAAAAAGTGCTAACCTCAAAAAGCACTAACCACAAAAGGGCTAACAAAAAAAGGTGCTGACCATAAAAGCACTCAATCCCTATTTTTCAAAATGCTAACCAAAAGAAGTTCCTAATGGCAAACCGGGTCAATGCAGTTTTACCGAGTCTGGACGATGGTTGGAGGGCGGGGATCGTAGTGCAGTGGCACCTCTGCTCCCCCGGAGGATAGGCCCATTATCTCCGGTCTCTGGCACTCGGCTCAAAGTTCCTGATGAGACCAGGGCCGAGTAGGTAACTCTGGTATAGCTTTACAGTACCTGAGGTCGAAACGGAGACTGAACCGCACCCGGTCCACATCGGTGCAATCCCACAAAAAGCTCTATAACCACAAAATAAGGTACTCACAAAAAACCGATGTATAACCTCAAAAAGGGCTGACCACAAAAAGAGCTAACCAAAAGAGCGCTGACCACACTGCAAAAATAGTAAACAACAAGGCGATCACACCACAAAACTCTCAAACACCAAAATGCTCAATCCCCAAGTAGCTCTGAAAATTGAATTTTCAACATGCTTCTCAAACGCACCTCGTTACGCCCCTGTATCTGGCGTTTTCTCTGGCACCCCTGTATTTGGCGTTTTCTTCGACCACTATTCGGATGGAACTGGCAGTTAATGTGGTCTTCTGCTTTGTCAAAAAACATGGCTAAACAGAAGCATTTCGGGCAGGGGCGTAGCCAGCCCTTGATCTAGGGATGGGCATCTTCACCATTGCCTTTTTGCAGGCTTACAGGCGAGGATTCGGAGCTGGAAATCGTCAATTCATAGACAACACACATCAGAAACAGAATTTGAAGAGAAACTGTCACTATCCGTCAAAATGTGTTCTGTAAGACTGTCGTTTCTAACCTTACATTCAGGATTTTCTGTCCAAAAACTGACAAATTTCCCCCCAGAAAGTGATACTTTTGGAGCTAAGCTTTAAATTTTGATCCCCTGAGACAATAAAACGCGGTAATTTAGCCCCACAAACTGGACCCCTTCCATCTTCTTTCAGACGAGAATGGTTAATCTTCACAGGAACTCACACAGGCCAGTAAACTGTCATGTTACAGTCTTCGTGGGTCTTAGAGGCTCCTTGACAGGGAAAGAAGGAGCTGACATTTCTTTACCCACCATGAAACCGGATTTCCAGCCACGATTCAGCCGAAAGGCGTATTCTGGGCCTCGACCACGTCTCGGCTGGCCACTTTTCTTCTCGGCCCGGAAAAGTATGCTTTTCATGCCTAGATGTACAATGTACTATTTTCGTTGGCAAGACAACTCTAGAGGGTGATTCTCAAACTTTTCTGTATCAAATTTCCTATCTTAAAGTTATGAGATCTCATTCATTTTCTTTGAAAATCAATGAAATCAGGTGACTTTTCGATAGAAAATCCGATGCGGAAAAGTAACAGAATAGCTAGTCTTGATTAGTGATCGAAATCTGAGACGTTGCTTTTTTAGTCAGGCAGAGCCACGAAAATTATCGTTTTCGTGAGCAGAATCCACGAAATTGGGGTTTTAACATTTAGAAAAACAACGCGAATCAGGTGTTTCATTGAGTGAAATCCGAAAAATTGGTTTACTGCTGAGTCAGAGCTGCGAAAATTTCAAACACGTGGCGACCAAGTTGGATTTCCACTTTTTAATGGGATGCCCAGGAGGGCAGCTGCCGTCTAGAGCTGAGCTTTTGAATTTGGGGGAGGGCAGCAGCCTCACCCCTGCCCCCCCTCTAACGACGCCCATTCCACACAATTTACAGGCGGGCGAGAGTCCATCACTATAAGTGGACAGGCTTTGGCTCGCTTTAGTTTGAAAAGAATGAAAAAAATTCATTGGTCGTCGGTTTTGGTCGATTTTCTGGTGAGAGGATGCGCGTGTCGAGGCTCAGTCGATTAAACAGCCGACATAATTGGACAAAAATTCGTCCTAAAGCAGCCAAAATTAACAAAACCGAAAAACCGCCCTTGAAAAACCCGTATCAAAAGCTCATATGGTTACGTCTCCATTTGGGGCTTTTCGCGTGCGTCATAGCGCACGGTGTATTGAACGTGAGGATTCCGCTGTTGCATGCCTCACAAAGCTGGAAGGATATAAGAAATTGCGTTCATAGCTTAGACGCATGCGTAGTTGAAAGTTGAAGCGAACGTTGACGTTAAAAGCGTACAAGTGAAGACATAGCTTCTGATCGAAAAATCCAATTCCAGCGTCGAGAAGCCTCACGATTTCAATTTTAAACTTGCCATTCTCAAAGCTAGTTCAACACGAAATTGAGTAAAAGTACCAATGCGAGGCTCCTGGAGGCAACTTCACGGCTCAAAAAGAGAAAACTTGCTAACCCTCAGTTTCTGTAAGTCCCTAATAAGCGGCTAATACTGAGATTGCGCGTTAAACGTGACGTTTCCGCGCGCATTTACGTCGCTAGAAGTTTGAAAAAGTGCTAATTCCAAAGTGGAAATGAAGAAAATCTATATGATTCGCAGACATAATTGGGGAAAAAAAGTCAATTCGTGGCTAAAATTGAAAAAAGCACTTACGTCATAGCTAAAATATAGAAAAATCGCTTGAAAATTGATGAAAAAGATAGTTCACGATCAAAATTGAGCAATAAACACCTGATTCGGGGCAAAAAAAAATGAGGAAAAGTGCTAACTCACAGCAAAAAGGGAGGAAAAGCCCTATTCACGTATAAAATTGAAGAAAACGCTAATTCACTGGTAAAATCGAACAAGAGCCCTGATTCGTGGGTGAAACAGGAGAAAAAGCAATAATTGGCGGCTAAAAGTGAGAAAAGAATATTATTCGCGGTTAAAATTGGAAGAAAAATTCTAGCACGTGGTTTCGTTGAAAATTGGGCTCTGTATAGTTACTTTTCGTGGATAATTTTGACAAAAATCGCTCGTTCGACGAAAAGATTGAAAAACAACAGAAAACCCTTGTGACTCCCGGCAGGAACGAAGAAAAACGCCAATTCGCGGATAAAATTGGGAGGGGACACTCAAATTGCCTCTGAAATTCAGAAAGATTGCACATTACCGGTTAATATTGCTGAAAAACGCTAATTCGCTGCTATAATTAAAGCAAAACTTGAGAAAACAGCAATAATTCGCAGTTTACAGAGGCGACACAGTCGCCAAAATTGTGAAAAAGTTCTAATTCATTGCGAAAATTGGCAAAAACGCTAATTCACGGCTAAAATTGGAAAAAAAAAAAAAAAAAAAAAAAAAATGCTTGCACGCTTGGAAAACGTGCTTGGAAAATTAGGATTTGGAGTAAAACTTCGTTAATAACTAACGGAAAAAATTGCTAAAATTCAGAAACCCTAATTTGCTGCTGATATTGAGAAAAAGCACTCACTTCGTCTTTAAAATTCAGAAAGATATCACTCATTCGCGGTTAAAATGGAAGAAAAGCGCTAATTCACGGCTATTATTGGGGTAAAGTGCTAATTCACGGCTAAAATTGAATAAAAACACCACTAATTCGCCGTTTTCGGAAGCACGTGGCTAAAGTTAAGGGAAAAAATGCTAATTCATGGCTATTATAGAAGGGGGAAAAAGTGTTAATTTGCGGCTAAAATTATGGAAAATACTTATTAACAGTTAAAATTGAGCAAAAGCCCTGATTTGTGAGTGAAAATGGAGAAAATGAGGGAGCACGGTTTCTTGGAAAATTGAGGAAAAAGTCATTCGCGATGCGCGACTAAAATTGAGAAAAACAGTCACTCGCGTCAAAAATTAAGATTAAGCCACAATTTAACTATATAGGCGACAAAGTTATTTTGTTATACTTTGTTAATTCATTACATGAAGGTCCTCATGGATATTTCCGCCCCTATAGGCCCCATCGCTACGCCAGTTGTCCAATTTGACTGTCCCAAATGGTACAAGCATCACGCACACTTTCGACTATAACAGACGCGGACAAAAAAAGCGGGTAAGTGGAAATCATCGGAAACTTTGCCAAGTCCACTGTAGGGCTCTACAATTCACAGGGGGGAAAGAGCTAAAATTCGGGCACACATTTAAAAAAAGAAAAAAACAAATCTGAGACTCGGGCCCAACTCAAGGAGTGACACTAAACGAACGGCACAGGGCCGTGCGAACGTCAAGGTTTTCCACGGTTGATTTGATAAAACCCACGACAAATATATACCGTAACCCAAAGTCCGGCGTTCTTCATATTACCTAATTATAAGCAGTTGTTAAAGCTCAATAGTTGCTAACCGCTAACCTATGGACCGTTGAAGAAAAATTAAATCAAATTAAATGAGGTGGAGGAGGAGGGGAGAAAGGAGGAAAACAAGCGTGACAAGAACTGTAATTTGAAGTAAAATTAACGTTCGGTTGGAAGAAAGGAGGTAGGAACTTATTTAAGCCCCCTCCCTCCCTCCCTCCCCCGCCCGCTTCTGTAATGAGACTTATGAAATTCTGTCCCTTACGTGAAAAGGTTGAGGAATTGTTAATTGAAACCAATACAAGTGCTCCCAATTTGAGAAGCATAATGCTTCCTCCGTCATCAACTTGATTTAAAGGCGCCGGGACGCCGCCGGGGAACCTTTAAATGAAGAAACGGGACGGAACAGAGCCCGAAAACAACAACAACGGTAATTGTTCACCATTCTGTGAACCGTACGAGCTTTTATAAAAGCTCGAATTAACTGGATGATTTTCTATAAAACTTTTTTTCGTATAGTTATGAGCGGAGGTCATCTACACATTAAAAACATTTTCACGGCTCTCTTCTTAAAGGCCGCCGCGCCGTAGTCTGGGAATGACGAAAAAATTTGGTTTCAAAGAGAAAATAACCCGATTCGGTTCGGATCTCCACACTCCAAAACTGCGAGGAATGAAGAAATTCTCAAACCTGATGAGAAATAGCGAAGTGGGTGGGCGAAGGATGGGGGGGGGGGCTTTTCTTCTCATTCCAGCCAGAGCTGCGGTGTTGTGATTTTATTCGTCACGGCGAATCTAGACGAAAGAATACTAACACACACACACACACAAAAAAAAAGGACGGAGAGAGATAGAATGAGAGGGAGGGGGAGAAAAAATAAACCAGAAGAACAGCTGGATCGCGCAATGACTAAACAATTGGCCTTTGGAGCTTTGACCAATACAAATGTTCTCATCTTGTTCCCCAAAGTCGCCCTTGCATATCAAGGATGCGCCTTGGAAACAAAAATAAGAACATTTTTCGCACAGTTGAATCTTTGAACTTCAAAAAAATAAGAATGGGCTTAGGGTAAGGTCCGAGGAAATCCATAGCCGTCACTAATTGATACGAAAAGTGACCGCATTTTAACGGAAAATCACTCGTTGACACAGTGAGTTCCGGCTTATGATTAAAAAAAAACATGGAGGGGAATACCGAGACTCATTGGAAAAACACGCAGCGAGTTTTTTTTTTGTAAAGTAGAAATACCGAGAGAAAAAGGTCCATTGCCCTTACGGGCCAGGTGGTCTTTCCAACCATCTAATCTTACCGGCCCCACGGGTCACGGCTCGCCTTCGGCTGTGGTATTCCCCAACGATAGACCAGTTCGAGGGGGTAACATTGTTGTTTTTTTATAAATATAAATTATACTTAACGACGAAAATTAAGGTTAATTAAGATAAGAGCCTTGAAAGATCTGATCTCCTTCCACCTTTGGATCTTCGGCTTCTATTCATATTTGTCATTTATCGCCTATATGCAGACAAGGCCTAGACATTAATTAGGTCGCAAAGACGTTTGGGTTGAGGTTGAGGAATTGAAACAAACGGCAATTTGGTCTCTTATTTCCTTGAAAGGGAAGACTGTTAGTGCCTGACCTTTAATCAATGAGCAAAAAAAATCGGTTATAAAATTAATTAAAACGTAGTTACAGAGATGACGAAGTGGAAGATGGAGTGTAATTCAGTTAAGTCACAGTTTACTGCAGCGTGAGGGGGAAGGGGCAAAGAGTGAATGATCGATGGCTTAATGAAAGCCGTGGAGTCGTTACGTGAACAGCCAATAACAAAAGAGAACAAGGTGGTAGGGGTAGGGGGTGCACTTCCTAGTATTTTTTTTGCAAGAGATGTGAAGGGGGAGGAAACACGATAAAATACGACTCACCTCGGGACAGGGTCAGAAAATTCTAACGACCCCGTCATTTCAAATACGTCAAGCGGCTGGAAAACGAGCATAAGAATTTTAATAATAATAAAAAAATCAACGAATGACGCATAAAACCTTTTCACACCCTCCTAACAACTTAAAAAAAAAAAAAAAATACCTTGAATGGCACATCAACCTTCCGCCATTTAAGATATTAAATCCTTCTATAGTATTTCCCCTTAAATACTCCAAAGTTTCATTGTTCGAACAAAAGGGGGAGGTAGAGGACGCGATTTCATTTTTTTAAAATCCTTTTTTCACCCCAAATTTGACCCATAAGGTGTCACAGACGCCATGACCATAACTATTACGTCATTCGATTTTTTTTGTCCTCCAGATTTTTCCCTCCTCAGAAAAACCTTCCAAGGCTTTTGATGTATGAAGAAGAAGAAAAAATGTTGACACACTATTTTAGCGAGACTTATTCACGAGTTTTTTTTTTTATGAAATAAGTGAAAGTTTTTCTCGAAAAATAAATGTCATTTTAATTACCTTATTTTGAAGAATCAACAGGTCTACTTAATACTTTTGTTCAAAACTAAATAGCCTAATACAAGGCCGATAAAAGAAAAAAAAACCTGATAGTACTCACGTGATCAACATAATTTGTTCGTCAAGGTGTCTTCCACTTGCAAAAAACCAGGACGAATCGTTTATCCGTTAGAATTTAACGGGCGAAGGGATATTTGTTTTTGTTTTAAGCTGGTTTCTTTTTTGTATGTGAAAGCTGCTTCTGAAAATAAAGCACACAATATACGACGTGGAAGGAAGAAATAAAAAAAAATGAAGTATGTAATGAGCAGAGCTATATTGCGTCAGGGGGCTGTAAATAGCAAATTTTGATCTCCGTATTTTTGTTTGCGCGGAAGCAACCCTTTCTTTTAAAAAGAGGAAATGAAACGAGATAAATGAGTCATAAGAGACTTGGAAATGAGAAATGTTCTCCTAAGAAAAGTACAGAAACTTTAATGAGTCAGCGTTTAGTGGACAATGAGAAAATCCAATTCCAAGTATAGGTACGGGGATTAACCCGTCGAAAATGAGGCTATTGCCGCCGATGTTAGTGCGATTCAGAATCGCCCGGGTTGTTGTGAAATCCGACCGGATCTGCCGGGGGCTTTTTTTCTGGACAGCAGAAACAGTCCAGCGCAGAAAGTAAAAATAAACTTTCAACGGCCTATGGTAAAATCCTTCCGGAGTGCTAATTTATGAAGGTTTCCAACTGTCCCAGTCTTCCGGTTTCCAAGTGCCACATTTTTTTAGGATTCATGAGAAGCGTACAAAAACCGATAATTCAAGGTTTTTGAAAGCTCGTTTAAGTCTAAAACTTAATTTTGAAGGCCGGCTAGAGCTCCCGTACGCGCGGTGGCCACCTATACACCAACCGTGGGCCCGGGGCTGAAATCTCACTGAGGCCTCTCATAGTCACCAAAACTACATATTTTACGTGAAACATTAAAGTATGGCATTTCCTCAATGTCAGCCGTAAAATTCTCATTTTTAGCAGTGAATCGACGATTTTTCTCAATTTAGCCGCGATTTGGCGTTTTCTCCATTTCAACAACGAATAAGCGTTTGTTCCAAACTTTAGCACTTTTTTTTTTCAATTTTATCGGTGAATTATCGATTTTTATCGATTAGCGCTTTGGCGAATTAGCGCTTTTCCCTAATTATTGTCACGAAGTTGCCTCCAGAAACCGCGACATGCTATTTTCTCAATTCATTACTATGATTTAGCATAATGTTTCCAATTTAATCCCTAATTAGCAATATTTATTCATTTTAGCCGCAAATTTGCAATTTTCTGTATTTCAGCCGTGATTGAGAGTTTTTTTTCCAATTTTCGCAGCAATTTAACGCTTTTTCTTAATTTTATCCGCGAATTGACGCATTATCCTCATTTAGCAGCAGACTAGAGATTTTGTTCTCTTTCAGCCACCTTCTGGCGCCTACCGCCTTTGTCTTTGTTACCTTTCTGAAGCCGCTTTTACCATTTTAACCGGGAATCGGCGGATTTTCGACACTCAGCCCTTCTCCCAATTTTATAGGTGAATGAGCGATTTTTCTCTATTTTAGGTATATGATATTTTAGGTAGGTGATGTGGTCTTGCATAGGAAAGGCTGGTCTTGGTCTTGCAGCCATGGTCTTGGTCTCGCAAAAATGTACGCAATTTATGTATCGCGATTAAAAACGAGTGAAATAGTTATGTAAATGCACATAATATCATGAATTAGAGTAGAGAATAATTAACTTTCGGATTTAATGATTTATTGAGGGGTTTAAGTTTTAGTTACTGGCGGGGAGGGAATGCATGTTGACATTCACGTTAAAAGTAGCGATATTGGCTTTGTACTTTTCTCACATAAAAAGAAAACTCTAATAAATGACTAGGTTGGTAGTGGGGAGGGGGGGTGTAATGCTGATGCTGTTCGCAAACTCTTTTATAAAAAAAAGGGTACCTAATGTCGGGAAAGAAACAAGCAAGATTGGTGATAAAATGCGAGAATAACGAAATTATTTCAAGATTCAGGGTCAAAGGAACGATTTTTCTTGGGTCTCAATCGGGTGAAACAGATCTTGGTGGTCTGGCAAGACTGATCTTGGTGCAAGACCAAGACCAAGCATGCGAGACCAAGACCAGTCTTGCGAGACCGGACAGGTCTTGCTCATCACTAATTTTAGGTGTGATTTTGCGATTTTTCTCCATTTTAGCCACGAATTAGCAATTTTTTCCCCAATTTTTGCTGTGAATTTGTACTTTTTCGAATGTTAGCTGCTAACGATAGCGTTTTTCCCAATTTTATCCGTGAATTAGAACTGATTCTTAATTTCAGCAAGGAATTAGCAATGGTTCTTAACATTTAACCGTGAAATAGCGCTTTTTCTCAGTTTGAGCCACGAACTTTCCTTCAAAAGCCGAAATTTGGCGTTTTCGTGATTTTAGGCGTTATTTTTTTCCAATATTCCGTCGCCCTCCTTTCCCCCACCCGTATTTCTTGACGCGTCCCTTACTGCACGCCTCTACACGGCGGCCCCTGGCCGGTTGGCCGTCTCGCCCCTACCTCTTAAGGGCGGCACTGGCTACGAATGAGCGCTTTCTCTCAATTTCTTAGCTGGGAATTATTCCAGTTTTCTCACTATCATCCTCGTATTAGCCGGTTTTCTCAAATATACCCGCGATTTAGCGTTTTTTATCAATCTTAGCTGCGAATTAATCATGTCATTTCCTCAATTTTCACCGCAAATTACTCCTTTTTCTTGATTTTGGAGGCGGAGAATTAGCGGATTTTCTTATCTTGGCCGGCGAATCGGTGTTTTTCCAAAATTTAACCCCGGGCGAGCGCTTTTTGTCAACTTTAGACGCAAATTAGCACTTTTTATCCATTTTGGCCCTGAATTAGCGATTTTTTCACAAATATCAAGGCGAAAACAGAGCTTTTTCTCAAATTGAGTCAGGAATAAGATACCTTGAGAAATCACGTGCTAGCGTTTTCTCATTAGCTGAGCCCTCTGAGCTTTTTTTGCCGCGTACTTGCGCCAAGATTAGTACATTAGCGCGCATTCTCAAGTTTAGCAGCCTATTAAGGGCCTATCGAAATTTGAGGATCTCTTTTAGACGCAAAGTTGCTCTCAGATTCCTATTTCTTAATTTTCGCGGCAGACTTACACTTGTTTTTAATATTACCAGAGAATCAACGCTTTAAAATCCAAAAATCCCTCATTTTTTTATGTGTTCAAGCTTTTCAGAGGCCCACTCAGAACAGTTGCTAGGGGTTGTCTTAATTTTAGTCGCGTTTTTATACATTTTAGGGGGGACTTAGCCCAAGAAGAGCACATCAGCGTTTTTCCCCCTGGATTTCGTTTAAAATGGTCTCTGCACGATTCAGCAACTTTTTTTTCCAATTTTGGTCGGGAAGTTTCATCGAGAAACCGCGAATTCGCACTTTTTGCCACGAATAATAGCGATTTTTCAAAACTTCTAGCAGTTTTTTTGACCCAAAAACAGCACAATCATTATAGTTTAACCGTTTATTTAAGGAGCTACAAAAACTAGGTATCAGCGTATTTTCTGTATTTTAGCCGGGAATTTGGGGTTCCAGAAGGCACGAATTAGTAGTTTTCTCCGTTTCACCAGTGAACAGGACTTTCGTGGGTTGAATCAAACGTTCATGGCGACCGCGCCTGCAACGTTCTATTCTTTATGTTCTTCTGTGAGCGGCACGTTTCCCGGGTGCCCTATATTTCCCCTCAAAATAACGGAAGAGCCATTCACCCGACAGTCTTGAAGTCTAAAGGAAGCTAACGCCATCTTGACGCATCTAAACGGATTTTCAATCAGGCAAAGAGGGTTTCACTGTGATGTTACCATTTTAGAGGGCCACACGAATGTATATCCCCACACGGTGGCCATGCAATCGACGAGCCTTATGTTCAAGGACGCAAAAAGCTCTTTTTTGTCCACATGAAGGGCTGCTGGTACGGTCAGTTAGGTGCGTTTTGGCCGATACTTGCCTCGTAGCATTCAATTGAGCATTGTCCGTCCAAGGGACTCTTGAGGCTGAAATCGAAACTCTTTGAAAAAAGGACTCTAAAATAGGACGAAACGGCTGAATTCCACATTCAAATCCAGAAACGGGCAGATTTTCGGCCAGATGAGCCGACGAAAGGATTCATTTCGTTAATTCCGGTGTTTTTTCCATGCTAGCTGCGCAAACCGGGCCGCAATAAGTTCACAGCCCACCCTCAAAGTCCAAGGAAGAAGGCTGGGCACACGCGGACCTCGCTTACCACTCCAGTTGGGAAAATATGCCGCAACCGGAATCCTGTCGCACCACACGTCCGACCACACTGGCAGCGCTTTTTTGTTTACATGGGCTTTCATACTGAAGACGTTGGAGTTGAAAAAAAAAATGGCAGAAACCAACGGAAAAGCGAAACGCTCATTTTCGGGTACTTTACGGGCCACTGGTGGCCAGTATTCTGCGTTTTGAGCTGCCCCGGTTGATCATCGTCCTGTGTGGTTGCCAGCCGAGGACCCACACCAACTGGGCACGGGGCGGAAATCCGGAAATCTCTATGAGTCTCCTTAGTCTCAAAATAAACGAGGAAGTATACTTTTTATGAATGCGTTTACGGATTAGGTATAAGCATTTTTCTCAATTTCAGACACTCGGCCAAAGTTGTCTAAGGAAACCTCAAGTGGGCATTTTCTCAAGTTTAGCTGCAAATGAGCGCTTTTTCCCAGTTTTATCCGCAAGCCGGGCACTTTTTCCAAATTTCAGCGGAGATTTATAGCGCCTTTTCTAAATTTTACACATGAATTGGCGTTTTTTCTATTATACCCGCGAACCACCGCTTTTTCTCAATTTTAGCAGTAAATTGAGGCGCGCGCTTCATCTCAATTTTAACGGAGCTGTGAATTAGCGGTTTTCTCAAATTTATAGCTGCGCAAATTGTACAGTATTATAAGAAATTTGGCCGTATGAGCGTTTTTCACAATTTAATCTGGAAAGAACGATTTTTTATTTTTGTTTCAAGCGCAAATTAGCGTTTTTCGACGCGAGATATCACATTTTTTTCAATTCTATCCGTGAATATTATTGGCGTTGTTCTCAACAAATGAATTTCTCTAATTTTAGCTATGAAGTAGCGTTTTTCTCATTATTCACGCGAAATTGTCTTACGAATGAGCGTTTTCTCAATTTTAGCAGTGAATTAGCGCTTTTTCGCAATTTTAATAGCAACAAAAAACCGTAGCGCTTTATCACAAATGACACTGCGAATTAACGGTTTTCTCCACTGTAGCCACAAAAAAAGCTCATTTTCTTAATTTTGGGCGCGAATCAGCCCTTTTTCTTGATTTCAGCCACGAACTAGCGCTTTTCCTCAATTTTACCGGTTTTTCACAACTTTATAACAACCTAACCCCCCCCCCCATCCCCATCGAATCCCCATCCGAATCGGGCGTTTTTTATCCGTTTTATCTGCAAATTAGCGCTTTCTCTCAATTGTAGCCGTGAGTTAGTGTTTCTCACAATTTTAGCTGCGAAATGAGCGTTTTAACTCATTTTAGTCACGAATTGGCACTTCTTTCAATTTTAGCTGCGAATTAACGCTTTGTCTAAATTGTATACGCAAATTGTAGAGTTTCATCTCAATGTTATCCGCGAATCACCGCGTGATTGAGCGCTCTTTCTCAATGTCAGCGTGTCAATGTGCTTTTTCTAAATTTTAGAAGCGAGTTAGCGTTTGATTCCCATCTCAACAACCTAACATCATTCCGATTTTTTCATCTTTGAGCGGTCTGGCCCCCTAACCACTACCTAAAGGTTCGCTAGACTGTCTGTCTCAAACCTATAACATTGAGAAAATGACTTTAAAGTTTGAAAAGTCCCCCCCCCCTCTATCCTTATGGTTTTTGGGCGGTGGTTTCCTGTTAGTTAGTGGTGGTGATGATGGTGGTGTTCCCATAACTCAGCGGTCAACAATGACTTTTGTATATCTCTGACTTACGACGGATGTCCAACTATTCCCTTTCGTACAATTGCGGTGATTCTCAGCATTATATACTGGGCCATCCCTTCCCTCTCACCCCAACGACCACACACCGTGAAGAGTTCTGTCTGTGGAAGGCGGGGATACATAAATTAGCCTGGAATAATGCCCGGATCATTTCGTCACTCGAATTAGTGGCTTCAGTGAGCAAGTTGAGGAGTCTAATAACAACGTTTCCTTATTAATTGGCTATTTCTTGAAGCAATCGGGCGTAAACCATCCCTCCCCCCCCCCAGAAGAATTGAGCGACAACGGAGGGCGTATTATAATGATGCGGAATTTCGGACCAATTAAAAGCGGACAATTCGCCACTATGTTAGACAATATCCGATTTCTCATTCAACCCTCGCCCTAAATTGACAACTTGGAGCGTGCCGATGGGGGGGGGGGGATTTTACTTCAGACGCAAAAACAATGACCGAATACGTAAACTGCACGGCTCGAAGAGGCGCAAAAAAGACTCCAATCGAGTTAATCAATTCGGAAATTTAATAAAACTGGTTGATTGCCCACATCAGGGATTGGCTCGTTTCACCGAAATTAAGTAAAAAAAGTGCGTCTAAGAACAAAAAAATTCCGCCATTAAATTTTTCCTTAGAAAGCCCCAAAACGTGGCGTTAGTTGGAACAGCCCAATCACACTTTCCGTGATTAATTTTTCTAATTAAATTCGTACAGTTGGGTTAAGAGAGGGGGGGGTGGCATGAAAGGGGAGTAGCGGGGACCCTGAACTAGACGGAAATCATCAGATATGATTTAAGGAACCTGTAATTCCAGGAGAAGGGGGTTATAGCCTTCCTTTATATTTTTTAATTTAATCTCTTTTTCTCTCACTCACGCTATCCGCGCAACTTCCAAATCCTCTCCTCTCTTCTCCTAATCCAAACCGGTCTGTTTTGTAATAAAGAAGTAATCCTAAAAAAAAAAAAATCTGTGCCTTCCCCCTCGCCCTGCAATCTTAGTCTTTCTCCACCAAAACGCAGCTGAGTTTACAGCAGTTGGGTGGGAGGAGGAGGGGGACCCAAGCAATGTAAGAGAAGTTGAAGCAGAGGAGAAAGTAAAACATAAAGGGGGATTCACTTTCGTTGAAAATACGTTTATTACAAAGCCTCTCCACGCTTGTTATATCTACACTTGACATTCTTTCTTTCTTGTTTTTCATCAGTTTTGCCCCTAAAATAATTCCAAAGGAATCGACTGAAAATAGAGCTATTGGAAAGGGGCACCCACGCCCCGGTTAATTGGACAATTATAGCTCAAAGAGAAAGAAAAGAGTTACAGGAACCTGATTGTTAAGGCATCGCGTAAAGGAGACTGGCCTTTAAAATAAAAACTTCCTCGATCATAAGGAAGTGTGGTAAAATGACAAGTTGGGATGCATATTCGGTGCCAATTCCAAATACAAAATAATATTAATGAAAAAAATATCGATAAAAAACAACTAGCAAGGCGAATTACCTGTTTTTTTGTATTTGAAGGGTTGAGTGTCAGGAATGAGCTACAAAGGTGGGGGGGGGAGGGGCAAAAAATCCACAGAAGCCCACAATTACATTAATAATTGTAACGGTTGATGCCAAGGTCTCCTACTAGTACAGTGTTGCTTAATGCGTACAAAAAATATATTCCGGTATACTCCTGGGGCCACACACTCGCATCCCCTCCCCCTCCCACCGACACAACACTCAATCCGAACATGCCACCCGGAACTTTCTTACAAAACAATCAGGGACGGGTTTGTCACTAAACGCTAAGGGTAATAAGGTGTTCAAAGCTAAGAAATTTGAAGTATTCTCATCCATTGCTTTCAAGTTTTGCCTTTTGAATAGCCTTAATGGGTTACAATGGGTCGTCTATGCAGCTAAAACGGGTCATTAGTGAAAAACTTGACGACAACAACAGAAAAAACAACTTTCAAGAATGACTCGACGCAAAATTTGTTTCCAACTAAAAGTCATTTTGAATCTTCTTGTCTAATAGCTTTATCTTATTAGCCTGAGAAGGATTTAAGCCCGTTTTACCACAGGAAAATTATAAACAATGAAGATTTTTTCCTTCTCAATAGTAGAATCATAATTAAAATAATTTGCGCTATTAAGCATGTTTTGAAGGATTCTCTCGTAATAAACATTCACCCATGAGGGGCTTCGGAATAACATTAACACCGACCTCGTAAACGTTTGAACAGTCGCTCGTCATTTTTTTCTCTATTTGTATTTCGTGCTTTATTTGACCGTACCTAACCCCTCAAAATTTTACACTGAAATGCCGAAATGTGTAAACTTCAACGTTGGAAATAAATAAACAAAATAGCTCTGCTCATTTCTTTTTTCCTTTAAAAAACAAAAACCAACCTGTTTTTTCGCGGAAATGACAGCCAGGCACAACAACACACAAAACAAAAAATAACTTAAAAATTAAAATTTAAAAACTAAAAAAAAAAAAAAAAATCACGAGTCGTCAAGAAGACATCACAATCACTTTTCTTCATAAAAAAAAAATGCGGAACCTCAACAACACACCTCCTTCAACTTCCGCGGTTCTTGACAAACTGACTTCATCATTCCACAACTTGACTTGTTCTTCAATTCCTTTTTCTCTCCAATCCCCCACCCACCCCTTTCGACCCTTTCCAACCTAGACATCTCTCTCCCCCCCCCCTCACTTCAGATCAAAACTTCTTTAATGGGGGAGAGCCCCTTAAAAACATTCTGCGGTCGCAGCAGTGATTGAAAGAAGGTTTATGACCATTGGTGGGAGTGGGGTTGGGTGAGGGGTGAGAGGCTCACAGGTGTATTTATATCACTAAAGGGGAGAAGGGCGGGTCTATTTTTCGTCCTTTTCTTTTGTGTTTGAGACTGTCGACGACGGGAAGGGGTGGTGGGAGGGGATAAAGCAAGTGAGAAGGATCGCAAGTATTAACTCTCTCCCTTCGTTGATACCTTGCTGTGCAGGGGCTTAACTTCAATCTGAAAAAGGTGAAATTGGAAGCCTCCCCCCCCCCTCTCATCGCCAAACAACATCAAGGACATTCTTTGCTGCTTCTTCAGTGTTATTAGTCCAGCAGGCAAACCACGAAGCACCACATACTCGCCTGCATAGGACGAATGTGTATTATCACCGCCAGCGTTTCCTGTTAATTTTATTATTATTATTTTTTTTTATGTAATAAAGATAAACTGAAGCATTCAAGTAAGATTACATACTACAGCAACAAAATCGACTCCTTCCACAAACAGACATTTCAAACAAGCTACTTAACACCACTCCCTGTAAACGAATGACAACTGCGGTTCATTAAACTGATTTTAAAAAAGCTCCTTCACACGATTTAACCGCTCAGCACCACTTTATGTGACAATTCACAGAAAAAAAATCTCTCCGGCAGCTGGAGGCTAAAAAATATGCGTAATACGAGAAAAATAAAGTTATATTCCCTCTCATTTAGTAAAATTGTAGCAACCATCATGTATTACGAAGTACGAGAACCAACTTAGCGAATTCTTTATCTCGATTTTGTTGACGTTGAGAAAATTAAGACAATTACAACTCATTGTTGCCTCACAGACACGGCTCCGGGGGGAACGAATGCTCTCCCGATGATTTGATTGGGGAGAGCGGTGTTCCTCCGGTCGTGAGGCAGAGGAGAATTTGAAGGAATTAAATGCAGCAGTGAATAAACCGACAGCTCATATGGGCTGAGCGATTGAGCCCGAGCTGCTGTTCTTCCGAAGTTCCGACCATAATGCCCTAATTGCACAGTCACGTTGCAGAAAAGTCACAGTGACGTCACATTGAGACGTGTGACTAACATTTTTAACGTTGCTGCAACGTGCAGTACCGTAGATATGTCCGCCCACTGTGACTCCCTTTGTGACGTCACGGAGAGGTCACATCGTGACGTGTTCGTAGGTCACTTTGTGACTTCACACTGTGGTTACAATGGGACGTATGTAGCATTACGTCGCAGAGACGTCGCAAATACGACACAACGAGACGTCTGACCTACATTTGTAACGTCACTGCAACGTTGCAGCAATATACCCTGTCTGTTTTTCAAGTTTTTCAATATAGTCTGTCAAGTTTTTCTGCTTCGATCATGTCTCTTGTCCGATAAGGAATCGATTCGTCCTGTTAAGAAGGAATAAACATGAAATTCTGGCCCACGGTCTGGAAAGACAGACTCTTCCACAGGCCCGGATTTATGCTGCCTAGTCTGCATAGGGGCCCCGGCCATTGCCGTTAGCTACACACGTTTTTAGGTGTGGCTAATGACTTTATCTGAAAGTCATCTGTGAAAATGACTTTATGTGCCTTGAAAATTGCTAAACTGACGATTCGCGCCATGCAAATGTTTGAACAAGCTATTTCTACCTTGATAATAGCAACCCCGTGCATTCGCGCTCTAAAAATGGCCAAATAGACCATTCAACTCACTTGAAAATTGCCAAACTGAAAAATTCGTGCCCTGAAATAACCTATCCCTTTGGAAAGCTTTTGGCCTCTTGAAGGTAGCTAAACTGCGACCTGACCTGCATGAGCCCAAAAAACGACCATAGTATCACATTCATGCCCTATAAGTGGCTGCCTACCCTCCGAAAATTACTGAACTCACAGATTCGCGCCTTGAAAAGGCGTAAAAACTGACGAACATGTGACCTTGAAATAGCAAAAACGAACCACTCGCGCTCCAAAAATGGCCGAAATTGACTAGGATTCGTGCTATGAAAATGGCTGAACTGATGATTCGTGCCCTGGCGATCACCAAAATGACTATTCACGCTCTAAAAGTTTAAGTCTAAAAGTTTAGGCCCAGTTTAACCAATAAAATTGATCTCGTTTAAAGTTCATCGTGATTGCCAATCTCGGCACACAGAAAATCCGTAAAACCAGCCGTTGGGCTGCCCACCAAGGGCTTTTTTTTATGGCAAGAATTGTGCATTATTTTTTTCTAAGAGCTTATAAGTAAAATAAATAAAAAAACAGCAGACAACGCCAGTTGCTCAGTAGATCCCTTTTCATTTGCCTAAAAAGAGTTTAGTCCAAAACTATTAGGCAAGGCAAATAGCATTTGCCTATAGGCGAACAGTAACTGTAACTGCTGTCAGTTTTAACCTGATAAAGTTAAACTAGATTTAACTTGGATTTAACTTATAGATATTTGCCCGGGCGAATAGTATTCGTCTAATCTATTGCTATTAGCCTGAACTTTTCATTTGCCTACGACGTATGCACGTTATCCTTTAAAAAAAATTGTTAGGCAAAAAGGGGAAGATTGAAGCGAAAAAACTTCAATTTCCCAGTCGGGTACAATGGGAGGGTAATTAATAAACTGAAATCGGGTAATTCGGGGTTTGACAGCGGGTATTTCTGATCGGGGGTATTGGCAACACTGAAGGTCATCTAAGCTCAATTATTCAATAAATTGTCGGACACATTAGTAAAAAATGACGTATGATATGCACTGACCCGATAGGTGCAGTTTGAGCCCCGAGAGGGGATTTCTCCTGGGTGGATTCGCTCATTGCGTGAACTCCCGGGATAGCTCAGTTGGTTAGTGCACCTGGCGCAAAACTAGGAGGTCGTGGGTTCGAATCCCACCTGGGGAGCAATTTTTTCTCGGAACTCAAAACAAGTAAAGAAGTAAGTACCTATTTAATTTAAAGATTAATTTCTTTATTTTCAGCCTCCCCACTCCCTCGAATTCACAGTTGTGACTAAGGTGGTGTGGTGAGGAGGGGAGTAATCCCCTAAATGTCTGTAGATAGGGTCATCTAAGCTCAATTATTCAGTGTTTACATTGTAATCGTGATTAGTTGTTGATCGTAGTTTAAGATGTTCGTGAAATCGGGCCTTAATCATTTACGATAATTCGCGTTCAGTTCAGAACTGTGGATTTTCCAAGTGCCTCCCTCGAAAATAGTCAATTTCGTTCTAGGAACTGTCAATTTCGTCCTTAATCAGTCAATTTAGTCCTTTAAACTGTCAATTTCGTCCTACTAAACTATCAATTTCGCCCCAGGAACAGACAGTTTCGACTTGGAAATTGTCAATTTCGTTCTACATCATAGCAAAAGAACCCAAACCGAGGTAGTAGTATCAGACCATTCGGGCTCAGACCAAGCCCGTTCACCGAAAACCGTCGAGTAGGTACTAGAAACTGTCAATTTCGTCCTTGAACCTGTTATTTCCCTCCCAGAAATGTCAATTTCATCATTCAAAATTGTCAATACCGTAATTCAAAACCGTAAGTTTGGTCGTTTGAAACTGTCAATTTCGTCTTGAAAAGCATCAATGGACATTTGTTCCAAAAACTGTCTATTTCGTCCCATAAACTGTCTACTTCGAATTAAAACTGTCAATTTCACCAGAAATGTCAATTTATTCAATCGAAACTGTAAATTTTGACGTTCAAAACTGTCAATTTCGTCCTGGAAACTGTTGATGGACATTTGCCCCGGAAACTGTCTATTTCGTCGAGAAACTGTCCATTTTGTGCTATAAATGCCAATTTTCTCATTCAATACTATCAATCACATCCTGGAAACTGTCCGTTTTGTCCCATAAACTGTCCATTTCGTCCTCGAAACGGTCCATTTCATCCTCGAAACTGTCCATTTCGTCACTCAAAATTGTAAATTTTGTCGCCGTTCAAAACTATCAATTTCGTCCTGGTAAATGTCAATTTCGTCCTATGAACAGTCAATTTTGTCCTATTAACTATTAATTTCGTCTTATAAATTGTAAATTTCATCCTGGAAACTACCGATTTCGCCCTAGAAACTGTGAATTTCGACCTAAAAACTATCAATTCCCTCCTACATACTGTCAATTGTTTCTTGAAAAGTTCCCAAGTGATCTGAAAACTGATAATTCCGGTGAAAATGTTAAAATTGAGCCTCTGAAGCGAACCTACCGTTTGTATCGTATTACTTCAGAAATGCAGAATGGGCCGCCGGAGCTGTGACCGATGTTTCGTGTTTTGAATTGACGTTATCTGCTTGAAATTTCAAAAAATTGGCTCACATTGATTTTTGAAGCAAAAATTTAATATTAACCCGAGAGAAAAACCATTTCCAGCTCTCACACTGTTTGACCCCCTCCCCCACCCTCATGAAAAACCAGTGTTAGAGTATGGAAAAGAACGGCTTTTCACGCTTATAAAGCCGTTCTTTTCCACCACTCCCCAGGCTTAGCGGCGGTGAAACTTCTTAATTTTTGAAAAGTGTTTTGAGCAACGTGAACATGAATAGAATCAAATATGGTGGCAAATACGGTTCATTTCACTTTATTGGTACTGATTCTGACAAGTTTTCATAGAACTGGCCGTCTGTACCCCTTCCATCGTGGAAATGTCTACGTCGAGGCTTTTTGACAAGCGTCAATATCAAGACCAACGTTAGCTCCAAGACCAAGACAGCTGCTCCCAGAACCGAAGTTGGCACCAAGATTGCCACCGGCACGTATAGTGGCTAAAACTACTGGCCCACACGTGGACTAAAAGCGATTAGGGACTAATAAATTTATTGTGACTTGACTAGTTGACACAAAAATGATCAAATCATACCAATAGTACCACGAAAGCGGCAACAATCAACAGCTTTTTCGACATCGGTGATAATATATAGCTTTTACTCGCTATAAGGGACTAAACAGAAGTGTTGTCAAGCTCTCTTTATACTCTATAGGGTGATAAATTGACCGATGATAACACGCTAAAATCATAGACTAAATTTAATTGTGGTGTACTTATCGCCCAAGGTCTTGAGTTAAATAAGCTCAACCATTAAAATTATTCTTTTTTTTTTTTACATACCGCAGTTATGTAGAAAGTTCGTCGGAAACAATTCTTCGAATGCGCAAATTGAAAATTATTCGAAAAGCAATTCATCAAAATTCGGCAGCGTTCAATATCAATGGGTTTGAGTCCCCCGGTTTCACCATGGCTCTGGAAAACGCGAAGGAAATCGTAAAATCCCAAATCTACCCTATAAATTGCCTGTCAAGTCGCATGCCTGCGCGTTCATTCGATAGCATAGTAAAAGAACCCCCCCCCCCATCAAACATTAGGACATTTGCTCAAACGAACTGCTACTGCCTGTCCTGTAAGATTTCAGGGTTCCTAGGAATATCCTTTTCCAACCGTCCGCCCCAAATTAAATCACATGTTGATGGGGAGGACGGGTGGAAACAAACAGTGATAGTGACATTAAAAAGTTATAGAACAGGCCCTCAGTGACAAAATCACTGGTTTTTGTCACAGTGACTGCACAGTCACCGGAGGTATAGTTGTCACTGTGACCGACAAAAGCTGTCAAGTCACGCCTCTGCATGAAGGGGATCTGTCCCTGCGTCAGTGGATATCTTCAAGCTTCAACTCCCCCCCCCCAACCAGCCTTTCACCCCATCGTCATTATTAATAAGGCAGAGATGTCTGGGGAAGAGTCAAATAGCTGTCTAATTCAATGGCACTGAATTAAAAAAACTTGGAAATCCATATACAACGGTGCAGGGAGGGGGGTGACGTTTTCCTTCAAAAGGTGTTTAAACTTTGAATAAAAAATTTCGAAAGTAATCGTCAGGAATGAGCTCAAGGGAGAGATGTCCATATGTGTGATACGAGCTTCTAAAAAAAAAAAAATAGGTGAAAATGTTAAAATTGAGCCTCCGAACTTACCGTTTGTATCGTATATACTTCAGAAAAGCAGAATGCCGCCGGAGACTGTGTGACCGATGTTTTCGTGTTTTGAATTGACGTTATCTCCGCTTGAATGTCAATTAATTGAGCTCACATTGATTATTTTGAAGCAAATAAAGTTAATATTAACCCGAGAGAAAAAAAACCATTTCCTGCTCTCACACTGTTTGACCCCCTCCCCCACCCTCATGAAAAACCAGTGTTAGAGTATGGAAATAGAACGGCTTTTCATGCTTATAAAGCCGTTCTTTTCCACCACTCCCCAGGCTTAGCGGCGGTGAAACTTAATTTTTGAAAAGTGTTTTGAGCAACGTGAACATGAATAGAATCAAATATGGTGGCAAATACGGTTCATTTCACTTTATTGGTACTGATTCTGACAAGTTTTCATAGAACTGGCCGTCTGTACCCCTTCCATCGTGGAAATGTCTACGTCGAGGCTTTTTGACAAGCGTCAATATCAAGACCAACGTTAGCTCCAAGACCAAGACAGCTGCTCCCAGAACCGACGTTGGCACCAGGATTGCCACCGGCACGTATAGTGGCTAAAACTACTGGCCCACACGTGGACTAAAAGCGATTAGGGACTAATAAATTTATTGTGACTTGACTAGTTGACACAAAAATGATCAAATCATACCAATAGTACCACGAAAGCGGCAACAATCAACAGCTTTTTCGACATCGGTGATAATATGTAGCTTTTACTCGCTATAACGGACTAAACAGAAGTGTTGTCAAGCTCTCTTTATACTCTATAGGGTGATAAATTGACCGATGATAACACGCTAAAATCATAGACTAAGTTTAATTGTGGTGTACTTATCGCCGAAGGTCTTGAGTTAAGCAAGTTCTTGAGTTAAATAAGCTCAACCATTAAAATTATTCTTCTTTTTTTTACATACCGCAGTTATGTGGAAAGTTCGTTGGAAACAATTCTTCGAATGCGCAAATTGAAAATTATTCGAAAAGCAATTCATCAAAATTCGGCAGCGTTCAATGGCCCCCGGTTTCACCATGGCTCTGGAAAACGCGAAGGCAATCGTAAAATCCCCAAATCTACCCTATAAATTGCCTGTCAAGTCGCATGCCTGCGCGTTCATTCGATAACATAGTAAAAGAACCCCCCCCCCATCAAACATTAGGAGCATAAAACTGTTAAATTGCGCCACGAAAATTCCAGGTAGGAAGAATCCGAAAACCGTTCATTCGACGACGAACTTAACACGTGACACTCTTAATTCACCATGCAGCCATTTTTAGGGCGTGAATAGCCAGTCTGGCCATTTTTTACAGTGCTGCAAGTCAGATTAGGCATTGGAATGAGTCGTCAGTTACGCAATATTCAAGGTGGAATGATCAATTCACGCACGAACCGTCTGTAGTTTAGCCATTTTCAAGGCGAGAAGCCTCAGTTTGGCCATTTTTAAAGCACAAATGGTAAGTTTCGTCATTACCTGGACACGGAGTGGTCCTATTAGCCTTTTTTGGGGCGAGATTAGCCAATCAATTTTTGGAGTGCGCAAACGCCAGTCGTCGGTAAATCGTTTTAAGTGATAATAGTCATGTTGGTCATTTTTTGGTGCAATTTAGTCATTTTGAAGGCGCAAAACGTCATTAACACCGTATGTAGCCTATGTAGGGCACATTTTTGCGCAGTTTGCCCATTTTTAGAGCGTGCGAAGAGTAAATTACCAGTATTCGATTGTTTCATGTTTAGGGCGTGAATAGCCAGTTGTGCTATTTTGAAACACAAATCGTCAATTTTTAAGGCGTGAAGGCTCAGCTTGGCCATTTTGGACAAGCGAATCGCCGGATTTGCCGGTTTCATGACAGGAATAATCTGTTTAGGCTTATTCAAAGCTCGAATCGTTAGTTCAACTAGTTATTGATCACATTTAAGGAGTCATTTTTATCATTTCTAGGGCGTAAATAGTCAGTGTGTTATTTTCATGGTACGAATCATCAGTTTTTCAATTTTTGGGTCCGAACGATCAGTTAGGCCTCTTTTGAAGCGGGAGTTGCCAGTTTGGCCTTTTTTGAAGAGGAAATAACAATTTATCCATTTTCTAAGTGCAAGTAGCCTATTTTGTCGTTTTTGCATTTTAGTTTTCAAGTATCAGGCATTTGCACGGCGCGAATTGCCAGTTAATCCCTTTTTAGGGCTCTTAAGGTCAATTAAGGATTTTTAAGGACTGGAATCGCCAGTATTTTTAGGGCACAAATTATTAGTTTAGCTATATTCAAGGCGCGAATCGTCAGTTTGGCTATTCTTGGTGATGCCGGAATGATCGATTTTGTAGTTCACACGACAGGATTCATCTGTTTATGCTTTTCCTGGCCGTAAATAGTCATTCTAACCGTTTTTAGGGCACAAATAGTACGTCAAGCTATGACGCGAATTGCCGGTTGGGTCATTTTTGCACGCGAATGGCCATTTTCATGGTGCTGGGAATCATACTCTTTTCATGGCCGCACGAATCATTGGATTAGCCATTTTTAGGGCTCGTTTGGCTATTTTTAGGGCAAAGATAGTCGGTTTAACTATTTTCAAGGCGCGAATCGTCAGTTTTGCCAGTTTAGGGCACGAGTGTAGTCAGCCTAGCCGTTTTTATGATAGGGGTATCTAATTTAGCTATGTTCTAGCACCGAATGGCTGTCTAGCCATTTTTAGTTGAACGAAGCGCCATATTTTTCATACCCCTTCCTTGAGCAAATCCTGAATCCACACCTAGTCAGTGGTATATAAGTATATCATTAATGCCGTGGAAAGTTACTTATTGGGTCTATATGGGGAACTTTTAGGGTCAGACAAATCCATATTTTGTCGATTCTTTTGTTTGTTTGTTTTTGTTCTTTTAGTTTTTTATATTCATTTATTTTATTTGTGTTCCTTCGTGTTTTTTGTTAGTTTTCAACTATCGAAGGGATGTAATACTCTGGGAGGGGTTCTGACCAACAAGACCCTCCCCTTCAGCACGCTACTGACATCGATCATGCCTTTTGTTCGTTTAAGGAGAAATAAACATGAAATGAACCAGCTGAAAAAACGAATTATGTCCATAAAACGAAAGAATTCACTCCGGAATCTTATTTTTTGGCACAAATAATCTAAATTTTACACGTACGTTGCCGGTTTTCCTCTAAACATTAACTCTCCGGCTAAAAATGTTAACGGTATATCCCTCCGAATTTGGTTTATTCATCAAACGGCAATAATCTCCCGAGAAAATGATAGCGTTTGCCCCTACATCAGCTAAGTTGAATAAAAATCACCCTCATAAAGTGACCAATCGGTTGGACCATTCCCACCTCCACCATGATCGATCACCACTCAAAACACGCCCACTCCCCACCCTAGAGATGAAAAGCCCCAACGAATTTTACCGAGCAGACGTCCGTCGTTATCATACCAACCTTATCAAATTGGTTTTTAGAAGAACCAAACACGCGAAATAGGGGTTTTCACGCTACCTGCTTTGGGGAAGTTACCCATTAAGATACGATTCCGCTGCGGTTAGACACTTTCGATGTCCAAACATCACAGATTTGACGCTCACAGAACCCAGTTTCGCGGTTTTTGCTGATTCAATAATAAAATTTCACGTTTGCAGCAGTCTTTTTAAAAAACAATTCGCCGGTTTGGCACTTTTTGAGACCAAATTTAGAAGATTTGGCACTCCCTTATAAAACAAGTCAATTTTACAGGAGTTCACACCATTTTTTCCTAACGTGAAATGTCCAGTTCCAGCGTAGGTATACCTATACTGGCTTGTTTTAAAGGGAAATTTCACGGCTCCAGCTCTTTTTCACAGGCTTGGTTGGCCCTATCAAAATTCAATTTTACAGTGGCTCATCATAATGGCCCATACAAATAATAAGCCATTTCGTCAAGCCACGCTCATGAGATCGGACCAGATAGTGAGACGAGAGGATTTGAGGAAAACATTTTTCAGTAAAACAGTGCCGGGGACCCAGGCCACGGAGAGGAGTGTGATAGCGTTTCCCATTTGCCATATCTCTTCAGTGGCGTGAATATCTGCAAAAGGGAGAGTTTCAGGTGTGAATATCTGCGAAATCACACGTTTCTGGTATTTACTTTCACGAAATGATCAGTTCCGGGGCCCTTTTTTATGCCTGAATATAAGCAAAATTGACATTTTCTGATCCAAAGGTTCGAAAAATTGCAGAATTTTCCCTAAAATTGCAAGGTGATGTGGTTTTTTTTAGGGGCATCGGAACCCCCGCTAGGTTGCTACCCAGCCACGACACAGCTCTCAAAGTCTGACGACACTTCTGTGCTAAATATTCACGAGATTGGAAGTCTCCTCGCTTAACAATCCCAAAATCGTTAGTTTCTCGTCCATATAATCGCAAAATAGCGAATTGCTGGTGATTATTTTCGCAAAACTGCAAGTTACTATGGTCATTACTTCTGGTCTTTTTTTTTAGTGATCGCGGAACCCGCGGGTTATCCGGCCCAAACAGCGCGCAAAGCCTGAAAAATATTGCCACTAAAATTACATCTCTCTGGGCTTGACAACTGCGAAATTGCCAGTTTTGGGTATTCATTTTCGCAAAAATTGTTAAGTTTCGGGGCCTATTTCTAGTGATGGCGGAACCCTGTCTAGATAGGGTGACCAAATGTGAAAATGGTTTCCGAAGTCGCACGAAAATGTTTGAGGATTACGCCGGAAAGTAGGACGCCTAAATTAAACGAGTAACATCGACTAATACTGATCGATTTGGTGTTGAAATTGTTGTTTACTCGACTAGGGAGTTATGGGCTCGTTAATAATGCAGGCAATGTAACGGCTTCAGTGGCGTAACAAAGTGAGCGAGCTCCCTTAGCCATTATTGTTTGTGAAAAAGCCCAATCCGTTATGGAAGCCATTTTCATGTTTGGTTTGAATGTGGCAAATCCAAGAAATTTGATGTTGAAAGAGCGAATATTCGCAAAATTAAGGCTTGAAAGAGCCAAGCTCGCGAAATTCCGTTGATGTTTTTGACTCATCAAAATTCCCCAAAACTGTAATTTGAACGAGATGAATCCACAAAATTTGCTTTTTAAAGAGAAAAAATCCTCGAAAGTGGAGTTTGTGAGAGCCAAAATGACAAAATAGGTTTTTTAACGAGCGAAAACTGCGAAACTGATTTTAAAAATACCTAAATTCACGAAATTGGTTTCAAGTAACAGAAATACGAGAAATTAGATTTCGAAGGAGCAAAATCCGTCCCATTTGGTTATGTGAGAGCAAAAATCTGCGGCAAAATTGGGATTGGAATAGCCAAAGTCATAAAATTGGGGCTTGAAAGGCCGAAAATCCGCGAAAAGCTAAAATGACGAAATTTCGAGGTTGAATAAGCCAAATCCAGGAATTTGGACCTTGAAAAATAGCCAAATTGGTTTTCTTAATAAGCCAAACGTGTGAAACTGATTTCATTATGACCTAAAAACCACGAAATTTGGTTTTTGATTAGGCGAAAATCCCACAAATTGGATTTTATAGGAGCCAAATCCATGTAATTGGGAGGTTGGGACCGACGTTTGTGACGTCTCCCCGGACACCTAAAATGATCCTGGACGTACCTGGTGGCCTATTCTCCAACAAAAAAGCAATATGTTTTTCGTAGCAATGTTTCTATTTCATTCATTTGTTTGTAGATAATTAATGAAATGGACGCATCACTTTGAAAAACATAGGACACGTCCGGGAAAAGTAGGACGTCTGGTCACGTCCTGGGACGTCCAAAGTCTGACGATAATCGCAAAATTGCAGAAGTTGGGAGGCTAAATATTTGCAAAATTGGAAGTTTCCTGGCTGAATATTGGTAAAAATTGAAATTTCAGGTCTTAATTATACGCGAAATTGCAAGTTTTTGGTCTTTATTCTCGTGAAATTGGATTTTTGCAGCTAAATATTCGCAAAATTGATATAATTTTTCCCGGTCTATATTATCGCGAAAGGCAAGATTCTGGTTTTTGGTTTATTTGTTTGTTTTTTTTTTTAGTGGGCGCGGACCCTGGGATAGTCGGCGCCGACTAGCTTGGCGAATAGCCATGAAATTTCAAAATTTAAAGATAATTATTTGTGAATTTGAAATTTCCGGTCCTAATTTGAGCGAAATTACAAGTTTTCTGGCTGAATATCCGCGAAATTCACAGTTTCGGGTTTAAATTGATTTAAGTAAAATTCCACGTTTCGGAGCCTTTTCTTGTGGCAGCAAAACCTAGAGTGTAGCCGACCACAAAAGCGTCCAAAGCCTGACGAATACTTGGGAAGTTTACTGGCTGTGAATATCCGCCCCATTGAAACCTTTTGGGTCTTAATTCCTGCGAACCTTCGAATTTCGGTGAAATTGCGAGTTCTGGGATGATTTTTCTGATTTATAGTCGCGGCCGCTACACGGGCTCCGGTCCGGCATGGTCCCGAGAGAGCACCCAAGGCTTGACGAATAGCCGCAACATTATATCGTTCGGAGTTTAATATCAGAGAATTCGCCAGTTTCGGGGCTAAATATCCAAGTTTGGACTTGGATAGTTAATTTCATTCTCCTTTGGGGAGCCATTTGCCATCTCCCCCCCCCCCTCCAGATCTGAATATTTGAATACTAGAGAGCCCCCCAAAAGCCTCTCAAGCCCTGGGTCCTTCTTTCCATTATGTCCGAGATGAAAAAATCTGGTCTGGACACTGGAGTTTTCAAGGGGGGGGGGGATTATTGTCGATTCGTCTTACCACCCATGGTCAGACTGAGGAGTATACCATGGCAGTTTTCGTGCAAAGTTGACATTTTCAAGACAAAACAGTTCTTCTCAGGTTGTTACTGCCTTTATACATATTATGGCAATTTGGCCATTTTCGGCGCTCCGAATGGTCTATTTCGCCATTTTCAGGGCAGGAGTCACTTGTTCAGACATTTTTAGAGCTCGATTCGTCAGGTAATCCATTTCTAGAGCTTGTATAGTAAATTCGGCAATTTCTAGGATTCAAATATAGTAATTTTAACCATTTTAAAGACACGAATCGTCAGTTTCTCCATTTTCAGGGCTCAAATACCTAGTCCATCAATCCAAGGCCATGAAGTTTGACCATTCCTGGTGTGCAAATTGTCGATTTTGCCATTTTCAGGGAAGAAATCATTTTTTTAGCCATTTCCAGGACACGTGAAGTCATTTTGGCCGTTTTCAGAGCTTGATTAGTCCGTCAAGCCAAAAGCGCGCATTATGGTCATATTTGGCTCAAGAATAATGGCCAGTCTGATCATTTTTAGCGCACGAATGGTCGTTTTAGCTACTTTCCGGCGGTAATCATGATCTTTTTAGGCATTTTCAGAAGTTCACCAGTCCCCACCAATTTTTAGGGCGCGTGAAGTCCAGTTTTAGCAATTTTCAAAACGCGAATCGACAGTTTTGTATTTTTGGGCGTGAGTTTAGTTACTTTAGCCGTTTCTATAGTGCAAATAGCTATTTTAACTATTTTTAGGCAGTGAAAAGGCTGTCAAACCAGTTTTAGTAGAGCGAACCACACCATTTCTCTAGCACCTCTCTTGAGCAAATACTGAATCCGCGTCTGTCTGCGAAAATGGTATTCTAGGACGCAAAAACGGTGAATTTGGTCTTTGAATTATGTCACGCTTGCGATATCCATTTTGTGAGCGACAAAACCCGTTGAAAATTTTTTTTTATTAGCGAAATCCGTGAAGTTATTTTTTTAGTGAGCGCCGACGAAACACAATGTGATTATCCTGAAAGATTTGTACTTCCAGAATGCATCCAGGGGAGGGCAGCTGCCTAGCCCTGCCCCCCTCTGGCTATGCCTATGTTCCTAGGTAAATTCGTGCATTGCAGTTTTCGATCCATGACTCACCTTCATGTTTGCATTGGCTGTGGGTTCGCCGTTCATAGGAGTTTTCCACGGATAAAGTTAGAAAAAGAATTGTATATTTTTGCAACCGATGCAAACAAAATTGATTTGCGAAACCGTGTTTGCCCATTTGCCCTATTAATAGGCTTTGTTGGGTCTGGGAATGAAATTCACACAGATACCGGCGAGTCCGGTAACATTAGGCATTTGCTCAAACGAACTGCTACTGCCTGTCCTGTAAGATTTCAGGGTTCCTAGGAATATCCTTTTCCAACCGTCCGCCCCAAATTAAATCACATGTTGATGGGGAGGACGGGTGGAAACAAACAGTGATAGTGACATTAAAAAGTTATAGAACAGGCCCTCAGTGACAAAATCACTGGTTTTTGTCACAGTGACTGCACAGTCACCGGAGGTATAGTTGTCACTGTGACCGACAAAAGCTGTCAAGTCACGCCTCTGCATGAAGGGGATCTGTCCCTGCGTCAGTGGATATCTTCAAAGCTTCAACTCCCCCCCCCCCAACCAGCCTTTCACCCCATCGTCATTATTCATAAGGCAGAGATGTCTGGGAAGAGTCAAATAGCTGTCTAATTCAATGGCACTGAATTAAAAAAACTTGGAAATCCATATACAACGGCGCAGGGAGGGGGGTGACTTTTTCCTTCAAAAGGTGTTTAAACTTTGAATAAAAAAATTTCGAAGTAATCGTCGGAATGAGCTCAAGGGAGAGATGTCCATTTGTGTGATACGAGCTTCTAATAAAAAAAATAAATAAATAAAAAGTAGTTATCAACTACATTCACCCACGAGCAAGTTTTAAGCACTATCAAATCTTAATTTTGATTTATCTGTTGTTCGTTTGACTACCATCAACTAATTTTAATGAATGTAACCCGTCAACAAAACGGTATTTGATAGATGTTTTGTTGTTGTTGTTTTTTTTAATTTTGTAGAAATGAAACCGACAGGACAGGGGAAAAAATCTCCAACTTTCCGCTCCAACCACGAAACTATTACGGGACGTTTTACAATTATTGCGAAAATTGGCGTTCCAATGATTTCACTCACCTTTCCCTCAAAGAAACAAACACGCACCCTGCTAACCTCAACCCCGAAAAATGAAATTAATTTAATTAGTTTTAATCGTAACACCTCTACATACATTTTTTTTCTTTCTTTGAAAGGCGTCACAAAATAGCATCCATCGCAATCCAAACGTCAGCAAGTTATGTGATTTGCCTTGATATTCAAATATACTCTTCTAAAAAAGCCCAAGGCTTTCTTTATATTGTATTTTTCAATAAAAAAAATTTAGCATTTTGACGAATTCACCAGACAAAAGTTGAAGTAACCACGTCATTATCTTTTTTATTGTTGGTTGAAAGGTCATTGAAATTGTAGGGTTAAGTGATGTTAAATCCACAATAATTATTCGGTTATTAACAGTAATACTTTGACGTCTGAGTAAAGTAATTAAGGTTTCAAGGCATGTAAAAGGGGGGGATGGATTCCGACGGGAACGCAGAAGACTATCTGCTAAACGTCCGTCGCACAACATGCAAAAAAAAACACTCCGCTAACTTCTTCATCACTTATTACTTTTACCTGGTTATTGAAAAGCGGGTCAAACATCGATCAGGTGCAGACCAAATTATTAATTTGCGATGCGGCAAACGACACGATCGTACGAAAGGGGGACACATGCAGCAACTTACCTATAAACAGAAAAGAATACAAATTTTAAAGGTAAAAAAAAAACACTCACACACACAAAAGTTTCCTGAGTAATTTATCAACCGTCCTTGATTATTTTCACTTTAAAATTGCTTCCCGAAATGGGAAAAAAATAGGAACAACAATTTGGACTTCGAGTCGACATACATTAACCCTGAATGCACAAGCTATAAGGAGTAGGAGGGCCCAAGAGGGGATTATACACGTTACGTGAATACACATTGAACGTATTTATTATTTCAAGTTACACACAAAAATGTAAATCGATGAAACTATTCTCTCGCCAAAATAAATAAATAAAACGATATTTTTAAAGGCAATCAACTTTTTCTTCTGCAACCTCTTCAACATGTTCAAGGACTTGGAGAACCAAAAAATTCCCCGACTATGCTTCTCATTATTTGACTGTGCAGGGATTGCGCTGAGTCGCTTAAGAAATTGGCCGCTAATTGTGAGTTATCTGCCTATGATGATGCATTTTTTGTGTGAAATGGCTGTACGACGGACAAATAGAAAAAGATTGGATGGGTGGAGAAGGCGCGAGTTAAGTGCGAATTTCGAAAGAAGGGGTTGTTTATACGGAACACGATATCTCTTTCAACCTTGTGCTCTTGCCTCTCAACAGGACAGCCACACGCAGTTTAGTCTTCTGCTTGTTAGTCTCCGCAGGGTTCTCAAGTTCTCTTCTTCTCTTTAATAACCGCTCCCGTAAATTCCCCCCCGGATTACGACAAATCTTTTGTTTTAGTTAATCACCTTCGAGGCAGATGGCGCTTCAATGACGTATGGAAGGAATAAAAAAAAAAAAAAGTTCCAGTAAAAGAATAGCGTGAGTGCCGCGTGAGACACTTTCAAATTGAGAAACAAAATAATTTGGTTGACCTTCGGAAATGCCAACACTGATGTTTCCACTGGAAAAACCAGGAAAAACATGGATGAAAGAGATTCGAAAGAATTCGGAATGACCTAGCCAGCGATGACATTTTCCGATGATGGTTTCTCCCAACCCCTCCTCTAAACGGAAGCTGATGGCTTATATTCAGTACGTTATAATAAGGCCACTGAAATACGATAAAATGAAAGTTAAAAGGGTATAGACTAATTAAAAGCTTGCTAGACAATTTTCAGTCCGTGTGTATAATAAATTCAACAACTAAATTTTGCCTTTGTCGCCTTAAAAAGAGCATTTTGCCCGTTTGGTTTTTTCTAGGACCAAAGTTTCGCACATCTGGCATGTCACAAACCAATTTAGCGTATAGTTGACATTTTAATGAGCCATTTTCGAGGAATTGGCGCGACGAATTTCGCGACGCTGGTTCACCTCAAAAGAGCAATTTCTCGGTTTTCACCGAAAACAAAATTTGCGCTTTTGATCCATTCAAAAAATAAATTAATTCGCGGTGTGCTCTTTTTTCAAAAAGAAATTCGTAAAAATACAAGTTCACGGCCGTGTAAAAAACAAAATGTCACGCCGCCGACCTATTCAGAGATGGCAATTTCTGTGGAGGAGCCAGTAGCGTTCCTACCAGGCCCGGATCTACGTAATTTTCGAGGGGGGAGCAGGCCTAATTTTTGGCGCCGAAAAACGAAGCAAACCTGTGGCCATCGAGGTCTGGTGCAATAGAACTAGCTACGCTTTGTGCCATTTCCAGGCCGTTGGTCAAATTGGGGGTGGTGGGAGGGATGTAGATCACGTCTATCGGCCTTGCTGGAGGTAGCTGGTAACACGCAGTTATATGTTGGGGTGGGTATCAGGGTACGCTAGCATGCCAGGGTATGGAGAAAGCAGGCGAACTGGAAGACTGCGTAGCACGGCCGTTTCTAGCCCTCGCGGGGCCCCTAGGCGAGAACTATCGGGGAGCCCCCTAGCAGCCGGTGGAGACGTTCAGAAATTGCATGCTTTCCTCTACAAAAAAAATGGCTTAGGTAATCCCACAAAAAACCGGATAAGCTGACTACAGTCGCACCAAGAAATGAAGATTTTCGCGCCTTAAAAATGACTAAACTTACTATACATATACGACCTAAAAATAGCAAAATTGGCGATTGTCGCTCTAATAGTAGCCAAACTGACTTCTCGTGCCTTATAAATTGCTAGACGTACGGTGAACGAGCCATGAAAATACCTGAAAAGTACATGATTCGCGCCCTAAAAATGGCTAAATCGACCATTCACGCACGAAAAGTGGCCTTGGCTTTCTGGATACTTGGCGTCCGAAAAACAGCTAAATTGGCTACACGCACTCTAAAAATGGCTAAAAACTGACGATTCGCACCCTAAAAATGCCTATACAGATGACTCCCGCTATGAAAATGGCAAAAGCGCGCCCAAAATGGCCAAAACTGAGCTGAATTCTTCAAAACCCAAATTATTCGGATTTTTAGCTCTGTAAAACCCAAATTTCCCAGAATTTCTCTCCATTAAAAATCATTATTTTCTAGGCTTGGGCATTTTAGAACATAATTTTTAATCGTTTCAACAGAAGTGCCTCAAAATTGTAAAAATTAAGCCGAGGTGTAACTCCTGAACGATTATTTTGTAATTATTTTTATTCCAAGCTGGCCCCCCCCCCCACGGGTCAGGGCCCCTAGGCGGTCGCCTACCCTGCCTACCCCCTAAAAACGGCCCTGCGTGCGTAGGTACGTCAGTCCCGAACCAGTTGATAGGGATGGCAGGGGACTTAGGATTAAAAGAAGCCCGCATGTGGGCGTTCACGAACGACCATGCGCACTCGAGGAGTTGGGGTTCAACGTCACCTGAATCTCAACAATATCGTCCAACAAAGGGTGATGTACTATGGTATAGCAATGAGTAGTGCTATTTTATTAATTTAAACCGCGAATTAGCGCTTTTTCTGCATCTTATCTGCGAAGAAGCCATTTTCTAAATTTGAGCAAGCCTTTAAGGTAAGCCTTTTTTCAAAATTTTACCCGAGAATTGGCACTTTTTCTCAATTTCATCCGAATTACGTTCAGCGAATTGGTGGCGACTTCTCTCAAATTTTTCTCCATTTTACTGTCGCAAAATTGGCACTAGTAGCCGATGAATTGGCATTATTCTGAATTTTAGCCGCCAGCCAGTGTTTTTCTCCATTTAAGCAGTGAGTTTGTGCATATTCCCGATTAGCGATTTAGCGAGTTTTGTCTTTTTTAAGCCGCAATGTTGTGCTTTTCCTCTATTTTGGACGCAAAATTGGCAAAAAAGCCGCGAATTGACATTTTACTCAATTTAATAGCGGCGAATGAGCGCTTTCTCCTTACTATACCCGTAAATTAGCTGATTTTCTCAATTTCATTGGTGGATTACTAATTTTTCTCCATCTTAGAATAGGAAACCCCGTTCACGCCTATAATTCAGAAAAAATGATATGTGCTCGCCTTGGGGGGGAAGTTCGTGACTAAAATTGAAAAATATCGGTAATCAATGGCTGAACGTAAAAACACAAAATACTAATTCGCGGCTGAAGTTGAGAAAAAAGCTTATTCGCGCAACAGAAGTAGAGAAAAACGATATTTCGAGGCTAAAATTAAGGAAAAAGCTCTAATTCACGGTTAAAAATTGTGACAGAGCGCACACTCGTAAATAAACGTAAAAAAAACTTGCTAATTCGTGGCTAAAAATTAGAAAAAGCGGTAATTCGCCGCTAAAATTGAGAAAAAGTGCTAATTCACCAGTAATATTGACTAAAAGTGCTGATAATAATTGGTAATGTACGACTAAAAATTGACAGGCCCGGGTCTACGTCATTTTCGAGGGGAAGCAGGCCTAATTTGGCGCCCCTATTTGGTGCATCGTATCCTTATCCCCTCCCCTACCCCTCTCCTACCATATCAATGTAGGAATTAGGATGTAAGACAACATATTTCAATAGAAAGAACCATTTTCGGTTTAAGGGGAAACGAAAAACGAAGCCCACAACGCTTGGATGCAGTGGCACGCAAAAGCTGCTACAAGGCTGCTGGGATTGAAGGTAATCTAAAGAAGAGATGAAAAGATGTACGACGACAACACAATAAAGTGGATGTTGGAATTAGGAAGGAAACAATCCAAAGAATCCAGTAGGATTGTACAAGGCACCAGAAGCGCCGACACTATATCCAAGGTGTAGCAGAGCCGCTAGACCTCTCTTGGGGATGGGTGGTCCGTGATCGAGAAGGTGATAAATGACATTGAAGTCCACGTTTCAGGGCTTCGGAGGCTCAATTTCAACGTATTCACTGGAATAATCAGTTTCCAGGCTACATGGAAACTTTCTAAGAAAAAATGACAATAACTTAGTAGAGAATAATTAATAGTTTAACAGTTTTAAACGTCGAAATCAATATTTTATAGGAAAAAATTGATAGTTTCTCCAACGAAATAGACTGTTTCCGGGACAAATGTTCATTATAGTTTCCGGGTTGAAATAGGCAGTTCCAAGGACGAAATTAAGAGTTTACACGACAAAATTGAAAGTTTCAAGCATGAAAATGACAAATTTCCAAGACAAAATTGGCAGTTTCTCGAACGAAATAGGCATTTTCCGGGACAATTGTCTCCAATTGTTTCCAGGACGAAATTGACAGATTTCGATTACAAAATTGACAGTTTTGAATGACAAAATTGACATTTCCAGGATGAAATTGGCAGTTTCAAAGACGAATTTGACGAACGATATTGGTAGTTTTGAACGACGAAACATTGTCACTCATAGGACGAAATTGATAGTTCCGAAAAAGAAATTGACAGTTTTGTATGAAGAAATTGACTGTTTTGATTGACGAAATTGACAGTTTCAGGGCAGCCACTATTAGGGCGTGAATATGACCGTTTGGCCATTTTATAGCGCAGATCAGTCGCAAATTAACCACTTTTAAGGGGGAAACCGCTTTTCGAAGAGTGAGAATGACCAGTTAGACCATTTTTAGAGCGAAACAGTTTGAAGATTTGGTGGTTTGCCATTTTAAAAGCGCGGATCGTCAGTTTTGCCATTTAAAAAGCACGTATCGTCAGTTTTGCCATTTTAAAAGCGCGGATCGTCAGTTTTGCCATGTTAGGGCACGAATGGTCATTTTTCAAGCGTGAATTGCCAGTTGGCTATTTCCAGAGCACTAATTGTCAGTTTAGACATTGACGCAAATCGTCAATTTTATTATTAAGGTGCGCCAAAAATAGTCTATTTTGCTGTTTTTGGCCATTTTTAGCAAAACGAAGCGGAAATATTTTATGAAAACCTACGTAAGGTCAATTTTTTTGGGGCACAGATCAGTCAGTTTAGCTACTTTCAAGTGGCGAATCGTCCCTGACGCTTTGCAAAGGGCGCAAACGACCAGTATGTAAATGACCAGCTTGAACATTTTTTGACACTTTGAAGGTTGAAATTTTTATGCCGTTGGGAGGTTTTGGTTATTTTAGGTTATGAATTGTCAGTTTAGCCATTTTGGGTGGCCTGCGGTGGTAAATCATCATTTTTGATGTTGGATTTTGGCGCCCCACGGATTTTTATGCAAATGGAAAACGCTACAATTCGCGTCTCATCGTGGGCCGCTAAAATTGCGAAGGCACACGACATGTGCCGTTATTGGACAAGTAAGTGGATAGAAGTTGGAAAAGAGCTAATATTGGTGCCCCCTTAAACCAGAACAAAATTGGAAGTAACGCTAATTTGGGGCTGAAACTGAGATAAATGGCTAATTCACTGCTGAAATTATTGAGAAAAATCTCTTAGCGTTTTACATTTACATACCATTCTACGCCAGAGCAATTTATTTCCGCCCGTCTTCTCCTTTAACATATGTTTTAATTAAGAGAGAACGAGTGGAAACGAGCTGCTCTAGAGCAGTATTTTATGTAAATGGAAATCACTAACAGATTCACGGAAAGAAGAGAGAAAAAGTGCTAAATCACGATAAAATTAAGAAAAATACATAGCTATTTCGCGATGTAAAACGTTACTTCGCAACTAAAATTGGGGAAAAGCTCTAAAATCGCGGATAAAGTGGAAAAAAAGTAATTCGCAGTAATTACTAAATTAGAAATTAGTAATTACAGCATTTACGAAACGCGCTAATTTACGGATAAATTAGTGAAAAATCGATAATTCACCGATAAAATTGAGAAAAACCGTTGATTCGCGGCAAAAATTGGAAAACAAAACTCTCACTCATGGCTCTCTAGGAGTCTAAATTAGGTACAACGCTAATTAACGGCTAAAATCAAGAAGAAGTTATGGGGTTAAATTGAGAACAATTTTACTAATTCACAGAAAAAAATTAAGTGAATGGCAAGTAGAGGTTTCCGGAGGCAACTTCGTGGCTAAAATTAGAAAATATGTATAGCGGTAATTCACTTGAACACCACGAAATAGGTTTTTTAATAATTTAACTGTAACGTTTACGGAGCGGACTGCAAAATCTCCCTAATAGCTACCCCACTCGACTTTGTTTGTAATAGAAAAAGAATATTTCCCTTCTCGACGATAAGAAAAGCATGATCCGACACTAACAATTCGTGGCCCTTTGCTCTCTTGTTAAAACAACATAATAATATATTTTCTTTTTCATCAAATTATTCCTGTTAACATATCGCTCTCAGTTTAAAATAATGTTCCAGCGGTAAATGATCAGTTCAGACTACTGTGACCGGCTTGAGCGATACCCTCACAATAAAATTAAATTGTGACGTTGGTTTCTCAAAACCATAATGAATAAGTTTACATGTCATTATTGTGGGTTCGAGTGCTCACTGAGGAGCGAATTTTATCATCATATTCTTCGAACGCACAAACGTAGGACGTCCTTCGAATGCCCAAACTGTCAGTTTAAATGCGACAGAGAGAGTGAACTTAATGAACATCTTCAAACACACGCCTCCGCCAAGAAACGATTCAAATGCACCCTCTGTGAGTACAGGGCCGCTCAAAAGGTCACCCTTGCTAACCATCTTCGAACGCACACAGGCGAGAGACCCTTCAATTGTCCACACTGTGACTACAAGGCCACTCAAAAGAACAATCTTGTTAGACATATTCGAGTGCACCACACCGGCCAGTAAGCCTTTTCTTGTCCACACAAATATTGAGGCTATAAATGCTCCTCAAAACTCCAGTATACAAATTCTTAACCATGTTTTCCAAATTGAAATAAATAAAGACAGCAAATTTATGTTTCGTATCAATCTCCCGAAGCCCGCTACTGCACGTTAAACCGAAAAACCAACCTCGAATTAATTTCGAGTACATTGTATTTATATAACGAACCTCTGAAGCCGGCAATTGTTAGAGCAGGGACCAGGGAATTATAGCACTTTATTCAGTTTGAGCTGAAAATTAGCGTTTAACTCAATATTAGCCGCAAAATAGCGGGTTTTTCTACATGTTTGCCACAAATTTTTTGTTCACCATACGCTGTGGATTAGCGATTTTTTCTCAGTTTTAGCCGCGAAATTGCGGGGTTTTCACCCATAGCCATAAATTGGTGCTTTTTCTCAAATTTTAGCCTCAAAGTGCCCCGCGGAACACGCGAATTAGCGTATTACCAATATTCAGCGTAAATTAAAATGTTGTAAATTGAATTTTGTTGTGTATTAACATAAGATCAAAACACCAGTTGGAATTGTTGCCACAAATTTCGACGGGGAGGTCAAGGCGATCCAGTTGGCGCTGGAGGAGTGTCTGAAACTGGAGCAAACCCCTGATATAGTAATCCTGGTCGATTCCCAAGCAGCCATCACAGCCGTTACAGGATCTGGACAATCCGGTGACTCCTCGACTGTCCGGGAGTGTAGGAGATTGGCGGATGTACTGCTTAGAAAAGGTAGCCGTTTGACAATCCAGTGGGTGCCCTCTCATTGTGGCCTGTTTGGAAACGAGATGGCCGATCGGTTGTCAAAGGAAGGCTCGGAGATGTCCCAACCAACCATCCCAGTAACGCAGTATGCCGCAAGAAGAGATGCTCAAAGAAAGATTCTGGGGACCCTGGCTACTGAGCATGCTGAGCGCGCTGGAGGGAAGAAATGGGAATCCCTAGCAAGAAGTGGCGGTCAAATACCAGCGGATCTTCCCAGGAAAGTTGGAGTTGCCTGCTTTCGCACATTGACCGGCCATGATTTTCTCCAGAAACATCTGCACAGGATAGGCGTGAAATCATCACCAGATTGTGAATTGTGCGGGACCGGTGAAATGGACGGTGAACACCTCGAGACCTGCAGAGCTCTACAGGATGTGAGATCCACACTGACCGAAGATGACGACCGCTTCCACCGGACTGCAAAACTTTACTGGGCTGCAAGAAGTCGGATGGCCGAAGTTGCCCCACCGACACGGCGTAGTTGAAAAAAAAAAAAAAAATGTATTAACATATGCTTTGATCGTTCAGTTTATGGCCCCTTTTACACGAGTAAGTTTTTTGATCAAAGTAGCCATTTTGAAAAAAATTCACAGATGTTCCCTGCCTCAAATTGTCTGTTTGTGATCAGATTGAACATATTTTTGAACAAAAAACATACTCGGTAAAAGGGGCCTATTAAATGGTTCACAAAGTCATGTGGAAAACCAAGTCCTCAGACTCGAAGAAAAAAATGTTTTTTTATTTTGGGTTGGGATTTTTGCTCCCGTTAAGAATAAAAAAGGAGAAAACCCGCCAAATACAAAAATTATTATATTTATTTTCGGTTTGAAGTTGTAGCGTGATATCTATCTTGATACCATATGTTTTTTTCATCACTCAACTTTTGTATAATTTTTGAATTTAGCGGGTAATCTATTTTCATACTAGAGCATCGCAACGTATCGGGAGCAAAAATCCCATGATCCCAACCCACGAACCGCTTCATCTTTTTAAGGCCCCTTTTACACAAGTAAGTTTTTTGAACAAATTAGCCATTTTGAAAAAAATTGACAGATGTTCCCTGCCTCAAATCGTCTGGTTGTGATCAGATCAAACATATTTTTGAACAAAAAACTTACTCGTTTAAAACAGGCCTAACATACAAATAATACAAAGTTTAGGCCCGTATTCATAGTCGTCACTTGTGTTGAGTATTTACTTATTTCGATTCAAAACAGATGTCTCAATAGACGATTTCCACGCATGCGCTCTCCAGTCCTACTTCAACAGTTTTGCAACCCGCTTAGGCCAGGTTATGGGTTACTCTTGTCTTGTGCTGTGTAAAGTGAATTTATTTTTCTCTCGTTCCCGTCAAACTAAAAGCACATTTGCAGTTATTCAATTCTGATTTTATTCTTCAGCCTCCGTCTCACGAAACGTATCGATGAAAACTCGTCGTTCCAGGGGCACCTTAACACGAAGTCCCATCATAGTTGCGCATTTATCACACTCCTTCACATGTACTTTCTCTTCACTTTTTCCTCAATTTGGGACGTTTTCAGTCAAGTGCCGGTAAGGTTGAGGGAAAGGGATAAATTTAGTAGCTGGGTCAAAACCAGGTCGACCCGGAATGGAAGAACTCTTACAGTCACTGAAGCAGCAGTAGTATCGCATTTTTCTGACTTTAGACGAGAAGCACGCGAAGGAAGTGTAATTGCAGACACGAAATAAACGAAAAACTCAAAAATCATGTAGTATTTGAAACCGAAATACACTCGTAGTAATGCTAGTAATGTAAAAAAAAATACTGTTAAAGAGGCTCTAGGAACTAGAAATAAACCCATAACCTGCAGTTCTAAACCTTCGCTTTTTCCACGGAAATCGTCTATTATTAGAACGACCGATTTGAAGCCACTTAAGTAAATACTCAGTTTGAGTGACGTCTATGAATACGGCCATTGATGACTTGGTTTTCCACATGACTTTGATGGTTCATGACAAATACGTGTACGTGAATATATAAAACTGGCTAACGAGGATGAGTTCACGAAATAAAAAGGCGAGTTTGCCATTTTCGAGCGATGCTTCGTCGAAGAAGGAAGAGAATAGATCGTTCAATGTAAAAATTCCTTCGTTCGATGCCGAAGTAACCGACTGGATGGTGTACAGGCAAAGAATTCGAAAAATTTTTGATCTTCACAATGTTCTGGAGTCAAAATGGGTACTCTGTCTGTTGAGTGGCCTTGACGATGCGACCTACCGTAAATTGTGGGATATGTGTGAGCCTTCAAAGCCGGAGTCCAAGTCGTTTGATGATTTACAGAAAATTTTAGACGGATTGTTTCAATCCGCGCCTCATGAAATCACTGAAAGAATTAAATTTCAGGTGCGGTCTCAAACAGAAGTCGAATCGGTTCAGGACTTTTACGCCGATTATCCAGGTATTGCCAATTTCCTAGCAATTGGTTGAAGGAAGCGTTGTGTACACAGTTCGTTGCGGGCGTTAGAAACGACGATCTTCGCGTACTCTTGTTAAGTCAGAAGGATGTCACTGTTACCCAGGCGCTGGAAATTTCTACAGCTTATGAATTAAATCGGAAAAACGCCAAGGTTTTGCGGAGTTTTTCACCAAATGAATCCGAATTAGATCGTTTAACATCGGTTAGTAGGAGTAAGTTTTCTAAACCTTTGAGCTTGAGTAGTAAAGAAAACAAGGAATGCTCCGAAGCAAAGAAATCTCGTTGCATACGTTGTGGTATTGTTGGACACTCAGATTTCTAATGCCGTTTCAAGACGGCTACATGTTTCAGGTGCAAGGAACCGGGTCATTTATCACGCGCATGTCCTAATCGGTCACCAAATTCAAGGAAAATGAAAAACATTGAAGAAGTTGGAGATGATGAAGGAAATGACTTGTAGGCCACAAGGGAACGTGAAGTTAACAAAGTCAGGCCTTGTCTGTCCGAATTTTGAACAATGAGCGATATATTTCAGATGCTCTTTTGAAATATTTGTATACCTATAGAAGAACACCTCATTTTATTACAGGTGTGTCACCTGCGGAGCTGTTCTTGGGGAGAACTATCAGATTTCATTTGGAGATGAAACAAAGCAGATTTCATGAAGAAACAAAGCATTCTGCGGAAAAAACGTAACGAGGTGCGGTAGAAGAAGAAAAAGAAAGAACATTTGAAATTGGGGAGAAGGTCGCTTTTCGGGAGTACTCAGATCGAAAAAGCAAGTGGAGTTTTGGCATCGTATCTTCGAAATGGGGAATCCATTATACAATTCGTTCTGGAGTCATCTCTCACAGGCGCCATGTGGATCAAATGAGGAAGATTGGTCAAGATATCAGTAATTAGGGGAGGAGAATTGTTGTGTATTAACTTATGCTTTGATCGTTCAGTTTATTAAGGGCCAATTTCACCACCGGGAGTTAGGTTGGAGTTACCTAACTCCAACATTGTTTACATAAATAGTGACGCCTTTTTTCAGTTAATTCTGAGTTAACGTAACTCAAACCTTAACTCTCGGTGGTGAAATCCACAATAAATGGTTCATGACAAATACGTGTACGTGAATATATACAAAATTTTACCCGTGAATTAGTGATTTCCCTCAATTTCAGCCACGAATTAGCGTATTTTGTTAATTTTAGCAACGTAGTAGCGTTTCTAACCCGTGAATTAGCGAATATTGTTAATGTTAGCCACAAATTGACGTTTTCCGATGTATTAAGTGCAAATTTTCACAATTTTCCATTTTTGACAGGGAATTAGCACTTTTTTACAATTTAGGCTGAAATTTTACCTTTCTCTTAATTTCGACCAGGCTAATTACCTATTTTCTCGAAATTAGCCGCAAATTAGCAGATTCTTTTACATTTTAGCACCGCATTAGCAATTTTGTTTTAATTTTAACTATAGATTAGCGCTTCAACTGATTTCTAGCCGTAAATCAGTGTTTTTGTTTTTTTTTTTTTTACTTACAGTCATGAATTGGCCGTTTCTCTCGATTTTAGCCACAAAGTTGCCCTCAGAAGGCGAGAAGGCACGTATTTAAATTAGAAATTTTAACACACTTTATTCACAAATTTATAATTTTCCTCAATTTTAGAGGCGAATTAGAGGTTTTTTTCAATTTTAGTTGCGTAGAAGCGTTTCTAACCTGTGAATTCACGATTTTCCTCGTTTATCCTCTAGGAATATCCTCCGTTTTAGCCACGAATAGACGTTTTCTTCATTTTCAACTGCTGATTATCCATTTTTCCATCTTTAGCATCGAATTAGGACTTTTTCTCAATTTGAGTTGAAAATTAGTGTTTCTCTAAAATGTTATAGCCGCGCTAATTAATATTTTTTTCAATTTTAGTCACTTTGTTTTTAGATTTTAGCCCGCATAATAACATTTTTTTCAACTTTCTGCTATGGATTAGCGCTGTTTCTCTGTTTGAGCCGCGAATCTGTCAGAAGCTATACGGACTTGCGTTTTCTCAATTTCAGCCGCAAATTAGTGATTTTATTCATTTTTATATTTGCTAATTAACGTTTTTCCTCAACTTTATCGGCGAATTAGCGATTTTTCTCAACTTCAGCTGTGAAATAGCATTTTCTGATAATTTTGCAGCGAATTAGCTCGTCTATTCTCTTTTTTAAATGCGAATGGGCGATTTTTCGCCATTCCAGTTGTGAATTTGCCATTTTTGCCCAATTTTATCCCGAATTAGCGTTGTCTTTGTCAATATTAGCTGCGACTTTTTTTTTTTCTTGTACAGCCTTGAATTTGTAGCGTGTATTCTCAATTGTAGCCGCGGGCTTGTTCCAAAAACAACAATTTTGCGTCGATTTCTATATTTTAGCCGTGGAATGGCCGTCTCAACTTTGGTCTGGAAGTTGCATCGTGCGACCACGAATCATCGCTTTTTCGCCGCTATAGCCACGAGTAATTGCGCTTTTTCCAAGTTTTTGCCGCGTTAGCCAGTTGCAAATGGCCGATCAGTTCATTAATACGGTTGAGGACCTACGAAACTTTGGGACGTTTATTTTCTGTATTTTAGCCGTGAATTTTCCGCAAGAAAGCGCGAATTTCCGTATTTGAGCCACCAGAATACTACTCTCGGGGGACTCAATCGAATAGTCAGCCCACACTCTTTGCTGACGTCACTTGTAACGTAAGAAAGTGTATGTCGGACATAGACTGAAATTTGTGAAAAAGAGCCAAATCGCAGTCCAACCTTTTCACATACCTGCATCCAAAAAATCCTCATTTTTCCGTATTTAATCTTTTCGGAGGCCCCGTCCGATAAGGGGCAGGGAGCGGTTTGCCCCCTCGCCCTAACTCGGTACGCTACTGTTTAAAAAAAGCCACACTTTTCAAAACCAAAATTATTTCCAGCGTAATGGTTTATTTTTAAGAGCAATTTTGACGGGTCTGGGCAGTTTTCAAAAACAAAATTGTCATGCTAACGACATCGAACGTGTCCGCAAGGAATCAGAAAGAGCCTCGACGCAGGCAGACCACAAAACGGCTTGACCGACAAAAGCTTGTACGACAAGCTGAACGTTTTGCCACATTTTCCGGGTGGGAATTTTCCCGTAAACGATAAGCAACCCCCACCCCTTCATCATTCGGCTGTGAGGCGTTAGGAAAAACCTTTCTCATGTAACGAGAGAAACGGGAATTTTTGCGACATTACAAGATAACGACGAGGAAAGGAATAAAATTTATTTTTTCGGTAGCGGATTAACGAGTAAAGACGTTAACGTGACTCTGAGGTCACAGAAATTCTAAAAAAAAAGAGTAGTTGTCACTAACAAATTTTTCACGCCTCATGGAATATAATATGCTCCGATGGAACGCAGTAGAATCGATCTGATTCAGCCAAATTAATTTTATCTACGGATCGATTTAGTATGTTAATAATTCACATATTTATTGCGGATAATTCTTCTTATTCAAAGCGATTTTTTCTGACACGTCAATAAAACGAAGCTAAAGTGAATAATTCAAGGGTATTTTCGAGTGACGCGTGACGAGAATTTTTAAAGCCCAAGTACACTCACAACGTAAGCAGGCGCTATAAGGTGCCAGTCCCCCAACTCACCCTAGTCCTAAAAAAAACTCATAAAACTTTGAAAAGATAGAGAAATCAAAGCTCATGCCGAGGTGTGTACCAACAAATTGATACGAGCGGGAGAGATGGAAAGCTGGTTAGGTGGGGGGGGGGGGGTTCGCGAACTTGAAATAAAAATAGCCAGCGGCACTCACTTTTTTCCCACTGCCACCTCGCCATTCTCCTTCCGCTGCCCAACGTCGCTGTTCTCATCGTTATTGTCAACAATATCCGCAGAATTTGTACCGGTCCTTTCCTCACTGTCAAGGTCGTCAGGTGGCTCAACCGAGTCTTCAACAACGACGGTTTCTCTTCCATCACTGTTATCACCGTCGCCGTCACTACTTGTTGATTTTTCAGCGGCAGGCTCGCCGTTCTCAACGGCTGGAGCCTGGTCGCCGTTTTTCAATGCCTGTTCAAGTTCATAGTCGAGTTTGCCCAACTCCAGGGAACTCAGAGGAGCCATTGGATCGCCGTCGTTCGTTTCACCGGATTTTCCGTTTTCGACGTCGTCCCAGGCATTTTTTAACGACCCACTTCCAGCCGACATGGCGTTAACGTGTGGTTATGACAAAGGTCGAGATTAGGGTTTATTCACGCGGGGTGGCGGGGGTGTTGATGATACGCGCTCGGGGATGAAACTGTATGATCATAGATGAAGCGGTGGTTAGAAAATGCCACCCCTCAATCCGCCCCCTTTTGAGTAGAGCCACCGCTGCCGCCTCCTTTCAACCCACTTGAATCTGTTGTATGTATTTTTTCTCTCTCACTCATTTTTTATTCAATTTTTTTGATCATGTACGACACTGTCATTGATCCAATACTTTCAGGTCTTATTGAAAAGAGGGAAGAGGAAGTAGAAACGGTCAACATTTTCTTTGTTGTAATTAACCCAGTCGTCTGCTACGAACTGAAGGTGCGTGGAATACTCAAATAGGCGAGTTGTTGACATAGGGCAAATCACAGGTTCAAGTTGGATTTAGGGAATAAATAATTTTTGTTGAATATATAGGTAAATGACAGTTTATGAGATGATTTCGCGGTAAATTCCGCTGGCGTTCATGTCACGCCTATTTCTCAACTGAATTCGCCCTCCGCCTCTTTCTTTGTCATCTCACATTGCTCAAAAGTAAAACTAACAACTTTGATCGTGTTTTTCTCTGGTTTACAAGATGGTGGGGAGAGGGGCATATTTTGTGGTGTGGAAGGGTTGACGTAACACATCGCTTTCACTTTCAAGGTTCTTGTTCGGAAAAAAGAAATAGTTTCTGAACGTGAAACCCATCGGGATCCGTCTTCTTTCATTCACGACTAATCTCAGTACACAACCTTGTCCCTTCTTTCAGAGAAATTGACAAACTTTGTTTTTTACAAATAAGCACTTGATACAAACATATAATAGGAGGGAGGGGAGACATCAATGACCACATAATTCTGATCAAACAAAGGAAGTAATAGAAATAATGTCAACATTATTATGCTGAAGTGCGTGAGGCTTAATGGACATTTAAATTCAAGGTCTCACGACACTTTAATTTTTGAATTTAAACTTCCACGAAAGAATTGTGATTTTAAAGGAAATAAATTCGTCTCTAACTTCCGGCTTGTATGGAGCAATTAAGACATCCTTTTCCCCTGGGCCAAAGTTGGATTTTCCACCCCTAAAACAGTGCACGGCGAGTATTGATCGAACAACAACTGGCAATTTGAAGAAAAAAAAATCAAAACTTCTCTCTGTTGGTCAAAGTCTTCTTGTTTTTACCCGATCAGTGAAAGTAAATCAGCTTTCCTTTATCCTCGCTTCAGATGAGAAGCAGAAAAAAACAACAACATCCGAGCGATTAATGAACGCAGAGAGTTCTCCCTCCTTTCATCCCTTTTCAGACAAGGGTCTTACATAATTTAACGTATCTTATTGGCTCACATTTTAAGCGAACACCTTAAAACAAATTCAAAAAACTTGTCAGTTCCTATTTACTTACTCCTATTTAGTCTTTACGAACACATCCTTCTCCCTCGCGCTCCATCACCGGTTATTTACGCCTATTTTTAGAATCGCGATAACAATCTCTGCCCCCTCAAAAAAAAAGGTCAAAGGACGGAAACTGTAATTTCTAAAAATTGATTTCCATTTTAAGGGTGAAAGGATTGAAGATTTTTTTTTTGTGGTGGGGTGAGGTCTGGGGCAAAGGGTGTCATCGTGTTGATTCAGAGACGGTTTTAAGAATATACTTGAAACGTATTGACATTAGATCTCATTCATCAACTTTTGACATCGACTATCGATGCCTCGGCGGTGGAGGGGGTGGAGCACCTTCGACTACCCTTTCATCAACATGGAGTGCGGGACAATGGCTGAAATTAAGGAAAAACGTCAATCGAGGCTAAAAATAGTACTCATTCACCAGTAAATGGGGGGGAAAAAACTCTGTGCAACTCCTCTTGGGAAAAACTGGGACTGGACTGGATGGGGTCTACGGGCAGCTTCACTGGCGAAAATATCAGATGCACCATTGCCTTTTTGCAGCCTTATGACAGGATCTGGAGGTTAGAATCGCGTCAATACACGGTCATCAGAGAGTAAATTTGCACAGAAACGGCCGCTATCAGACTAAAAATAAATATGTGCTAGACTTCTTCCCCCGGAAAGTGATACTTTTGGAGCCAACCTTTAAATTTTAGACCGGAGATTTTAAACGGAACTGGCCTTTCACGCTGGGCGAGCTGGGCTAAACACTGCACGGAATTGTGCAGTTTCAAGTGAGCAAATTCTCGCGAATATGGTTCTCTTAGCGAGCAAAACCCATGAAATTGGCGTTTTAGTGAGCCAGAGAATCACGACTATGGTTTATGACAGTGTAAAATCCACGCTATTGCAACATTTTTTGAAAGAGGAAACCCCGCGAAACAAGCCAAGCTGAAACCTACAAAATCGGGGTTTTGGTGAGCTTTTTTTTGAAAGAGGAAACCCCGCGAAACAAGCCAAGCTGAAACCTACAAAATCGGGGTTTTGGTGAGCTCGCAAAAAAATGGTTATTGGCGAGGAAAACATGAAAAATTGGCGTTTTCGTGTGCCAAATTTGTCTTTGGTTGAGGCATCACCACAACACTGGATTTCCAGGCACAAAAATACGCGTTTTTTGAGCCGGACCCTCGAAAATTCGAAAATGTTTTATACCCCACAATGAACAATCGCCGAAATTGGTTTTTCAGTGAGAAAAATCCGAGAAATAGGTTTATTAGTGAAGCAAACCAGCTAAAATTGAGAAATAGCGCTGATTCACGTTAAACTTGAGAAATAAATCTCAATATTCGCGGTTGAAATTGACAAATCATACAAATTTGCGGTTTCGCGATGCTAAGTCCGGGCCGAAATTAAGAAAATGCGCTAATTCACGGTTTATAATACTCTTTTCACGGCTAAAAGTGACAAAATAAATCACTCATAAAAAATCACTCGCATTTGCGGCTAAGATTGAGTAAAAACGCCAATTAACTAAAATTGCTAAAATTGAGAAAAGGCTCCAGTTTTCTCGAACCAAGATCACGGTAAACATTGCGAAAAAGTGCTAATTGACCGTTTTTATACATATAACATGGCAAGTTTGTGGGTACAATTGAGAAAGAGCACAACTTAAGCCCAGCGGGCTAGTTCAGGGTAGAATTGAGAAAAATAACTCATTTTCAGCTAAAATTAAGGAAAAACGTCAAATCGAGGCTAAAATAGCGCTCATTCACGAGTAAATGGGGGGGATAAAACTCTGTGCAACTCCTCTTGGGAAAAACTGGGACTGGACTGGATGGGGTCTACGGGCAGCTTCACAGGCGAAAATGTCAGATGCACCATTGCCTTTTTGCAGCCTTATAACAGGATCTGGAGGTTAGAATCGCGTCAATACACGGTCATCAGAGAGTAAATTTGCACAGAAACGGCCGCTATCAGTCAAAAAATAAGGGCAAATTCTCCGCGAATAAGGTTCTCTTAGCGAGCAAAACCCATGAAATTGGCGTTTTAGTGAGCCAGAGAATCACGACTATGGTTTATGACAGTGTAAAATCCACGCTATTGCAACATTTTTTGAAAGAGGAAACCCCGCGAAACAAGCCAAGCTGAAACCTACAAAATCGGGGTTTTGGTGAGCTCGCAAAAAAATGGTTATTGGCGAGGAAAACATGAAAAATTGGCGTTTTCGTGTGCCAAATTGTCTTTGAACGATGCATCACCACAACACTGTTTTTCCAGGCACAAAAATACGCGTTTTTTGAGCCGGACCCTCGAAAATTCGAAAATGTTTTATACCCCACAATGAACAATCGCCGAAATTGGTTTTTCAATGAGAAAAATCCGAGAAATAGGTTTATTAGTGAAGCAAACCAGCTAAAATTGAATTTTAGTGCTCAAAAACAGTGAACTCGGTCTCGAAATTTCGGTCACCTCGCAAAATTGGTTTGTTAACAACATAAATCAATGAAATTGTATTTTCAATGAACATTTTTTTTTTTTTTTTTTTTTTTTTTAGAGAGAGCGAAATCCGTGTTTGAATTTTGAGTGAGTCGAACCTAAGAAAATGGGATTTTAGTGCGAAAAAGAAGTAAAATTGGTTTCCGAATTAAGCCGAACCTCAAAACAGGTTTGTCAGCCACAAACATCCGCGAATTTCTGGTGAAACCGATATGCGAAAGTGTTGCTTTTTGTTTTTGTTTTTTTTTAGTGGGAAAAGTCCATAAAATTGATTTTATGGAGCGAAATCCAAGAAATTTGTGTTTCTGTTAGCCAGATCAGGGAAAAAGGTGTTAAAAAAAAAAAAAATCAGTAAAAGTGGTGTCTTAACGGTCGAAATCTGAGATGTTGGTCGCTTAGTGAGCCAAAGCTGCGATAATGTCTTGTAGAAGGCGAAACTTGGTTTTCACCACAAATAAAAAAACCGCGAAATCAGTGTATTAGCAAGCGAAATTTGAGGAATTGGTTCTACTGCTGAGCAAGTCCTGCGAAAGTTTTCAAAATTAAAAAATGTGCCAGTCCCGTTGGACTTTAACTTTTTGACGGAACTTGGGGGTGGGCACCTGTCCCACGAAATCTGCGCTTTTGATTTTAGGGGAGGGCAACTGCCCACGCCCATGTGCCTGTTAAGCATTTTAGCCGCGCATGAACGAGAGCGCTTGTCGATTATATCTCTCAAAAAGCGCTTTTTCTCCATTTTAGCCACGAATGACAGCATTTTCCAAGTTTAAAGCCGCGTGCGTGCCAGTCTGTCTCAATTTTAACCGTTAAATAGCACTATTTATTTCTTGATTTTATCCACAAATAAAAGCATATAGCATTTTCTAAATTTCAGCCTAGAATTTAGCGTTTTAATCTTTCAATTTTAGGTGCAAATTAGCTGTTTTTCTCAAATGTGTTCACAAATTAGCTTTTTCTCAATTTTAGCTGCGACTCAGCGGTTTTTTACATCCATTATTTGAGAAAACACATTTTTGCCGCGAATTAACATTTCGTTTTATTATAGCTCAAACTATCAATTTTATTCTAATTTTTCTAATTTTCAGCTGCGAATGAGCGCTTTTTCTCACTTAAGCCGAAAATTGGACATTTCTCTCAATTTCTACTGCAGATGAGACATTTTTCTCAATTTTTGCATGGTCTTAGATATATTTTATTAGATTTAGCAATGAATTAGCGTTTTTTCTATATTTTAGCCGCGAGTTAGCAATTTTTCTCTATTTTAGCCGGGAATAAACACTTTTACAAATTCCCTTCTAAATCGTACCTAAACTTCACCCACAGTACATTAGTGTTTTTTCTCAATTTTTGCTGTAAAAGTGGCACTACTAACCGCAAATTACTCCTTTTCTCAATTTCAGTCGCGTACGAGCGCTCTTTCTTAATTTTAGCTGCAAATTAGCGCTTTTTCTCAATTTTAGCCGTGATGATTTGCCTCACTTTTATTCTCCAACCTCATATCGTATAGATAGCAGGAACTAGCAATTTCACTCAAATAAAGCCTGAAGCGCCTGTACATCAGCGCATTTCATCAATGTAAGCGATCCGTATGAATGTCACACATGGACCTGGACACTCTAGAGTCAATAAAAAACCGTCCAAAACCAAAGTTGGTTACAACCGTGTGATGCACCTTGGCTAACAATGCACGGCACGGATTGCTTCCAATTTATGTTTTTCGTGGGGTCTAGATTGGTTCACTCGCCTCACCACTGCAACGGTACGCTACGGTACGGTACGCTTTCGCGCGATTGCGTTATTGTGTAGCCTCCAGAGAGGACAGCTCTTGGTTTGGAAGTTTGATTCAACCAAAATTGTTAATTTTTTTTTTTCAACTTGAACCCCCGAAAATGATGTTTCCCGCGACTGGTTTTCTGAATAGCTATAAACTCATGAAATTAGTTTCATTCAGAGTGAAGTTTTCCAAGGGCTTTTTGTGGTAAGGGCATTTTGGTCTTATAAGCTCTGCACGTCTTTCGAGACTGCCATGTTCACGATGATACCAGGGTGACTCACGTGATCATCCTACAAGTGTTCCACTTTTTCCCTTTTTGCCCATGCGTATTTTGGCACAGTTTTTCAAATTGAGTCTATTTTCACATTTTTCACCAATTTTTTCCTGCCACAATCCCGTTCCACTCTGGTGGTAATATATTTTTGAATTTTCGAAAAAAGGTATAAGGGGCGAACCCATAAAATTGGCTTTATCAGGTACGGAAACGGAATCCTCAAAATTTCTGTCGTAAAAGGGCCAACCACGTCTAATTGTGGGCAAAAATGGTATTTTCTTCTTCCCCCTCAGGTTAAGCAGTGTATAGTGGTTAGCAGGTGGAGGTACAGTGGATAGCAGGTTAGCAGTGAATATAGTGGCGTACTGTCTCTGCACAGTTGTGAAATATGAATTTTTGCTTTCGTTTTCGCTCCCTCCATGTATTATTTATCTATGCGCGCGCTAACAACGACGCAATATTTTTCACTTTAGGTGCTGTAGGGATTTAGGTAACAAATGCAGATGACAATTAAGGGACTTTTTTATGATGTCGTTTTCCTTTAATGAGGGCAAAGAAAAGGAAGATCCTGCAGGAGTTTTCCTGTATCCCATCGGACCGAGTAAAAGGACATCTCGTCTTTCATGCCACCTTCTAATCCCTAGGTAGTAGGGATCCGAGGCGTGTGCTAGGGATTGGGATACGGAGACACCGGCCCGCACCCGGCCACGCCCAACGCCCCCCGGCCCCATCCCCTCCGGCCCTGGAATCGGCCATTTTGTACCCGCCCCCATCCCCGAATCAGCCATTTTGTACCCACCCCCATCCCCGAATCGTCCATTTTGAACTCGCCCCCATTCCCGAATCGGCCATTTTGTACCCGCCCCCGAGTCATTTTGTACCCACCCCCTTCCCAATCGGTCCAGCCCCTACGGGTCTGTTGCCCGGGCCATTTTGTTCCCGCCCCTCGGCCCCACGGCCAACGCACCCCGGCCAGCTGCCTCCCGCCTCGCCCGCCCCTGGCCAACTATGCTTGATCAGTTCCCGCCCCCCATCCCCAGATCAGCCAATAGGGACCAGCCCTGCCCCTCGGTCAAGCTACCCCGCCACAGGCCATTCACATGCTACCACGCACCCCGCCCTCATGCCTCCCCACCACTCCCCACCACCATTTCGTGCCCATCGACTCGGCAAAGCGTCAGAGCCCCCCCCCTTATTCACGGCTTCAAAGATGAAAAAATTTAACCACCGTCAGGGTTCGAACCTCCTCGCTTCAGGTTAGTCCATTCGAGACAGGTGCCTTAACCACTGGACCACCGCGGTGAGTTGTAAGTACATGAGAGTGGAAAGTATAGAAACCGCCTACTCATGTAACACCCCCTCCCCCATTCAACCGGCCTACCAACCACCCCCCCCCACCATTAGACCATCCTACCAACCCTCCCCCCATCCCACAACCTACATGCCGATCAGTTTCCAAGGGCTCCCTACGAAAATTAAATGTTGGAAGTCGCGAAAACTAACCATTGTGACAAGTTACATACTAAATGTTACATTTGTCGCACATATTTTCAGCACCCCCCACCCCTAAATTTTAGATTTTGGCGAAAACTAATTTGAAATATCTCGGGAACGGCTCGGCCGATTTTGTCGAGTGAGGCATCATAATTCCCCATTTGTCGTCGCCTTTCTTTTGATATCCTACTTGGGTCCGGTATGGTCACGGTTCGGTCAAGCCATTCCCCTATGACCGGAAGTTGACCGATCGGGACAGTTGATGGTTCGGCTGATGCGTCTCCCATACGCGCCCCATATATCAACTAACCAGACAAATCGTTCTAGCCGGTCTCGATCTAGATCCCCAAAAACTCTCCAAAATTGACCTTTGTGCAAATCCTTGTTATAGACGAACCACTCGTACGATTGGGCCTATCTCTTCAACACCGTCCTCATTTGGGATCCTCTGTCGCAAATCAGCGATTCAGCCCTGTAGGCACTTCCGTTTGCCACCCCACCTATGAGCCCTTTGACACTTTGCTCCCATCCCAGAACGAATATCACACTCATCCCTGTCCCACCCCTTCGTCAAACATGAAAGGAGAAACCGAATGGATCGAAGCGGTGCGGCCAGCCCCACCGCCTGCCCCTCCTACTTTTCCTGTGCCACTGAATTATTGTGCTTTGAACCTAATCACTGCTTGGGAGGGTCCTGTGGAGCAGTATGGTGGTGGCGTGGAGGGTGGGATGAAATATATAACAAGAGCGAGATCAAAAACGGTTCGTACACATCCCTTGTTATTCGAACAAAGTAGGAAACAGATACAAATCTAATTTTTTAAATACAGCGAAGGTACATGTTGATTATAATTACCATTACGCATTACCATATGACTTTGGTATAGGCCTAGGCCAAAGTCATATGGAAAACCAAGTCATTAAACTTTGTATTATTTGTATGTTAAAAAAATGAAGCGGTTCGTGGGTTGGGATTTTTGCTCCCGATACGTTGCGCTGCTCTACTATGAAAGTAGATCACCCGCTAAATTCAAAAATTATACAAAAGTTAAGTGTTGGAAAAAGATGAATATCATGCTACAACTTCAAACCGAAAATAAATATAATAATTTTTGTAATTGGCGGGTTTTCTCCTTTTTTATTCTTAACGGGAGCAAAAATCCCAACCCAAAATAAAAAACATTTTTTTTTCCTCGAGTCTGAGGACTTGGTTTTCCATATGACTTTGGCCTAGGCCTAAAAGGCTGTCAATAGTAATGTAAGCACCTTCGGACCAGAACACAATACCAATGAAATACAGCTATATGCAGCTTACCTACGCTGGTCAATACAGCCATTGTTGCGACTTTGGCGAGCAATAACTCTCAAGGAAGAACTTTTATAAGAGTTTTTATCTTGGAGGACCAGTTGAAGACCAGTAGAAGACTTGTAGACCAGTTGCAATGTGGACCAGATGCAAAGTCCCCTTTCCAATTACTTCAACCACACTCATCTCTATATCCTAATCCTTTTGAAAATTAGAGCACCGGACGTCTCGAAAATTATCAAAACGTTTTTTTGGGAAGAAATACATTAATTTTAACGCATAATAAATCACTTTTTTCCCCCTCTCTCTTTCACTCTCTTTCCTCACGTGTCCGGCAATTAATTGAGTAATTCAGCTTAGATGACCCTATCTACGGACATTTGGGGGATTATTTCCCTCCTCACCGTACCACCACAGTCACAAATGTGAATTCGATGGAATGGGGAGGCTAAAAATAAAGAAATTAATCTTTAAATTAATTGCTTCTTTACTTGTTTTGATAGCTCAGTTGGTGAGAGCATCTGGCGCGAAACTAGGAGGTCGTGGGTTCGAATCCAACCTGGGGAGCAATTTTTTCTCGGAACTCTAAAAACAAGTAAAGAAATAAATACTTAATTTAAAGATTAATTTCTTTATTTTCAGGTCCCCGAATGAAGGGTTTTAAGTTCGCTAGATTTTACGGAAATAATTACTTCTTTGTTTTATTTATGAATTATTTGACTAATTTGATATGGATGCTCAAGACAATTTCAGATGGAATCGAAGTCCTGGTGATCAACCATACTGGTGGACCCATCGCTTTGCCCGGAACCGACTACGGTCCTAAAGGTGGCCCACCAATTTGTCCGAAGGAGTCTCCGGACATTCTGGTGGCCGGCCAAATTGTCCGATACACTACGGACATATTGGTGGCTTCACCCACCAATATGACCGCCCACCAATATTGTCCGAAGTGTTTCGGACAAATTGGTGGGTGAGGGAATTTTTCTCATCCACCAATATGACCGCCCACCAATTTGTCCGATGCACAACGGACATATTGGTGGGTGCGGGAATTCCTTCTATTACCGCACCCACCAATTTGTCCGCTCACCAATATGACGGCTACTCGCCGCATCAGGCCCATTTTGCACGAGTAAGTTTTTTGTTGAAAAATATGTTCAATCTGATCACAAGCAGACCGTTTCAGGCAGAGAACATATGTTAATTTTATAAAAAATGGCTAGTTCGATCAAAAAACTTACTCGTCTAAAAGGGGCCCCAGCAAAATTTCGTTCTAAAAGGGCCAAAGCCATGACATTTATTTTTTGAAGGGCCAAAGCTGTATTTCGTCCATAAAAGGAACAAACCTTGATATTCCATTTTATACGGGCCTAGCCTATAGAATTGGCTTCTTTTGGAGAATCCGCCAAAATTTCTGTCATAAAAGAGCCAATGACGTGTAATTAATTTATCGAAGAGTCGAGCTAATGAATTTTGATTTCTGAGAGTGGAAATATCTCGACATCGGTTTTTCCAAGGGCCAAACACCGTGAAATTTTCGGTTGTAAATATTGAAACCAGTGAAATTTGTATTTTATGGCGCCGAACCATCGGAATTTCGTTCGTAGAAGACTAGAAGAGAGTTCGACGCGACGTGGCGAATTTAATTTTCCTAAAAGTTGAATCCCATGAAAATGTTGTTTTGGAGGATCTAAACCCGGAGATAAATTGTTTTTGAAAGGAGCCTAGATCACGAAATATGTTTCATAAGGGCCAAACCCATAAAATGTAAGTTTTCCAGGCATCAAATCTGAAAATTCCATTTTGATTTTCATCAGAAAGCCAACCCTTGGCGCGCCAATCCCGAAATGTCGTTTATGCGAGAGCCAATCACGTGCAATTAATTTGTTGACTAGTCGAACAGGCAAATTTAGATTTATGTGAGAGCGTTTTTATCAGTGTTCTGACGGCCAAACTCGTGAAATTTTTGTTCTTAAGAGCGAAACCCGTGAAATTCTGGCGGGATTCAGGCGCCGAATCAATGTACTTTCACCCATAGAAAAGGTAGAAGAGTGCAACCCCCAAAATTGGATTTTTAATTGTTAAACCAGTAAAATTGTGTTTCTTAACGAGCAAAATCCGCGATTTCAGGCGTTGAAACCACGAAATTTAAGACAATCTTGCTTAATCAGGGGTTTTAAGAGACAAAACCGTGAAACTGGAAGCCCGGAGGCTGAATGCGGCCGTCTAATGAAAATCTTTGAATAATTCTTGAGTTTCTCAATGATACTTTTCTCTCTTTCTCTGCTTGACAATAGAAAAGGTTCTTCAGCAGGGGGGTGGAGGCGTTGTGAATCACCCCTGTTCCACTACCACCGTTCACAGGTTAGCTGAAGAGTCCGGGCGGTCTCGGCCTGGAGCCTTTTGAGCCAGTTTTCCAAGTTACACCGAACTGATCACTTGACAATTGGGAACTGGACATTTTGGAATAAAATTGATAATTTTTTCCAATGAAACTGGTAAATTTAACCATAGAAACTGACAAAGTGGATTCCGCTAGTAAAACTGTTGACTTCATTGTTCTTTCCCTGGCAAATGGATAAGCAAACAAGATGGGGCGGGGAACTGCGAGTTACAGCTTTTTCTCAATTTCAGCCGGGATTAAGGGGGAGTTGCACTCGTGTTTCCTCGACCCCCTTCCAATCATACCTCGCCTACCCGGCGTTACGTAAATTATCGCCGTACGGCCGTTAAATCTTCATTTTTCATATTTCACCCCTAAAACAACTATAAACCCCACTTAATATTTTACCCTGAAAATTCGAGCTCCTCCGACGTCTTATTTGGGAAAGCAAGACTTAACGTGTGTGCGGAATTATCTGGAGATTAAAATGAGACCTTAAAATCCAGGATTGGTGCAGAACTACGGCGATAATTTACGTAACGCCGAGCAGGCGAGTTATGACTGGAGGGGGGTCGAGGAAACACGAGTGCAACTCCCCCTTAAGCGTTTTTTCTCCATTTGAGCCACGAATTGGCACTTTTTTACTTAAATCTAGCCTCAAAGTTGACTACAGTAACTGCGAATTGTCGTCTTCTCAGTTTTAACTGCGAATGTATTAATTATAAGGACAACATGCATTCAAAATACAACATAAGTAGTGGAGGGGGGTGGGAATGAATATAAGCTGAATCTCCGCTCAGATTCTCGCTCTTCCAGTGCCAACTGGCTTCCGCCGCCGCACTGTCCACTGGACTGTCTCACGGTGAAGCCCGCGCTGACTGCAGCACCAAAATAGTTCGGACCACTATTTATCCTGAATCGTTGGTTCGGATAGGTTTACACCCGCGGGTTCAGCTCACACCGCCTCCGGTTGTTTACCCTTGAGGTCATGATTAGCACGAGTGTAAACAGTTTCGAAAATTAGAGCTGTCACATTATTATAGCGAACTAAATGACCATCACTCTTTCCCCACGGGACCCCTCCTAAAAGGTAAATATTGCCATTTAATTGACAACATTACTTTAAAAGCCAAGCCGGCGTATGATACGTCTCAGCCCACCTATATTTATATTTATAATTTATTATAACAAATTATTCTTTACAGTCCAGTTTTTAAAGTAAAAAAAGTGCAAAATTAATTTCCCTCGCAGCGCTAACAATAGCAATCTTCTACAAAGCTTTCAACAAAAGTTGAAAAGTGAGGCGTTTTCCAATTCTGCCCCCCTCACACCCATCCCAACAGAACTATAATCACTCTCTTCAATTTTTAAGATGTCGAAAAAAGACACTTTTTCGAGGGCTCGTATAGACATTGAATAACAAATAAAGGGCACGCGATCTATTCGTACGAATCGACAGCAGGTAATAAACAGGATTACGTGACCATACTGATTATACTCTTGATAATGACCCAAGTTACTGGAAGAATGAACTTCAAACGTGAACATTTGTTTCAAACAAACGTTTGTTGGAAGATTCACGCGAAAATTCCCAAGGTTTCATAACTAAAAAGCCTTGAAAATAAACCTTTCTGGAGGAATTAGTTTTTTTCGTTTTTCAATGTCATGAATACTATGGCTAGCCCGTCAAATTAAGACAAGTTACATTCATGGTGAGGGGGGGACTGGTAATGACTGTGAAAAATAGTTGTTCCTCCAACTTATTTTCAAGTATTCATTTTTTGTCATTAAATTTATTATACAAGACCAATTAAAGGACTATGCTTTGGCTAATTAAGTCATTATTAGGGGTTCGGAGGGGGTACCGCGTTAAAGTGAGGCAAATTGGAAGATGATTAGCACTCGATGTCTAAAAAAATTAAGGCTAAAATCGATTGTCACTGGATGAAAATTGGAGGTGACTCCAAATGGTTAATGTGATTGAGTCAAGTCACACCATACCTTAAAACTGTACGTATTCGTACACGACTTTGTCCTAGCACGTAAAATGAAAGAAAGAAAGAAAGAAAGAAAGAGAAAAAAAAAACAAGTGGCGTAACTTTATAGCAACGTGATACACAATTCTTGAATCAGAGATCGCGATTTTTTCAGGCCATTCATTGAAATTAAACCGGGCGAGATACGAACAAGGACAGGATGGTGAGGAGGGGGAGCACTGGTGATCGTGAGGCGAAGCAGATCTTTTGTTCGATACCCCCCCCCCCCGCCATGCCAAACAGTACAGTGGTAGGCCTCACTTGACATATATTTTGACGTAACATGTTGCAGAGTCCTACAAAGGGCGTAACTAGTCGGGTGGAAAAATTGTTATAATTCGTAATCGAGGGCCTGAGAAAAATAAAATAAAAATTGAGAAAAGCGAAAAGAATAGTCACAGTCAGGCAAGAGTAGCTTGAGACTATAATTTTTTCTGTTTCAAGGCGATCATTCAGGCGATTTCAATGTGTGAAAGGTAGGCAATACGTCGCATTATGTTCTTACAGACAGAGGGAGAGATTGTCTTCTTCCTTCTGGGAACGATGAGAACGTAAAAACATCATTGATAACACAAAATATTTTGTAGTCCTTATACGTATTGTCCTCCCCAACAGTCATTTACCGAATGTTAGACTTGAATTTGATTTCCTGAAAAACTCCCAAGGAGAAGTTCAAAAAATTACACGGCGATAAGCTTATTGTTAGCTCAAGGTTCTACAAACATCGCGCGTGATTTTTTACCAACTTTACCTGTACGTTTTTCTGACTTACAAGACCTTGTTGAAAAAAAAATCACTCCATCAACATTATTTTCTATTCTGTCTTCAGAATCCTAACAGTAACAATTTCATCTTAAAATCGGCAGCGCGACTGTAATATAAATTACACTTGCACTCACAATGAATCGTTACTCCAGGTAAACATTCTCCTCAGGCGGTCAGCTCTCGCAGACGGATCCATGGCACAATCTCTCACACACTTTCTCACACCAGCACACCTCCCTCAAAAAAATATATCACAGCCACAAAATTTTCCGCGCCCTTTTCCCCCCCAAAAAATAAATAATGGTCAGGGTTTTCTCTCACACACACCAGCAAAACAAACCCTTAAAAAACGCTCGGCCCGTATACGGTGGCTATTGAAAAATTAAAATAAAAAGAACGTGCACAAATAATCGCGTCACCCTCGAAGTCCTTCCACCGTATAGTTTTGAGTGCGTATCCCGTTTTGAAAAGAAGTCTAAAGGAAAGGTTCGAAGAAAAAAAAAAAAAAAAAAAAAAACAGTGGCGAAGAAGTGGGAAATTAATGTTGGTTGGAAGAGGGGAATGCAGTGTGTTAGTCGTCCGAAGTGAAAGTTCTTTTCTTGGTATTTTGTAATTTTTCATTTCCTTAAACATATTTTAAAAGTAACAGTAACTCTTGTTCTTGTTCGCGGCCTGACGATAGTGAGATTTTAGGGGTGAGCTCATTTCAGAAAATGTTTCGAACATTGCGATTAAGCTGAAGCCCCCCCCCCCCATACACACACACAACACACAACCATTACGAATGGTACAACATTCCTCTTGCTATAGGTCCTTTCGAAGTACAAATATTTCACCAATTTGACACTCGCATAATCCGATGAGTGCGGATGACGGCTGATTCAACAACCAAACTTTACCTCTAGTGCCTTATAAAAGGCAATTTGCTGTGGTTTGGCTCTTTCTAAAACCAATTTTTTGAGGGGTTCGACACGTGAGAAGCTTTCGCGGGGGTTGGCTCCCTGAATAAGTCAATTATTTCACACTCGTTTTTCCTCCGAAAGTGACGTTTCAAGCGTGCTGGTTCATTTTAAAGAGCTTTTTTGCGAGTTTGGTTCCTTTCAAAAACAAAGTTTCGCGAGGTCGGCCCATTTCAATCGGCCGAGTTGGTTCAATCAAAACCAACTTTTTGGGACTGGCTCCCTACAAAGCCGGGCCATATGGCACGCCCTAAAAAACAAATTCGCTTCCTCAAAAACGAAATTTCACGCTGTTGACCCATTCTAAAAGCAATGTTGCGGGGGCTGGATAATTTTTTAAAGAGCAATCTCATGCGTCTGAAAATTTCGCATGCTGGTTCCATTCAAAACCAATTTCGCGAAGCTCTCTCACCTCTTCTTAAAATATAAAATGTAATCGCGGCTAAAAATCGATAAAAGGCGTTTATTTGCGGCACAATTGGGGGAAAACGCCAATGCATGGTTTTTGGAGGCAACTCCGCGGGCTAAAGTTGGGAGAGCGAGCTATTGGTATGTTAAATGGGTGGCGGGACAAGCCCCGCGGCTGATGAAAGTTCAGAAAAAGTATAAATTGTTCCATATAAGTGTTTCGTGTGAGCTCATATTGGTGGCTGGTATAACAGATTAGCGACGAGATGCCGTGGCGTGTGGGATACAATTTTGATGGTAACAGCAATAAAAGACTCGTGGGCGTGGGTGAGTCTTCGACGCCTCTGTATCCGTCGTGTTCGGGAGTCCAGGCTCACATAAAGCAATTGGAAAACTGACGATTCGCGGATACTTAGCCCCGAAAGTCGCCAATTCTCCAAAATTTCGAACCAAAACTCGTAGTATTTGTGCGGATCGTAATCCATGAAACTTTTCATTTCGTGATTCGTCAGGCTTTGGCCGCTTGTCAGCCTGGTTTCCGCCACCTTAACCCATGTTTCATCAACGATGCGAAAACCCAACATTAATTCAAATAGGTACTTTAGTCACGGTGAATAAATTAGCCGGGATTTATCGCCTTTTCTTAATTTAATACCACGAAATAGTCCGTTTTTTAGCGATTTTCTCAGTTTTTTTTGGCACCGCGTTTTTCATTACATTAGCCGCTAAACCCCGATTTTTCTCATTTTCAGCCACGAATCAATTCGTGTTCTCAATTTTCGCCGAATTACCTAGCGCTTTATCTCAATTATACACGGCGAATTCCCCGCACATTTCCTTCATTTTAGCCGCGAATTAGCTATTTTTATCACTTTTAACCACGAGTCAACATTTTTTTCTCCATTTTGGCCACGATGCGGCCTTGACGTTGCCTCAAGAAGACGCAAATTTTAGACGCGATTTTTTTCACTTTTATCTAAAAATTAGACATTTTGCACAATTTCAGGCTAAGAACAGCACAATAGCGTTTTCTATCTTTTCACCCGTGAATTGGGCTCAGTACACGTCGAATCTGCGATTTTTTCTCAATTTTATAAGCGCGAAGTGGCGCTTTTTATTTATTTTGTCCACGTAGTAGAGTATTTCTTCCGCGCATTAGTGATTTCTCTAAATATTAGCCACGATTTAGCGATTTTTCTCAATTTTAGCCGCGGACTTGGCCTAAGATCAGCATAATAACGTTTATTTTCTCAAATTTTATTCGTAAAATGAACTCTATTTACCGGGAATCAGTGATTTTCTCTCAATGTTGGTCTGGAATTATAGCATCGAGAAACATTGAGCAGTTTTGAACACGAATATTAGCGCTTTTTCCAAAGGTTTTAGCCTATAGTACTTCCACCAAACACAGCGAGAATGTGCACCTTATCAATGTTAGCCGCCTGATAGGACCCACAACAAAACTTGGGATCAGCGTATTTTCACTATTTTAGCCGCGAAGTTGCATCCAGAAGGCGCGTATTAGAATATTTATCAATTTGAGCCTCCAGAATAACGCTTAACGATTTCGTGGGCTGAATCGAATATTCAGTCACACGCAATTTGCTGACAATGTGAGCAACGGCGTTTTTTTTCTTCTTCTTTTCCTAACCTCCTCTATCCAGGAGTAGGGGCATGGCACACGCACCAGGCACGGAATTCTAAGTGGATTATTGTGCCGCTCTTGGATCCTAAGTGGATTATTGTGCCACTCTTGGATCGGTTGATCTAGTCTAGAGTCCTTCTCACCGCATGAGGTTGAGGAGGTTCTCAGCTAGTGTCTCGCTGGCCGGAAACATATCAGGCGTGCGAAGCCCGAAAATGCTGATCCTGCGAAGATAGCTCTCTCCTCTTAATAAGGTTAGAGGTCGTCGCTTTTTAGAAGCGATAAGAGTTAATCGCTAACTGGACCCTTGAGCACGAGAGTGACAAGGATGACGAGCTAGCGCGCGCCGAGTGCGTTGCACTCGAAGAGATAAGCCCCTGCACCGGAGTGTGTTCTTTAGAACGGCCCACCGAGGGTATGTTTTTTAAAAACTCCCTTCGGCGGGTATGCTCCTTAAAACTGCCCTCCACAGCTACGACGTCCCTGGTACCATCAAAGTCGTGTTTGACCTCGGTGGTATCCATGGACGGAGCAGCCGGTGACTGCGGCGATCATGGAAGGTTCTCTGAGCCCCCTCCGAATTCTTCATATTAACTTCTGGGTGAGCCCTTCAAGATCCAACCAGAAGCCAGGGTAATATATATCCACCGCCGGCAGAGCCCTGCATGCCGTAAGCGCCGAGGCGTGCGGCAAGCCTACTATACCAGGGGATCGGCCGGTGCCCTGGGGGTCCGTTTTAAAGCACACTTTGCCCCCTGTGCCATGCAGACCTTAGGTACGGACCAAACACCTTGTCTTGCTGTGGAGGGAGGAATAGCTGGGGGAGGTAGGAGACGCCACCCCCTTCTGTCCCGGACTCGTGCCCGATAGGGGAAACGAACCCCGTGAAAGATTTGTAGCCATTCACACGGATCAAGTCCGTCACGGGACCTGTAACGCTCTATTCCCCAGGTCGGAAGATCGACAAAAGGAACCGAGAGCCAAATCGCCGACCAACCAGATATTAAGACTCTTTTAAACATACCTACTTCCATGACCGAAAATCCTCCTAAAGCAGCATAAAACCTAACAATCCTCATTTTCCCCATCTCTAAGCTTCTTGGGGGCCCCCTGTGACAGGGCGCCTGATACGGTCAACCCCCCGCCCTCACAAGTACATCAGTAGACTACTGAGTATGCGGCAAATTGATTTTCCGTTTAGTTTTGGTAGGAGCGAAGGGTGCACCCTTATCTTGTGGAGGAGGAGGGGGGGAGGTGAAATGGGCACAAGGGCTGTCCTGTGAAGGGTCTGTCTGTAAAGGGTGAAGGGGTTTTTCAGAAACAAAAATCGGCAAACTAGATATTTTGTGTGATCCCGGCCTGCAAAAATGGGTTTTTTAGCGAGTGAAACCCGCGAAAGGGGGCGTTTTAGTGAGCCAGAACCGCTATATGGTAAAAACGTTTAGTGAGACGAAATCAGTGAAATTGGGGTTTCAAAGCGAGAAATTGGCGGGTCTCCAGTGAGCGAGACCCACAAAAATGTTTTTTAAAGTGTGCAAAGTTCACGAAAATAATTTTAAATTAGGCAACTCCGTAAAATTTGTGCTTTTTAGCAACAAATATCCACGAAATTGGTTTTAAAGAGAGTCAGAACCGCGAATACAGGGCTTTGGTGAGAAGAATCCGAAATTGATTTTTTAAATAGTGAATCTGATTTTTTACAGTGAGCCACGCCTGCGAAAATGGGTTTTTAAAGTGAGCGAAATCAGTGGAATTATTGGTTTTTGAATGAGCCAACCCTGCGCAATTGGCTTGAAAATTTGTCGTGATTTGATTATTCACTGGGTCAGACCCCCCAAAAATGGGTTTATATGTCGAAATAAATTCGCGAAATTATAGGCTTTTGGGGAGCGAAATCGGAGAAATTGATTTTTCGATTATAGGTGTCCCCGTTGAAACTGGGGTTTTAAAGCTAAATTGACAAACCAAATTTTTTGTGTTCCACGACCTGCGAGAATGGTTTTCTAGTGGCGTTTTGCATTTACATGAAATTCCGCGCTGGAGCCGAGCATTTCCACCCGTCTTCTCCGTTACCATATAATATAATTCAGAGATGACGGGTGGAAATGCTCGGCTTCAGAGCGGAATTTTATGGAAATGGAAAATGCAATAAGATTGTGGATCCAGTCGAAGAGCAAGAGGGATAATTGCCCTCACGAAAAGGTTCCCATGGACTGATTGGCTGATCAAACATATTTTGCAGGGAATCTTTTATTTTTTACTGAAAAATTTGACATTTCACAGCTATTTAAGCTCACGGTGGCGTGCTGTGAAATTAACTTTTAAACTATGAAATATGTACCGTAATTTGATTGAATTATCAATAAGGCAGAACTTCCCATTTATTTTAGCCAGAAAAGTGGGTTTTTGTTTTCACCTTCCTTAAAGTTAACACAAGATTTCTTTTCAGAAACCGACTGTTTAGCTCTACGCAGCCAATAAGGCGACAGAAAATGCAGAAATGAACTAACCGGAACTGAATCTATACAGGTGAATTTCACCGTGCACTCTGTCTGGTTCAAGCAGGAAACTTTCGATGTCAGCTGATCCGTTCGTATGTGTTCAAATGTTGGCAACGTTGTCGGCTAATTTTACTATTCGGCTTTGTGATTGGTAGTCTTTTTATCTCGATCAAAAATGAAATTTATTCAGAAATTTAAATATACCATCCCTAATCTCATTGATGTGCTCAAAACTTTGGATTCGTGTTTTAAAACCAACAATAAGATGGGAGGAGGCACCAAAGGGGTAGATTACAGTAATTGCTGACATTCGTTCAAAAGTGACAGTATGGATCCAACCCTGATTTGAAAATTACCTCAGTGTTTGAGTAGATAGACTGGCAGAAAGAACCGATAGCAATCTCATTCGTTATTTACGGGTAGAGGAACACCCCTGTGCTTTGAATTGGTGTGTTCTAATGACACCCACGGTTGTCGGACTTCAAAATTCATGAGTTTGTATGATCAATTGAACACTGACTTTGAGCGTGCCATGAGTTTGCTCAAATGACCGCATAAAAAGATCAAGAGGATAGAGGGAAATTAGGTGAAAACAACCCCTATATAAACAAGTTCAAAGATCTTGGCATTCGGCGCAACATGTCTTTGTTTACCGAGAATTAATGGGGGGGGAGGGGGTAGCATTTCAAACAAAAACCGTTGCCTTCACATAGGAAACGGCTTCACAAGATTGCCATAAATCCCAGTCAAGTCGCCTCTCTTCCCTCCACCACCGAGATTCCTATTAGCCATTTAAATGAAGAATACTTTTACCGAAAGTCGAAATTCGGCATTTCAAACGATGATGAGCAGGGCCTAGGCATTTCCTAGCCCATTGAGGGAGAATTCAACAAACTTGGGGGAGTTGGCTGGCAATCTGAGTCCTAATAGCAGTAGTGCCGTCTTAAAGGCAGGGGCCAGACGGTCTTGGGCACGGGGCCCCGCGTCAAAGGGGGCTTCGGTCGGTCGGCGACCAACGTTGATCGAACCTTGAATAATTTTGTATGAGGCCAAATGCTTTAGTGTTTTTTGTTTATGATTTGGAGTCCGTAGCGCAACGACAAAGGGTCGAAGGTGGGTAAAAGTAATGGGGGGGGGGGGTTAATAGTAATAGCTAAAAGCTATACAATATAATAGCTAATTCGCGGCCAAATAGGTATAAATCCTGATTCGGTAAAATGGGGAAAAAGTTCTAATTGGTGGTTGATATTGAGAATTTATGAACCCTTCAAGCCTTCCACTATACTTCAATTGAGCAAAATCGCTGATTCGGGACTATAATTGATCAATACTGCGTATAAAGTTGCGAAAAACACTAATCTGCGGATAAAACGAAGAAATAGCACTCAATAATGGATGAAATTAAATGAAAAATCAGAAATTCACTGTTTCCGGGGCTCAAAACGATACAAAGCGCTAACTCGCGGCTGAAATGAAGAAAAGGGGCCCTTCACTACCAAAATTGAGAAAATTCCCGGTTTCCAACGGCTACGTCGTTGCTGAGATACAGTGCTAATTCATTGCTAGAGCGAAAGAAATTGCTAGTTCTTGGCTAGAAATCGAGGAAGCCTCATATCGTTGACTAAAATGTATGAAAAGCGCAAATTGAGAAAAAGAGTTCATTCACAGCCAAGATTGAGAAAACGCCAATTTGCGGTTAGAATTTAGAAAGTCACTAATTCACAAATAAAACACTAAATAAGTCACAAATAAAATTGGGGGAAACACTAAATCCACTACACTAAATGGGTAAAAAAGGAAAAATCGCCAGTTCACGGCAATGGCGTAGAGAGAATTGATCTAGGGATGGCTAGCTTCACGTGAAATAAAATTTAAAAATAGTTTTTTATTGAGCCAAATCATATGAAATGGATCATTCCAATAAGGCAACTCCGAGAAATTTGGTTTTCAGCAAGCCCTAAACCTACGGAATTTTGTTTTCAGCATGCCCAAATCCCACGAAATTGGACACTTAGTACTTCAGCGAAAAGACCCCGCAAAATTAGTGTCCATAAAATCCATAAAATGGGTTCTGTAGCGAGCAAATCCCACGGAATGTACATTTTAATGGGCCAGAACCGCGAAAATGCTTTGATTAGAGTGCTATAAAGTGTATAACTGACCCCGCGAAATTTTGGGGTTCATGAAAAATCCGCGAAATTTTGGGGCAATGTATAGCGAGTGAAATACAAGATACATTTTACTTTAGAGAGCCAGATATGCGGAAATGTTATTTTGGTGAGACAAATCCACGAAATTGGGTTTTCAGAAACAAACCTCCACGAAATTGGTTTTATAGCAACAAAACAACAACAGCGAAATTGGGTTTTCTGTGAGCCAGGACCGCGAAAATGGGGTTTTAGCGAGAAAAATCCGTGAAATCAAGAGTTCGTTGAGTTCGTGAAATCGTTTCAAGAGGGCGAAACAAGCGAAAATGTTTTTTTCGTTAAGTTTAGTACGAAAAATCCGCGGAATAGGTCTCTTCAAATCACGCAACCCCACAAAATTGGTTCATCTGCTAAAAAAAAAAATGTTTTTGCCAAATTTTTTATATTTTTTTTTGTGTGAGTCAGACCCACGAAAATGTATTTTTGGCGAGAAAAATCCACGTTCTTTGATTTTTAAGTGCAGAATGCGAGAAATTGATTTCTTAAAGCACCAAACCCGCAAAATATTAATATACGTATAAAAAAAATTGCGAGAAAAATCGTTTGAAACATTGTGTCAATCAAGGAACCCCACGAAATCCGTGGTGACCCTGCATGATTTGTACTTTTCGATTGTATTATCTAGGAGTAGGCAGCTGCCCCACTACGGCTTTGATTTCACGGCTGGTCGGCTGGTGGAGGGCAACTGCCCTGCCCTGCCACCCTCTAATGGTTCACAGGCAAAAGTGAAAAATGGCGCGGCCAGGCAAGTGGCCGAATTTTGTGTTGATATTTCTCAAAAATTAGAAATTTGACTTGAAAATCTTCATCTTTACTCAAAGTCCCAATTTAGTTACTTTTGAAAACTAATTTGAAACTACGGAAACCCCACGTGGGAAAGAAATAGAGCTCCCCCCCCCCCACCGTCATAGAGATCGCCCAATGTAATCCCGGGCCCCGGGTCCCAACTTTGGAAAACACGGCCCGGCCTAATAGGGAAGAGATGAGGCTATTAGAATGGTAAAATTAACATCTCCCAAAAGTGCCCCCCGCCCTTCTTCTTGGGTGGGATCTTGGAATACAATTTTCAGTTTGTTACCTGGGGGGTTGTAATAGAAAAGTGAAACACGGCACTTTTTCTCGACTGAAACTGGGAAAAATCTGTAAAATTCGCAAAATAAAAACACTACTTCGTGACTATAACAGGGAAAAACCGCTAATTAGCGGATAAAATTGAGAGAAGCGCTAATTCGTGGCTAAAATAAAGAAAAATCACTATTTCAAGAGGGCAAAATGGAAAAAATGGGCTACTTCGCGGCCAAAATTGAGGAAACGCTAATTCACGGCTAAAATTGAGAAAACGCCAGTTCGCGGCGGATTGAGAAAACCAGTAATTCGCGAATGAAGTTGAGAACAAAGCGTAAAAACTGCAAAGAAGGCGACCGAAAGCTGAATCCTGGCACCGGCGCGGCGTGGCCCTCTTGGAACACGAAGCAGTCGAATCACTTATGGCAAGCCACGACCCACGGTTAGAGCAAGATGCCAGATCCTGCAGCTCGTCGATTGGATCCCTCCATCACCAAGACCGGTTACAGTGCAGCACGAGCCACCCGATTGAGAAGACATCCCTTGCCCCACACCCCACAAAATTGGGTTCTTTAGAACACCCAAGACAGGGAAATTGAATTGACCCGCGTCGTGGACATTAGTTTTATTTAGGGCAAAATCCGCCACAATGGTTTTTCACAGAGATTTTTATTGATCCAAGCAATCCATGAAAACGGTTCATTGAGTGAGTCAAGATCGCGCATTTTGTTTTATTGGAAGAGCCAACATGGAGCCAAACCCGCAAGACAGGTTGTGGAGTGGCTGTTGGAACGGGACGAGTGCTGCGAAAATCTAAGGTGACTTTTTAAGCTAAAAAGTAGGGATTTTGGCGAATGAATAGCCAAGAAATGGGTATTTTGCCCCCAGAATCTTTTTCCCGACCGCAAAAATGACCAAATTTTATCGTTCAGCCTTGTTAGACTGTTCGTATCGTGTGCAAAACACAACTTTATGGCCGTAAAAATATCGTTTGGTCGGGAAGTTGCAGTCGGGAAGAAAGCGTTTTGAGTTAGGTATATTGATAACACAATTTAAAAATTAATTCTCTGTCATTACTTGAATTGACAAGCACAAATAGTTCAAAAATACATTGATCAATTTTAGGGTAAACCTTCTGTTTTAACAGGGCAAACATAATTTTTGAAACTCATCGTGAAATGAGTAGCGTATGTAAACCGAGTTATTAGCATCAGTAATGCATATTAATTTATTTTCTAAATGGATTCCACAAAGGAGACACTTAATTGTGAGAACAACACAGGCAAAATACTGGGTTAGCCTACGGTATTTCAAAAATATTGAACCTTTAAAATACGTTGAAAAAGTCATCCTTGCAAGGTTCAATTTGTCATTGCCATCAGGATTTTTGAAGTGCCGTGGCTTAATGCCTGAATTGCGAATGAATCATCTTGTGAAAACGTGTTAGGTACCGAGTTGAAAAGGGGGGCCTCTTTGTTTCTTCATTTCCTTTTCCAAAGTAGGAAATAAGGTAATAATGATTAATGTTATACACATGAATAACAAGCAGCCTGTACTCCTTCAAAAAATTATATTAAAAAACAGGGGGAAAAAAAACGAAGGCTCGGCATTCTTATCGAGTGTTATATATTTTTAAATAAAAAAGAGGCTAATGATTAATTTCTTACACTGGTAACCCGTTGACGTAATATTCGATGTTTAAAACATCCTGATTGACGGGCGGCATACTTTTCCCCGTGTATTTCCTATGTATTTTTTTACTCCCACCCGCGTCAATCGCTAGCACCAACTGGTCGTTTCTATTTCTATTTTAGTGATTTTTTCTTATTTTTAATAATAAAAAAAAATCGTTCGGGTGGAGACTATCAGTAGCTCACTTGTCATGCAATAGGAGACGGCACAATTGTTTTTAAATTATGCACGAAGGATGGAAAGGCCAACTCCTCTCCCTCCTACCACTAAGCCCCTCGCTGTTTATAACCATGAAAATTGGTAGAAGGAAATATTTTCGCCGGAATAGTTAGTGATGGGCGGGAGGGGAGATGCCCGTCTTTGAAATATTCAAAAAAAAAAAAAAAAATTGAAGACTTTCCGAGCAATGAGGGTAGAAGGGGAGAGGCTCAATGTGTGTCGTTTTTCCCTCTTCGCTTGTAACTGTTGATAAAATGCATCAATATTTCCGAGCCTATAGAACCTCAACAGTGCGTTTATACGATGTCTGTTAATATATTTTTTCAGCGCCGAGCTCATAAAGAGGGAGCGCACCCCTCCCTGTGACAAAAAAAACGCCGGGTGGTCTCATTAATTACATTGTTCATTCAACTTGAGGAATAACGTGATTTCTTAACAAGTTGTGGGGATTCATGCACCACTATACATATAAGTTTCCATAACTTGACTGAACCTGGTTCGATAAAACTTGGAGATTACATCCATTTGCGGGTTGGGTTCTTCAAGCCCCCAATTTCTTGGTTTTAGTACTTAAAGCCTCCACCCCCCCAATTTTGCGGGGTTTAGTCGTTGACAAAACGAATTTCAGGTGTTTAGCTCTTTAACAAGGGGTTAGAGCTTCATCAGATCTTTTGAATTTTAACCAAAAAACGTTCTAACCATGAAAAGATCTAACCACTGAAAGTTCTAACCTCAAAAACTAACTGTAAAAGTTCCTTTGCTCTGTCACAAGCACCTTGCCTCAGAAACCGTCAATTCGTCGCTTCAATCTAGTTACTTGCCCATGGAATGGACATTTTGCCCCCATAAACTCAAATCCGTGAAATTTTCTCCAGATAACCATTGTTATCTACAAAAACGCTGCAAATCTTACACATGGGTATATTATTCATGAATGTAGTCAAATCCGGCTTGACATTACATGAAAATCGACCCCCCACACCTCTATGATCTCAAAACCTTTGAAAACCCCCATTTTGGACCCACTTTTGGCGCATAAAACGCCAGGGAGTTATTTCTTATTTGGTTAAACTGATCAGATGTTGGGACCAACTAGATCCCAAATGGAGTCTATGTTCGAAAAAACGAGTTTTTTCGCAGAAAAAGTTTGAGGGTGGATTGTAAAAAAAATGAAATTCTGACCGAAAACAGAGGTGTATTATGCAGAATGAATAATTATCCAAAATGACAATTTTTCGTCGGTAAATCACCCAATTGTCCATGGAAACAGACATAGTGGCCTAGAAACTGACAGTTTCAACCCGGAACCATGACTATTGAAGCAGAAAACTGGATATCCGGTTCTCATAATCTGATTGGCTTGGCTTTAAAAATGAGTAATTTAGCACAGAAGCTGTAAATTCGGTCGTAAAACTCAATTGTTGCCAAGTTCTCAGAGGACTCAGGCTATTGGAGGAACCGTTTATTTTGTATCACTGTATTTTGGTGCACCAAGGATATAAAATTGTGGCAAAAATACGGAAAAAAACGCCAATGGGTGGTTTCTAGAGACACCATCAATGCTAAAATGGAAAAAAAATCCATACGTTATTTGTTATTCTGGAAGAGACTTCATGGCTGAAATTGAGAAAAAAGCGCTAAAGTGCTGTCTCTTTGGGCACTCGTAGTGGTCTATGCACCCCCCCCCCCTTTTAACTTGGTGTGAGGACAACTTTGTGGGCCTTGTGAAAACAGCCACAAACCATTAGATGTGGAAATATAGGGACTTGCAAACGCCTCCATCAAATCCTTTATCTCCCTCGCCTTGGATCCCTCTAAAAAAAAAAAACTGTAATCGCCCTGGTTATCCAAAACATTTGGATGTTTGGCCGGCCTCTCCCCTGACCGTTCAACAAGAAAATTTTCGAGTAAAAAATTGCACCCTGACTCCTATAAGTGTCTGATCTTTAAGGAGAAACGTGTTCCTTCTTCAATTTGGACCTTTTAGGGCAATTTTCTTTAAAATGTTTCGACTCAGGCCTCACTTAACTGGCTTGTCCTAGTAGAATAGTCAATTGCTGAACGCAGCCGGTCTCGCCTCGGCCATCCATCAAACTCACATAAAAAGACGCGGGGCAGAAATGAGCATTTCGCTATGTGGGTTTGGTTTTTGGGCTGATTTTCTCGACCCGGCAGAGGCCTAGTGTGGTCCGTGTGCGACGAGGCTTTTCCTTGGACTTCAGGAACAGTACCTCGAGTATTTCTTGCAGCACCAGGATGCATCCAGTGAAGAAACTCACCGCTGAGCCGGCACAACACCATTAAACGTGAGGGCTACAGCGATCAGGGCCATCGGTTCACCCGTTGATCAATAGCCACCAATAATGCCTATAATTTTGGGTATAGGAAGAAAACACTCCAGCAGATTGCCAAGCTAAAGTTAAGTACTTTACTTGATGGTCGAATACACTCCTCGCGGGGGCGTAACTACGAATAATCTCGGGATTAATAAAGGTTGCCAACTCGAAATCGGGCAAAATCGGGACAAAAGTTGCAAAGTCCAAAATCTCCTGGGACAAAAAAGAAAATAAGTGGGACACTTGACTTGAGGTGTCGTCATTCAGGGCACCCGCAGAGTTCGTGCTTGAGCTCGATCAACTCTAACCACAAAAACATTGAAGCACAAGAAAACCTTGTACCCCAAATAGCTCGAACAAAAATGTCCACCAAAGAAAAATTGAACACAAAATTGGACCCAAAAAATGAACCCAAAATGCAGTAATCCCAAAATGCTGTAACCACACAAAATGCTCTAACCCCAAAAAGCTTTATCCACAAAATTCTCTAACCACAACAAGCCCTGATCACAAAAATGCTAACCAAAGAAAAATTGAACCACATAAACTTGAACCCAAAGAACCAAACGCCAAAAACTGCAACCCTAAAATGCTCTAACCCCAAAAAGCTTGAACCACATACAGCAGCAACCCAGCCAAATTGCGCAGAATGCGCAAATAACAAAACGCTATAACCACAAAAAGCTTCTCCAACAACAAAAAGCTCTAACCACAAAAACCTCTTACAATAATGCACTAACCACGAAAGTTTGGATCCCAAAATACTCTGACCGCTAAAAGTTTTAACCGCGAGAAGCCCTGACCTCGGAAAAATTGAACCACAAAAACACGTACCCGACAACACGTACAGTTTAAAAAATGTATCTGAAAGGTGAAAAAGAAAAGATTCTGCTGATCAAACGAATAGGACGATTTTCATTAATTATTATTTATTCCCACTTCATGGATCAGGCCGGGTTTACACGCATCTTCATTCCAATAACAGAATTTTTAAACGCCCAATGTCAATTTTTTAGAGACGTAGAGCAGAATCCGGGACAAATTGCGTCCAGGGATGACCTTGCCCGGGACAGCGAGACAAAATTAGCCAACCCGAGACTGTCCCGCGTTAAATTTTTCGTGAGGTGACGAAGGGAAATGTATTTTAATTAATTTTCTATTTCATGCAACTTGAAAACAATTTTACGACCGTATTTAGTGAGAAAAGCTTTATATCCGCAGTTCAATATCTGCTACCGGCATTTCAGTCACCGCCTTATTTAACTCTTTCCTGGCAATTAATCGTCGTACTGAGGTGCGGTGAGACTGAATAATTATTTTTTCCACTGGGCTCAAAAGGCCTCACAAGTCTATGTAATGAAGGGCGAACGTAATTGTGTCTTGTCCGATGACTCCATAATTCTTAATGACGGTTTGATGAAACATCAAACTTGGACATGATGTCAAAGGGGGACAAAAGCTGAAGGAAGTGACCACACGAAGTCTCATAGCAATCGTTTTCTCTGCGCATGACGGAGTCGTTAGTAACATGAAAGGGTGGCGGGGTTGAATTACATGTTCCGTTTTCTCTTCGCTTTCAGCCTTTCACACTGTATGGAGTGCAGCAGGGCATGTCTGGTTTCCCGTTCTCCTCAGAAACTTATTCCTTCTGATACTGCGCATTGATGCCTCCTTTAGTCGTCCCACACCATGATTAGATATGGATATTATGAAATATAAGGATAAGGGCGCATATCTGGAATGAGTGGTGCAGAGGCCTTGTATATAGCCCTTCTCAAGGAGTAGACGTCACATTCGCAAAAACGTCATCAAAACGCCTTTTCAAATCTCATCTCACGAATTTGTAAAGGTCATACCTCCACGAAGTTTCAGATAATTTTATCAAAGTATCTAATACAAGGCACGAGCGACTCTTATGCCTGCCTAAAACAGCCGGTTCCTAGCCCATAACGAAAAAGACTGGGACAAATCGCGAAGCGCTACCCCCAGAAAATGTATAGAAGTGCAAGAAAACGGTAGCACGACAGCGACAACTGTGAGTCACACCGTAATCAGGTCCCATAGAACCCTGATCGCCTAATAAATCTTTGTCTCCAATTTTATGGGTAAGTCTCTGGTAAATCGAATACGATTGTTCGAAGATTCTTCAGTAGTACTGAAATCGTCGAACTTGAAGTTCCCAGGCACCTAACTCAAAGTGAACTGGGTAAGTAGATGCCCACAGTCCAAACATGCCTTGATTGGCTGGCTAAGGCTTGCTTTTTCAGCTAGAATGAAGTGATTGCGATGGATGACACTACTCGCGGCACATCGGCGTGGCGGTTCATCCGATATGTGTTCGAAAAACACCGAGCACTGGTGGTCATATCCCCTTCTCTCTTTCACCCAACCCCCAAACTGCACTCATCCGCTCTGTTTTTTGCATTCCGTGTATCTGGTTCATTGCCGTTAGTGGACCAAGGGTATCTAGTTTTTAATGTGCGACTCAGGAGGATATTTATTATGTTGTTATATTCGTTCATTTGGAATTATCAACCAAGAATGCAGCTCATATCACTTGGTAGTTTTATTTTACTTTGCACATTTGCTGTTGACCTAATGTGTTTTCATCTATGCCAATCAGGTCTATAAGAAGATTTCAAATAGATCGAAAGCTTGATCATACTCTAGTGCCCGTTTATTTCTTTACAACATCTCGATACGTCACCGTTCCGCTGGTCGATAGAAAAGTCACCTATCACAGTGAGAAGTGTATAATAATAATAATAATAATAATAATAATAATAATAATAATAATAATAATAATAATAATAATAATAATAATAATTTATTAGCACGTTCCAACAATTGTTGTACGGCTTCGTCACAGGATTATTAAATCAATAAGTAAAGGCTGCCTAGTCGAACTCAGACGTGAAGCAAAGAATTCATCAACGGAGTAAAACGCGTTGACCGTTAAAAAGTTCTTCAGCTTCTTCTTGAACGCTCGCACTCCCAGAAGCATCGCTCTTGTCGACCGCTTGTTGTACAATTTTACCTGGCTGTGGTTTATGAGTCCTTCAGGCCACGCTATCCGCAAGCCAATGCAGCCGGTTTCCGCCATAACCCTACTGAGTAGCTGCCAGCCCCCTTTAATTTCTCCGAAAATGGGAGTTTTGATTTTTTAACGATTGGGCCCATTTCACCCATCGCGACGGCCGTGAGGCATAAATAAGAGGCCCGTTCGGATCGAGGCCGTGCCTCACGCACTCGCAGGCTGTCTGGTGATTGAAAGAGTCAGGTTGTGATTATAGATTATGTTTTATTCTCTCTTATTCTCTGCGGTTAGTATTATTCTGATCAATTTTACTCGACTTTTTTCCACTAGTGCAGTTCGCAAATCCCACTCCAAACCCTTCTAAAGCCAAGCACTGGTAGAGACCTTTTTGTATTTATTTTCCTGTATGTATTTTGGATGCATGATCAAGATCAGCGGTCGTCAACCGGAGATTCGTAGTTTTCCAATTGACAGCTTCAGAACGAATGAGATTGACTTTACAATTTTTCTTCTTTCAACGAATTGAGGCAATACATATATTTTAAACTGGAAGAATTATATTAATATTTATTAGTCGAGACAATTAGATTTATGATGATTTCTTCAATAATTTCATTATTATTACAGTATTTCAGTCGCAAAATCATTACTTTCACCAATGGGGTAATAATTTCATTAAGGCATTGGATGCAGGATGAGCTAAGGGGGTCCGTCGACCGTGGACTTGTGTTCATTGGGTCTGTGAGTTTGAAAAGGCCACCGCTGGTCCAGATACTATGCTAACGTTCAGCCGTCGCTTCCGTGTGATTCGCAAGTGTAAAGGGGCGGCCAAACTCTTTACTTCATGGGACAATATTGATATACGATTCAAGGGATGTTGGGTCAATTAATGTTTTTTTTGCAATATACATATTAAGTCAGTCAAAAAGATCACTAAAAATCGCTATAATCACAACTAAACGGCTAGTTATGATTTTTTAGTTTGTTGTTAGAACCAGTACCAGTAGTGTATATCCAAGTTTGCAGAATCGATAAACCTGTGCTACTTTCGTAGCAGTCGAAAAACCGCGGAATATTAGCACTTTTCTTGTTTTTTTTATTTTATTTTATTCTTTCCTAAACTACGCTTTCTTCGATAATACATGTGAAGTACGTTTTTCAAGTAGGTATGTATTACATTCGCTACAATTTGAGGCCTGATCCAGCTCTAATGGTCAGACGGTAGCCAAGATGCAACGCTTCAAAATTGGTAATTTGTTTTGCAAAAATGATGGAATTTTTGGCTTTGTTTTGTGTGAAACTTACCACTGAGCAATGTTCTATCACAAATTGAACGCTAACAGCGCCAAATGAAGTTTTAGAGGGAGATTTTCAACTTTTTATAAACTTAAAATTTCTTTAAAAAACAATAAATTACCAATTTTGAAGAGCTGTATCATGGATACTATCTGCCCCACAGAGCTGAGCTATGTCTCAAATTGTAGCGAATTTAATATACTTGAAAATTGTAGTTCGCGTGTATTAATGAAGAATGCACAGTTTAGGAGATGTAGTAAAAGCACTGGAAAAAGTGCAAATATTCCGCGGTTTTCAAGTGCTATGAAAGTAGCACAGGTCTTTCGAAGCTGCAAACTTGGATTTAGACTACTGGAAGTGGTCCTAACAACATATTGAAAAATCAGAATCAGCCGTTTAATTGCGATTTTATTGTTCTTGTTGACTGACCTATATGGGTTGCATCCCATTTTCAATTTTATCTAGTTGTACTTAGAGATTATAGAATCAACAAACGTGTACGCACGGCTTAGGCGAATACATATTCTCCTTCACTTTTCGCCTTCTACTCATCCCTTCAAGCGAAACCCGAACAGAACAGATCCTGAAGAGTTCAGGTGGCGTTTGTCCAAAGTGGTTTGCTTGCACGGTAAAAAAAAGTTTCGCTAGAGGGATGAGTATTAGTAGTGAGGGAGTAGATGTTTTCAGCTAAGCCGTGTACACGTTTGTAGGTGCTGTAAACTGACTAAATACTAAATAGGACTGGACGGCATTGAAAATGGGACTGGTCTGCAAAAAAATTAGGTAATACAACTTTTTTTCTAAACTGGTGAAAACTTCGTACGAAAAATTAGTGCCTAGTTTGAGGGGGGGGGGGGTTTCCTAAAACGCAGATCCTTTGAGTTTTCCGTGGCTGCGATTCGCTGGAGTTGAGGCTCTCGTAGCTCGCTCTCTCTATCCAATGTCGAGTACAACGGCATTCTTACGTAGACGAGTAATGACGCGGAATTAATTTTGATTTCAGGACGTAGTCAAACTTGGGGCGATATGGATTGCATTAAGAAACGATTTTAAAAATGAATGCTATAGTGATTTAAATTTTACATGGACCGATATTTGACTGGAGAGGAGGTTCATCGTATGATTTTACAAACGTCCAGGGGCGCAACATGAGAGGGCACGGGTGGGCAGTTGCTTTCCAGCGAACGCATAATGGAGTAACCCACAGCCGACATCCATCGAAAATAACAAATCCTGGAACGTTCATCACCTTCTGATTGCTTAAAGTGTGGAATTTATACACTCACTCTTATTGTAAGCTCTTCCGCAGGCTTCTGGAAATTCATAATGCATATCGCACAAGCCGAAAGATGAGCCAGAACACACGCATCCCCTCCCTCACACACACCCACACAACAAAAATATTTTCTTTGAGAGATGTTATAAGGGCAAATTCGTGGTTGGCATTAAAAACCAGGGACAGGGTTGACGAGTAAGAATAGAGATCTAGTAATTCGACAAGGTGAAAAGAAGATCCGAAATCCAGAAAAAACATGTCTATAAGGTAGAGACTCAAACTCGCTCTAGCGGGGGACTAGGAAGCTTCTATGATGCTAATAAACCGTAAATGAAGATCTAGAAATAAAAAATACTTTTCTGAAGCAACAGGACTAACGGGAGACATTCCCCTTGCCACGGTGTACTCAACGAATTTTAACTGAAATGGGAGGGGGAGGCAAAAGTTTGGATTCCATTAGATGAGGCTATTCCCAGTTGATGCCAATCGACAGAGCTTATTCAGCCAATCAAACCGATTTCAAGGCCTAATTCCCAGTGCTTTGCCTGAGTAACTACCCCAATTTGCAGAGTAGTCTGTATTGTAGCTCCTGGTCCAGATACGGGCAAGGGGCGTCTGCGCCTCCCTGTGGTTCTAGCGTTTTTGGCTGCTTTAGTTTGACCCCTTGTTAGGCTCCCGGACGGCTGCCGTTCATTATTCATTATTTGACCTTGCTGGTGGAGTCGTCTGAGGAAGATCCTCAACGCCCATAGACCTCGCTGTCATGCTTGGGAGTCGAAAAAAATCGTCCAAAATTAATGACGAGGTGAACTGCTCTTTTTGACCTTGAAATCAGAACTAGCCGTTTAATTGCGATTTTAGCTATTTTTAATGTTCTTATTGACTGGCCTATTAACTTAACAGATAATTTAAACCAAATACATATTTCGTTTAACTTCACTACACAGAGGTGTATAACGGGGTAATGGGTCATATAATATAAATAGGTGATTCTGTACACCACATTTATGTGGGAATAGTCTGTTAATTACCTACTTTTGAAGATCAAGACATCTCACACTCTTTATAGGAGATCTAAAATGGCAGAAGATTTTACCTGAGGTATTTGCGGTGGGCTCATTGTGTCATCAGCGCGAGAGCTGTTAAAACTGTCTGCTTCAGCAACCAGAGGAGCTGAGGATGGGGTGGTAGACAACCATTCCAACCGTAGAAGAATCAAGAGGTTCTTGAGGTCTCTACAATTTACATTTCAATTATATTAATCACGTTAGATAGGTCCAATAGAAGACTATATATTTAATATTATTATTTATTTTTTGGGAGGGGGGACTAATTCGATCAACTAGGGGGTTCAAGTCCCTAGCTCCCCTATATAAATACGCCAATGTATACTTTGAGCTTTGACCATCACAAGGTCACTGGAATACCCCAGGGTGGAAGGTAGGAATTAGGTATACCTATAGGGATCAGACAAAAATCTCGGTACCAGGGGGGGGGGGGATTTCACATATTAAGCTACAATTCCAGGTTTTAGTGCCTTCTTACAGCGATGACACGGTGTCATTATAGTTACCATTCCACCCAGCCTGCACACCCCTTGAATCTATACTGGACATCTTGCTGGCCCCATTATAGCCTTGTCCGAGTACATAATTATACTAAATTATCATGCATAAAACTGTAGCCGTAGGAGCCTACATTGTCTGTCTTCCCTAGTTGAGGTTCGTAAAAAATGGACCAGTTTCGGCTACTCGCCATCTTCAGCATTTGATGGTTTCTCAACTGAAACGCGGCTAAAGTTTTATGCATGCTTTATCCACTAACCCGTAGTTTAAGCGCTTCTACTAACAATTTAAACAAAATTACTAATTAATCCCTAACTCATCCAGACATTCCAGAATTTTCTTTTCGATTAATCCTTCCCTCGTCCCCTGTCGTTTTGGAATAAGTAGACGCTTGTCCACTAGTCTCAAGAAGTTCTCCCGGATCAGATTAATAAAACAACGCAAAACGCTCACTTTAACAAATTTAATGGGACGCTGTGGTGGCTTATCAGCCAGTGATGTTGACGAGGACGAAACCGGCTTTATTGGTCAAATGAGCATTCTCAACAGGACTCACAATACGTTCTCAAATACTCAGAGAAAATGGCTCAAAATCACACAGGACGATTTTGGAGGAAATGACTAAAATTTAGAAATGGGCGAATCCGCGTATCGTTGGGAATCCGAAATTTCTGACACATTTCAATCAGGAGAGCCGCTGAAGATAATCCCAACATTGAAGAAAAGTCCAATCTGTCGATACAAAAACAAATAAACGCACCCACATAATAATAAAATTTCAGTGGGGCAGTAAAAATGAAGAAGATTCAAGCTTATAGCTCGGGTTGGGGGGGGAGGGGTAATCGCCCAATCCCCCTCCCCAACCTACACCCATGGGAATACCATGCGCTTTGGAATGGTGAGAGGCAGCGTTAGCTTCGAGTAGCTGCCAATCATCACGGCATGGAAGCATTGCGGGTTGTCTACTTACATCGTACAGTTTCTCAACAACGGTGATTTAGCACTATGTTTTGTCCCTTTCTCTAATACCTCCCCCTCCCCTGAGTTTTGTCCGGTGTCTAATAAACTTTAAATTACGAATTTTTCGTAATTTCAGTCGTGAATTAACGCTTTCCCTTGACCTAATACGTTATCCGCGAATTGGAGCTTTTTCTCAATTTAAGTCACGAAATGGCGTTTTTTGTCTGCCGCCAATAGCGATTTCCCACAAATTCAGTATCTAATAAGCACTTTTCTTTAATTTAGGGCCGTATTCAGAGACCTTCCTTATCGGAGCCTTAACTTAAGTTGTGCAAAGATCATACGGTTTATTTAAATGCACCACCTGTTTTGAAGCACTTTAAGACGGCCTTAAAGTTAATGAAAGTATCTGAATACGGCCCTTAGTCTTGCATCAGCGATTTCGCGTTTCTCCCCATTTAAGCGGGTTCATAGGAATTAATCGCGAAGCAGCGGTTGTTTTCAGCCATTTTTCTCAATTTCAGCTGCGAGTTGTTTTTTTTTCATAGCTGGGAATTAGCGCTTCTCCTAAATTTTATCCGCAAATTCGCGCCTTTCCCGACTTTCCATCTTTATCCACGAATTAGCTATTTTTCTAATTGTTAGCCAAGAGTCAGCGATTTTGCGTTTCTCCTAATTCAAGTCACTATAATTAGCAATTTTATCAGTTTCAGCAGTGAATTACCAGCTACAGCTTTACAGATTTATTTTATTAGAATTATGCTCAATTTTAGACGCAAATTAGCGCTCTTTCTGAATTTTATTCGTGAATCAACGCTTTTTCTCAATTTAGTCGTGAATTAGCACTTTTATCAATTTCTGCCGTTAGTTAGTGATCTGTGCATTAGCGACGTCCTACACTGTACCAGCGAATTAGCACTTTTTCTCAATTTAAGCTTCGAAATGTGCGTTTTTCTCATTTCTGCCTTGAATTGGAGATTTTGTTTTCAAATTCAGCAGCGAATTAGCGTTTTTCTGAAGTTAAGCTGTTAATTATAGTGGTGAATTTATTATAGGTCTGTTCCAGCAAGGTGTTTGGAATATGTCCGGAGCAGAATTGCCACGGGACCAGCCAATAAAATTGAATTTGATTACATTTTATTGGCTGGTCCCATGGCAACTTTGATTGGAACTTGTTCCGAACACCTTGCTGGAACCTGAAACGGACCTTAGTATGTATAGAGGTTATTGATTTCCATAAATTTTTCGCTTCTTTCACATTCTAAATTTAATTTAAATTTAATTCGCGTATGCGCTTCTTCTCACACGCTTAGAATTAGAACTTTTTCCAATTTCAGCCGTGAATTTTAGCAGCGAATTATTTTTTTTTCATTTAGCTGCGAATTAGCACTTTTCCCTTCATTTATCTGCGAATCAGCTTTAAAAATAAAAATTATTCGTGCATTAACGATTTTTACGCACTTCTGGCTTATAAATAAGTGCCACTTTATATGCCTGTTTTTGGCTTATAAAGTTGAACTTAATGCACACGTGGATTAGGACAAATAAAACCCGTTTCACATTGTCAGACAATTGGGAACCGTCTGCAAGATTTTAGCGGCTGTTTTTTTGTTTATTTGTTGTTTTCCAGTGGCCCGGAAAAATCAGTAAGTTTGTATACCACAGGGTAGTTTATTTATAACATTATAGCATTTATGCTACTATGTTATTTTCGTTAATACCACATCAAGATGGCGTATGGTGAGTGAGGCCGGTCGTCCACTGGAAGCGTTTTCGAGCGGCGCTGCAACGCGCTACAATGAGCTGCGTCGAGCGTACATACAAAAAGACATTAAATTGAATTCACTGCTGCTAAGCCTGCAGTGGACGACGTCACATTCATTTTGAGGCTGTGGGATGTACGCTCGTTGTGGCGCCGTTCGAAAACGCTTCCTGTGGACGACCGACCTGAAGCCGAAGGCGAAATCAGTGAGTTAGGAACTCCACCAGAAACATAAAAATCGCCTCGGTGGCCACCTCTAGTTTGTTACATACCTCCAAAATCAGCTCACCTATACACCTGTAAGCCAAAATATAAACATGCCAAAGACCGGGCAAAAAATGTAGGTAACAAACTTCTCTGAACACTCGCATCGAACGACATTCGCTCGATTCGGTCGCATCGAACTCTGCTACTTTTGTTTTTCTTTACTTTTAATTGAGAGTAGCGCGTAAAAAAGGCGTATACGCCTCGTGCATAACTTTATGCAATTGGCGTATAATATACTATTGTCATTTTTATAGCAGCGAATCAGATAGTATTTATCTAAGTTTCATCAGCAAAGTGGCGTTTTTCTCCATTCAAGTCCGTAGTAAGCGATTTTCTCAGTTTCAGACATGAATTAGCGTGTTTCTTCAACATTAGCAGGAAATTAGCGCTTTTTATCAATTTTATCTGCGAATTAGCTTTATTTAATTTAGCCGGGAATTAGTACTTTTTATCAATGTCAGCTACAAAGCTACAAATTAGTTTTTGTTTTACAATTTTTTATCCGCGAATTTCGCTTTCGCCCAATTTCATTAGTCGAGAAGCAGCGTTTCCATCCAGCGAAAGAGAAATTTTTTCAATATTAGCCGTGAGCTAGTTTTTATCCATTTTTGCCCCGAATATAGTGCTTTTTCCTTCATTTTGTCATCATTTTTTTAATCCGTGAACCAGAGATTTATCTAGATTTTAGCCGCGAAGTTGTGTTTCTCCTCATTTAAGTTGGTAATTAGGGATTTTCACCGTTTCAGTCGCGAGTCGGTGTTTTTCTCAATTTTAGCCGCAAATTAGCGTTTTTCCAATTTTGCGGCGAATTTACGATTTTTGTAATTTTATGTCGCGGAGCAGCGTTTTTATCCCGCTAACTAACGATTTCACCCAAATTTAGCGCGAATTATAGCGGTTTTCTACATGTTTTAGCTATAAGAAAGCGGCTTTCCCTTTTGCACTTTTTCTCAATTAAAGTACCACTTTATATGCCTGTTTGCTGCTTATAAAGTTGAACTTTATGTACGTGTGCATAAGGACATATTAAACCCTTTTCCCCGGTGCATTTAGAATTCTAATGCACAAAGGTCACGTTCTCAGGCAGTGCCTCGGGCACTAAACAACAACTCACCTCGCGTATAAAATCACACTTTATGCACTTGGTGTATAATATTTTGATACACTATTCCGATAATAAGCCACGGAGTTGAAATTTTTTTTCCATTTCATTTTAGTAGTAATTTGCCTCAATCTTAGCTGTGAATTAGTGATTTTTTTTCACTTCTCGTCGTTGAGTTAGAATTTTTCCCCAAAGTACACACGAAGTTACCTTCAGAAGCCCGAATTGGCGTTTTCTTAATTTAAATTTTCTCATTATTAGCCTGGAGTTAGCTAGTGCTTTTCCATCCACTTTATCCGTGAATAAGCGCTTTTTCTCCATATTATATCCGACTAACAATTTTTCTAATCTTATCTGTTTATTAGGATTTTTCTTCATTTTAGTCAGAAATTAGTGCTTTTCATCAATGTTGTCACGAAGCAGCGTTTTTATCCTCGCGAATTAGTGATTTGTCCCAATTTTAGCCGTAATTGATCGCTTTTTCTCAGTTTTAGCCGCAAATTACCGCCGTTTCTCATGTCTAACGCGTGAGTGTCAGCTATATTTCTTATTCGTAGCCACGAATTTACCGTTTTTTAAAAATCAATTTTAGCTCCGAATCGGCGTTTTAGCAATTTTCAACAATGATTTTGTTTACTGTTGGCCATGAATTAGTGTTTTTTGTCAATTTTAGCCGTGAGCTTGGCCCATAGCACTTAGCGCTCTTTCTCTCCTTGAAGATCTAAAATAGCTTATTCGCGGTTAGCTAAGCTTATTCTTAGCTTAGGCTTAGTTGCAGGTTATCATAAAATCGTGTGGCTGAATATTCGATTTAGCCACGAAAACGCTATTCTGGAAGCTGAAAAATTGTGAGAAATGTCCTACTTCGCGGCTATAGAAAATATGCTGATCCCCCAGTTTCTGCGTAGGTATTTTTGGACGGCTAAAATTGAAAAGGCTGTTCTAGGGGCAGTACGCGGCTAAAAGTTTGGAAAATGCCCTGATACTCGTCGCTAAAACTGTGAAAAAGCGCTAATTCACTGTTTTTCGATGTAACTTCCAGACCGAAATTGAGAAAAAATAGCCGATTCGCGGTTTAATGCCATGTGGTAGTCGACTGTGGCGGTTGTAGGCCTTGAAGAAACAAAATCTTCCCAAACGTACGACATAGCAAAACGCCCATTTTTACACCCTAAAGAGGGCTGAGGCCTTTTTAGGTGCATTTTTGCCGTGACCGACTGCATTCCCAGTAGAATATCGTCAAAGCCTCCCAGGGAGTCACAATCCGCGTTCGACTCAGATTAGACGACTTTAAAAAATGGCCCAAAACCATAAAAATTGCGAAAAGTCAAAATTGGCCGAAACTAGAGGTTACACAACATCGGGGTGATCCCTTCCTCAAATCGCGTTTCAGGAGTGCAATATTCAGCATTGTCGTTCAATATAGACACTGAAAGCTTAAAGAATCTAATAACGAGATAACCATTATTTATTTTTATTCGAGGGCGTAAATAACCGGTGCAATCATTATTAGGCTTGGATTTTATCAATCTTTCAACTCCTAGTATTGATTTTATTTTATCGCACGAAGTTTTCACCAGTTTAAAGTACAGTCAACATGTCGGATACGAGAGTTTTGAAACGGTCCACGGCGAATGCTCGGGAAAGGCGACGAATGCACTGTATAAACGCCGCTTATGACCGATTGAGAAGGTGAACCAAACCAGTTCCACCGTTGAATAATAATAACAAAATAATAATCCTTCCTCATCGCCCTATAAAGGTGTATTCCATTTACACAAAACAATGCGGTCGAGCCTGGACATAAGCTGTCGAAAATTGAAACTCTACGTATGGCCTGTCGCTATATTGAGGTGCTGAAAGAGATTTTAAGGCAGGAAGAGTCTACTGCGAGTGAAGATCGTTGGAGTTTCATCCTAAGAACGATTGATTCAGGAGATTTTGTGGTAATGAAAGGAGTATGCAGAGAGTCTACTGTTTTTACACCAAGTGTTTTGTATCTAGGAAAATTTGACTTACGTCATGTCAGCCCCTTGGTGACCTGTTGAGGCAAAGAAATGGCGAATGAGGAAAATTACATAAATATTTAATAGGAAATTATCGCTATCTCCTAAACGAATTTTATTTTTTAAAAAAAAGGTTGGAACGGCGATAATTTTCCAGTCAAAGGAAACATCCTCCCGCCAGACCATCGCTTCAACATCTTCCCGTCAGAGTGCTCTACTGTCATTTACGTCCCCAAGAAGAAACTTGCAAGTTGCAACCCTCTCCCTTGTCTTAAATGTGATAAAGAAATCGCCTGTTAATAATTTTTCTCTTTGTAAAATCGCGTTCCTATTTTGTGAATTGACCGTTGGTGTTATTACCTCTAAAAATGAAATTGTTTACGTGTTGAGTTTTTCTTTTTTCCCCTTAGAAATCTGTGATGCCCTGTGCTCCCTCAGAAATGTGGCCAAATGATTTCCGATAGCACCCAAACGCAAATTCCCGGAACGGGGATACTCGGCCCAGTGATTTTTATGTTTTAATTAGTGTAATTAATTCGGTACGCGTCATTTTAGATTTAAAGGTGGACGTTGTTTTTTTGGGTGTTGATAACGAAAAGATTCACATAAGCGTCATGTTGAACACTTTGGGTACAGGTGACAAGAGGTAAGTACTTGAACTATTAGTCACTCAATTAGTCAGCAATATAATTAGATTTTTATGAATCCCGACTCCTTTCTCGCCTTTCTCAATCCATTTCGAATCAAGCAAAGACGTACTTGAAAGCTATTGATCAATTTTAAACCCCTCCGACAGTAAAGACGAGCGACAGGCGTATCTTTTGGCAAAGGGCAGAGGGAACCGCCTCAATTGGATTTTTGCCACTTTTAATAAAGTTCAACGCGCTTTTTTGACTTTTTATTCTTCCTTCAAGAGGGGACCGTTGGCCCCTTACAGTACGTTTTAGAGCTCGGGTTTCAGGAACGCCGGCCCAATTAATTACTTGGGCGATTGTTTTATTCCCCCTCTCCACACACCGCCGAGTAATTTGAAGCTCATTTTTCGGCAATGTGTGCGACTCTGTTATGGATTTTCCGCCGTCTAGCTAGACCGCTGACCAGGTAAAAAATATAATTTTAACAGACGTCCCATTAGATAAGAGATCTATACACCTGGAGACAATTTTACTATTAACTCAAATTAAAAGCTTAATTACAAATCTCTGTGGAGAATGTTAGTGAAATTCGATCATAACGGGCGTGTTTGACCCTATTTTGAATAGATCAAGGGCGGAAAGCTTTAATTACACGCCCACAATTTAGCATCTGGTTATGGGGAAGTAGGGGGTGGGAATTCAAATGAGAAAGTTAAAGAAGGAACTCTTGGCCCAATGATGACGCAAATTCCTCTTGAAAAAAAATAAAGACATTGACTTTCACATCTAGGTGTCGATGAAGTTTTTTCGCTACTAAATTTTGGTCACTGACGGGGTACAAATTCCCATCAATCACGTACTAGCTAGGGACATTTTGACTTTAAGAACATCTACTGACTGACGTTCTTATCACTCATTAGAAGAAATTAATATTGTGCTCATTCAAGTCGCCGGCAAGGGAGCCGTAAGGAACGATTTTCCAAAGGGGTTCAATCTCATTGACCACTGTTGCTTGAAAACCATATTAAACACCTCAGAAAGTGCATTTTTTACCCAAGCCTATCAGTAATTTTTGAATTTCGGAGCTAAAATTGTTATATTCAAGAGAGAATTTAGTTTTTTGTGATTTAAATCATGGGCATAGCCAGAGGGGGACAGGTGTGGCCAGTTGCCCAGTGTGGACAGCAAGACCTTAGTGGGAAAGCCGCCCACCACAGTATCAGTGAAAAGTGCAGACCCATGGGATGGGGTCTCCACTTATTTTGGCCTCTACAAAATGTGGAATAATACGGCCTACATTCATCTTGTGAGATTCCCCCTCCCCTCAAATAGATCGGCGAGTTTGCCGCAGGAATTAGCTGTGTGCCTTCCTCAGGGAAGTGGCGAGGCACGCACACTGTCCTGCCACCGAATTCTACCAACAATGCTACATAATTTCTGTAGCAAAGTAGTTCTCAAGTTTTCGAACAACTTTAAAATTAAAGGAAACCCTAACGCTGGGAAAGTCTTAAAAATCCACTAGCTAATTAACTTTTAGGCAAATATTCCACGGAGCTGTGCAAAAAATTGATTTACGTGTGCAAAAACCGGTTGGGTTGGGTTTTCAGCACAAGTAATCCGCGAAATTGTGTTTTTGTAAGCAAATCCCATGAATTGGTTTATTGCTGAGCTGGACCTGATAAAATTGTGATGTTACAAAGTGTGGCGGCCCTGCTGGATTTTAACCTTTTTGATGGTTTCTGGGGGTGGACATCTGTCCCACCAAGCCTGTGCTTTCGGGTCTAGGGGAGGGCAAGTGGCCCACCCCTGCCCCCTCTGGCTACGCCCATGAAGACGGGCACATTCGGCCTTAGACCGCTACCCCTTGCACTACTTTGTCAAACTTCTGGCTTCTCGTTTCTCATTTCGGTCGCTTAAAGCCCTGATTTCAAGCGGAAGTCTGCTACGGACCAAATTTAGTGGTTTCAAGGCCTGAAATCACGGAATCCGCTACATAAGAAACACAATTTCGCTAGTTTTACACCTATGGCATTTTCCATTTACATGATATTCCGCTCTGGAGCCGAGCATTTCCACCCGTCTTCTCCGTTACCATATGATATAATTCAGAGAAGACGGGTGTAATTGCTCGGCTACAGAGCGGAATTTTATTGAAATGGAAAACGCTATTAAAAATCCAGTTTCGCAAGTTTTGGCCCTTAAGAAACCAATTTCGTGGATTGTGCTCTTCTGCGGGTAAAATTTCACTGATTCGCGCCTGAAACCCCGAATTTCACGGGTTTGGCCTTTATAAAACTGATTGCAAGGTGTTGGCTCTCTTATAAATCCAAATTCACCTGTTCGACTATTCAAAAAATTAATTACATGTGATTGGCTCTCGTATGAACGAAATTTCGCAGATTCAGCGCCTGAAAAACCAAGTTTCACGACTTTACACTGGGCCATTTAAAAATTGATACCGAGGGGTTGGCTATCTCAGAAAATCAAAACGAAATTTTTCAGATTTGGAGCCTCAAAACCCAAATTTCGGGGGTTTGTCCCTTATAAAACCAAATTCTCTATCTCGGCTCCTTAAAAAAAAAAATTCTCTCAGGTTACTCAAGAAGATTCAGGGCAAAATTGCTCCTTTATTGTTCATACAATCAGGGGCCTCATTCAGAACGGTCGGGAAAAGATGCCGCTAGCGGAATCCAAGGACGCCGAATATGAAATAACATTATGCAACCTTAGCAACTCCCCCCCTCCCCCTAGATGTCCTATTCATTGGCCAAAATGTCATTTTTCTCTTCGAAACACTGCATTCCAGTCCTAAATGACCAGTTTTTGGTCAATCAAGGTTAGTTTTATGAGCTAAATGACGATTATTGGAGACCCTAATCGTGTACTTGGAGTCAAATATGTTATTTTTAAGTCACATTTTCTTATTTTGGCTGAGTAGAGAGGTTAATAGCGAATAGAGATCAAATATGGATGCTGTGTTTGTTCAGTTGGTGGATTAGGAATCCATCCAGTTTGGAACAGAACGGCGAATCAGCAAGATGTGAATTTCCAAGTTTCTAGCACGACAATCCCGAGAACCAGGCAAAGCGATCAATCTCTCCTCTCCCCCTTACTTTTTTTTAACATACTTGGCTTGTTTTCCGGATGCTCAAGACTTCTTGCCGACAGGAGGCCACCCAGCCGACAGCCTTGGGGTCCGCGAGATAAAGCCCGGACCTCGAATGACCGTGTAAATCTGTCATAACTTTGGTCAAATGACCGAGAAAATGGGTCTAACGACTATAAATACTATAATGCAAAGCGCTCGTTTTCGGCAAATTTTAAAAGCGCCAGCCCCTCAGTGGCGTTATGGCGGAAACCCGACTGTTCAGTTGGCCTAGTGAAAGCCCAACTCGACCAAACTGTCAGGGCGACTACATGCCTGCAGTGTGCGGGCTCTAATGAGCATGTGAACAATTTGATTTGAGGTTATAATGTCGAAAGAGACCACCCATCGTTGTACGATGGCAATTTAAACCCTAAAAGTCACGAGCTTTTGCCGCCTGACGCTAGACGCGTTACTCCGCCGAGTACTGCTCAATTTAATGTCAGAATCCGGTGTGCCAGGATCCGAATTGAGCGTACAACTTCGTTCGACACTTTCAATTCAGCTCAAAAACCTCAGAATCCGGTTACATTGTCTGAAAATCCGAATCCACAGCTGTGGATGTGGACTTTTTGCCCGGCAAAAACTGAACTTCGACCTTTTGACTGCTTGACCATTATGTACGGGGTATTTGTCTCGTAGTAATAGAGTGTAGAAGGGGCTTATTGGCCCTTAAACGAGTTTTTTTGTTCTCCTAGTATCACGTGGACTTCAGCAGCAGGTCAGTTGCAACTAGCAAGGAGCAGTTGAAACTAGGAAGGAAGGAACTAGCAAGGGGGCAGTCAATTTCAAGGATTTATTTGTCCTTGTGAAACAGGATGGTTATTCGTAACTTTCATAAATACACCAGCGCTCATGTGGAGACTAGATGAAATTGGCGTGTCATAGTGAATTTCACGTAATCATCAGCTGTGGTGTAGAACAGCAAGTATTGTGGCTTAATCAGCGGTTTTCCTGGGGGCGGAGGGGCAAGTGTCTATTTTCTTCTGGGGGTTGACTTTATATTTGAAGGGAAGCGGCTAAATAACTGTTGGGGGGGGGTAACAGTATTTCACAGAGGGGCATACCAGGCAGGGGCGAGGCCAGCCCTTGGTCCAAGGGTTGGGCAAAATCAATGGAGAATAATGACAAATACACGATTGCCTTTTGTAAAACGTGAAACGTGCTGGGCAGTGCCCTTCCACCGTCGTCCAGAAAGATATAAATTTAATTTAATTTATTTAATTAATTACCGGCAACAATATTTATCGAACTTCATCCGTGAAATTGGTTTTTGAGTGGGGCATCTCCCTCCCGAAATTGGGGTTTATTCAGCAACAAAAATCCTCAAAATGGGGTTTACTGGCAAGCCAAGCCAAGTTTTTAAGTGAGTTTAATCTGAGAAATTGGTTTATGTGTGAGCCAGACCTGTGAAATGGTTGGGGGGAGGGTACTTATACGCGAAGTTGGTATTTGAATGGGCCAACCCCCTTAAAACGGGTTCTTCAGCAACGAAAATCACCGAACTTAATTTGTTTGTAATCCCGACCTGCGAGAATGGTTTTTAGCGTGTGGGATTTGAAAGAGCGAAATTAGGTTTTGAAATAATGAAAATCCACGAAACTGGGATTTGAAAGAGACGCCATTTAACGAGACAAAACGATGAAATTATGGTTTTTGAATGAGCCAAATCCGTGAATTTGCTTTTTAAAAGAGCCACATTTTTTTTTTTTTTTGAACTAGCAAAGTCTGCAAAACTGATTCTTGCAAGAGCTAGGATCGCCGAATTGGTTTTTTGAAAGAATGAAAATACGCAACACAAGGGTTGAAACAGCCAAAATCATGAAATTTATTTTTTCTATGTTAGTTTTTCGAATTGGCCAAAAATGTGCAACTGTTGATTTCAGAAAGGGCCAGATCCACCAAATTTGGATTGTTAAATAGCCAAAATCTGTGAAACTTTGGTTTAAATTATTCAAATCCGCGAAATTATGTTTTGAAAGAGTAAACACCGGGAAAACTTTGGATTAGTAAGAAGGAAAGTGGGTTTTGAGTGAGCCAAATCCGGTAATTTAGTTTTTTAAAGCGCCAAATTTTCTGAACTAGCCAAACCTGCAAAACAGATTAAAGTAATAAATAAAACCAATAAATTTGGGTTTTAAAGCGTGAAAATCAGGAAAGGATAGCAAAAATCCCATGAATGTGATTTTGAAGGTAGTTACCTAATTTGAAACATTTGGAGATGGGAAATCACTGGTGAACCTTTGGTTTTTAAAAGCCAGAATCACAAAATTTGACTTCTCATCGTCCCTGATATCGGGTTTTAAAAGAGCTGGGAAATGAGGTCGGGAACACCACAGGGTTTGGTCCTCTCCCCTATGTTATTTAACATTTATGTCAGCGACGTACCCTCCACAGAAAACGTAGAGCTAGCAGACGATACCGCTGTTTATTCAACTCAAGCTGACTTGATCGAGGCAAGGAACGCCGTGCAAAAAGACATGAATGAAATCAGCTATTTCTTCGAGCGATGGAAAATCCCAATCAACGCATAAAAATGTGAAGCAAAAATTTTCACTTTACGTCGACCAGCAGACCCCGATCCATTAACAATTGAAGGAAACGTTATTCCATGGAATCCAGCTTCGCAAAGCATTAAGTAACTCGGAGTGCACCTCGATCGGCGGCTATCGTGGAAACTACACATAAATAAGAAACTGAACGAGGGCTACGCTCGTCAAGCTCTCCTCAGCTCAATTCTACACAGGAAGTCCAAACTGCGACCGCAAACTGGAATACTTATCTACACGTCTATTCTTCGGTCAATGGTCCTGTACGGAAGCGAGATCTGGGGTGCAGCCGCCCATTCAAAAAGTCAACTTATGCAATCGTATCAAAATAAGATTTTGCGCATATGCGTAGATGCTCCATGGTTTGTGCGAAACTCTCAACTCCATCGAGAGCTCGGTGTCCCAACAATAACGGAGCACATAGAAACTAAATTCTGGCGTTTCCACGTGATCGAGTAGCAGGAAGGCTAAAACCACGCACACTACAGGATAAATTAAGACTGTGAAATCGTGATGTGATAATACTCCTAGTCAACATAATCTCCTGTGATCAGTCTAGTTTAATTCTCAAAAACCTCTAGCTCTTTGAATTTGATTTCTCTTTGTATTTTAGTCCCATTCTATGTTATAGTATCTTCATCCATGACGTCACTCCGTCACTCCAACTAGACCAAAATTTCCCCTTAAATTAATTATATCCCTGTTAGTCATGTCATTCCATGAAACCGAAAACTGCAACTGAAACGTTCCGAGAAAGACACCATGCATAACACAACATGTATACTGTGTTGAGCTGATGAAAAAAAAAGCTAAGTCCATCAAATTTGGTTCTGAAAGGGCGAAAGTCCGTAAAATTGATTTTTGAATGAACAAATCCCACGAAATTTGGTTTTTAAAATCGTGAAAATGAGTGAATTCGCGAAAATCTGTGGAATTTTGGTTTTAAGGTGCCAAGTTTGAAACGTTTGTTATGGAAGAGTGAAAATCTCAAGCGTTTAAAAAAGCCAAAATCGCCAAATTTGTTATTTTGTTGCAAAAATCCCTGAAATTAGGTTTTAAAGGATCCAAGTCCTCGAAATTGGGCACTGGAAAAGCGAAATTACGTAAAATTGGTTTTTGAAAGAACAAAACTCAAGAAAATTCGTTTTTTAAAGAACAAAACTCCCGAAATTTGGATTTGAACGAAATGAATCCGCCATATTAATCTTTGAAATAGCGAAAATCCGCAAAACTGGCGTTTCTGAGAGTCAAAATGACGAAATTTTGTTTTTGAAAGTGCTTTACGCGGTTTTGAATCAGACTGTGAGCCAAATTGTCCTGTTTGTCGGTCTAATTTTCTGGATAGTGGTTTGCTTTTTTCCGATTTTTGAGTGGAATGGAGGCATGACGGTCGGTGGGAGTGATTTATTCTGTCAAATTCGCTGTATAGTCCGCCGAGTGGTGGACTTAGCGCTACAATGCCCGATCATCGGCTTGATTTGATAAAATCTTGTTAGGGAGACTCGGCTGATACATGAGAGGACCGTGAGGGTGAAACGGGGGACTGGGGACGTTGCGACTAAGCGTCGAAGCTTTGCTTAAAGATGAACTTGAAATATGTTGGGAGTTAGATCCATCAGGCGTTACAAGTTGATACCGAAAAGTAGGAAAAACTAAAGAGGACGATTTTGAACTCTTCCCGGACCCCTGAAAAACGAGCCCGGACGCATTAAAAAACAGCATATGTCCAGGGAAGGTAGGACGTCTGGTCAACCTAAGAAGGGCGAACCACCAAACGCTTGAACCTCAAAGTGCTCTAACCACAGTAAATTCCAACCCCAAAAGGATTGAATTAGAAAAAGCTGTGAACATAAAACAAATCAAGAAAAATCCAAGCCACAATACGCTTCAACTGCACAAATCGCCATCGAAAAGAAGGTTCAACTACAAAAATCATTTTTGCCATCTCGATTTTGGCCGGCCTACGTCTAACAAATCCGTCGCTCGTTTTCCACCTTCAAAATTCTTTAGCACCCCGGTAGAGATTTCCTTCCTATACCTCATGGGCATCTATTCATTTTACTAATTATTCTCCTCCCCCCCCCCCTGTTTTTGCAGGATGTTAACCCGATGAACATTGTCTTTTTTCCAAAGTCAAAATTCCGACGAATAGCTACTCTGCGATGGACACCGTCGGCGCACGGCGACGTGGTGGTGTCAATCATACAGCCGAAGATCAAGCCTTGGATCAGATTGCCAAAGAGGTGAGTGGTGGCTGTTTGCAATTTTAACTAATTTACCCGTGTTTTTTTTTTGAGAAAGGAACGAAAAAATTTGTTTGTCGAGAACTCTTGACAAGTGCTGCCATCTGCTCTGTTTACCTCTAACTAGTCAACAGAGTTTGTAACCGCGGTTGAGTTTAGGCAACAAGTGTGCAGAGCACCCTCCCCTCTTTATCCTACGGCCTATTTATAAAAATTGTTTGAGTTCGACGCTAAGTTTAAACCATGCTCCCCCGCCTTCAGTTAAACATTAACAAAGCGAATAATAAAAATAAAATATGCAACCGAGTACTACCTGCCAAAGTGTTGCCACCCATAGCCATGGAAGACGATATCTTTCGCAGGTTTTTCAAAATCCACTGGTAGGATCCGCGTCGTTGGGAGGTTTGGATGAGTGGAGCCTGAAGTTGAATTCAAAGTCCGAATTGAACGATTGAGAAGCGACTAAAAATCTTAAAAATAGACTGTACCTGATAGGAATTTGCCATTTTCTGAATGTGGAGCTGTTAGGAATATCAACATTGGTGTGATTTCGGAAATGGAAAAAGTAATTGAGTGTGCAGATTCTTTATGTTTACATGTTATGCCCTATAACTAACACAAAATAGTTGGATTTTATTGCCCGGTTTTGCCTTTTGGAGATTTTATTAAAGGGGAAAAGCTTCATTACCGAGTACGTTTGTTTATTTTCTTTCGAACACGGATATTCGGGAGAAAAACTTGATAGTACAAAGTTACAAAATTACTTGTCTCTTTCTAATGGATCGGCACTAGCCAAAATTAATTTTTATCGGTGCTAGGATAGTGGTCACGACACCATCGCGCCTTGCAGTTGGAACCAATGATTTTGTAGTCAGAAAGATTGTGTCAGAGTGCGACATTCAAGCTGTACGGGACTTATGATTTCTGTGCACTTGGCTTGAAGGGGAGGGCGTAAGACGAAAATTGAACAATTTTTAAAACTCTTACTTGTGCTTGAGGAAACGTCGAACGCTCAATATTTAGTTCTCATCTGCTTCTCCCTTCACAACTATGCTCCCATAGTTTCTCTTGTTCTTATTTTTATCCTTCCTTCTCCGCCTAGGACGGCTGCCTGGAACCAGCCGGAACGCGTACGAGTATTTCATTCCTTTTTCCTTATACTTCGACCAAATCTGAAATAAATGTATTAAGAAATCAATATCGTACAGTTCGAATTTGTTAACAAAAAGGGGTATTTGGGCAGTTTTTATTTGAATTGGAGTCGACAACTATTGGTCACGTCACTAAGCCTCGCCCAATGTATGTAATTTAACGAACTGCGAACTATTTCACTACCCTCTCAAGGAAATTCTGCTGAGTCTTAAAGCATTTTTATTTATACCTACCGAAATTCATTTTATTTTGCATTTCACCTTGTGCCCTCTCCTAAGAAATCTACCGGGCTCCCTACTCCTTCTCCGGGGATGCGTTTTTGAAAAGAATTTCGAGTTATTTGGCTCGCGTCCTAAAAAATGATTTCGCTTAAAGAGGGGGGGTGAAGAACAGAAAACGCCTCCAGAAGAAGGCGAAGGGGGTGTTTTAGTGGAAGGAACACGGGAGAATCACAACATTTTCGTGTTTAAAAAATTAAGTTTGAAAGAGTGGTGGGGGGGAATCCTGGAAGACTATTTGTGGTTTCCCTTGTCTGCCCTTCTGTGTTTTATTTATTTTAGAAAAAAAAAGAAAAGGAAAAATGTCGCGCGCAGGGTCCCTTTATTATTTCCAGTGTATTTCCAAGTGTCTAGGTGCGTTGAAACGGTTAAATTATCGGGTTTTCTTCGAAACTCTGTGATGATTTTTGTTATTATGAACGCCCTGCACTATGTGTTTAATTATCACGAATGGGAAGGTGCGCACAATAGAGCCGCTTCGCCTTGGCCTACAGGCCTTCTCGTCGACGGCGATTTATTTGTAAGTCGATATCCTCTTTTCCTTTTCGCGTTATTACAAAGGTGTTGGACATTTGAGATCGTTTTTAACCCCCCTCACCCTACCATCCATTCAAGTTTTCTTTTGAGGTGAGAAGTGTTGAATTTCATTTTGATTTAGTGTTCAAGAATACTACAAATGCGTGAATTTATGTTGTGATTGTATGACTTTTTAACATAATAGGCGTTTTTGTATGGTTTTAAACAATTAAAAAGCTTATTATATCCTTCTAATTGACTGAAAAAATAAGACTTCTCTCAAATCAAAAGGGTTTTCCAGAAATCGTGCTGCTTTTGTAGAATTCTATTGGACGAGATCCAACAGTAAAACTAGGGATTTTGTTTCTCCTCTACTTTTTATACAATCGAGTTTGCTTGTTTGAGACAAATTCACGATTATAGGGACGAGTAGCACCATCACATACCGTACTTGGTTACGTTAAAAGTGCCTAAAACTTTTGCCATTTCTCTTGAATTAAGCCGTGAATCTTGCTTGATTTAAGCTAGGAAAGCCACCAGCTGCTTTAAAAACCAGGAAACTTCCGATTTCGTGGATATTTCCCTAAAAAATGTAGTGTCTTCGAGGCAAATCGTCAAGGCACTGTGGTGGCTAGCTCGGATTCCACGGTCACTAACAAAAATAAATAAAAAATCCTCGAAACGTTAAAAGTCTTGAAATGAAGGACCAGGAACTGGCAATTTTGATGAGATAAAAACAGAAAACTAGCAATTTCGCTGATAACTACATTCAGACCCGAAACTTGCACTATTTTGCCATTTTTGGCTCCGAGAGATGTAATGTCGTGGGTATATCTTACAGGCTTCGAGCTCGGGATCCATGTCTTCTATAAAAAAGTTCCCGAAACTTTCAAATTGGTGAAATTATAACGTGCAATATCGTGAATTTCACACAGGAAGCTCTCAATTTCGCCGATATTTGCCCCCAAAGTGTTTCAATTTATCGGTCTAAAAAAGGCCTGAGAATTTAAGTTTCGTGGAAATAAAGACCAGCAACTTGCGATTCCGTAAAAATAGAGACCAGAAAGTTGCAATTCCACAAGAAACTAGCGATTTTGCGAATTTTCTCCAAGGAACATCCAATTTGGCAGCTATTTAGCTCCAGAATGTTGCAATTTGTTGGTTTTTCATCATACTTTGGGAGCTACTATGGACAGTTAGACTGGGTTCCGTGGTCACTAAAAAAAGTCCCTAAACTTGAAATTTCGCGCAAATATAGGCGAGATACTACTAGCGATTTCGTGAATGTGCCGACTCAAAATTCCAATTTTGCTGATTTTGAGCACTGAATGATGTACTTTGGCGGCTATTCATCGAGCCTTGGGGCTCTACATATCGAAACTGGATAAACTGGACTCCACGTCCACTGTAATGAAGGGCCCCAGAATATGTCATTTCGAGAAAGTAAAAAATGTGCTGTTTCGCTGATATTATGGACACGAAACTTGCAATTTTGCAATATTTTCAACTCTGAATGTAGCCATTTCGTAGCGACCTGGCTGCAACGTTACAATTCAGCGGCTTTAAGGCTCATCTGCTGTGTCATTCACGTTAGACACACAATCACGTTAAAAAGCGAAATTAATGCTGAACAATTTTGCTGCCCCCCCCTCCTCTAAGATAGTGATTTCGTGGCCGTTTATAGTCACATTCTCGCAGTTTCGTGACTATTTAGTCCCAATAGTCGTCACGGATATGTAGCCTCGAAACTTGCAACTTAGCCCCACACTCGCGGGTACTTCTCTTTTGAATATTTAGAAATCTGTAAGCGCATGACTTGGCTTAATTTTCTCCGCTAATCATTAACTCGCGCTGAAAAATCTCTCCTGCCTCGGTCTGACGGCGTATATAGGAAACGTCGTTACCATAAATTAATAAAGTGGCCCGTTGCTCCATCCATACGTGCTACCATCACTCCGTATTTTGAACCAGTTCACTGCTTCGCCACCCCTCCCTCTCCACGCCACCATCTCGACCATTCAACGACTTAACGGTCGAGCGGTTTCAAGAGTCCTCACCACGAGAATAGTGGAGCTATGTTGTTAAAAGGATAGAATGAACGGACATTTCCCGTGCGTATACCGTTTTTCCTTGGCCCTGCCTTTTTGAGACTGTTTTGTTGCTATGGAATTGTTCGCAGTAGGAACCAACGTTTCTTCCACTATATTGCGGGTGTTTTCCTGTGCTTATAATCAAGATGAAAATAATATGGCTTTCATTTTGGTGTGTTCAGAAAACCGTACGTGATATTTCTCGTCTTCACCTTATCCTTATGAGGATTTTTTAAAGGTTGAAAATAGCTACCGAAACATCCTTAAGAGCCACTTTTTAATCGTCTTCTTATCTCTTATATTGTCTTAAGAGTGTTATGAACTCAGCGTTTCAAACAATCAAGCATTTTTTTTTTACTTTGAAGGTGTGGGGTAGCGAGGGGATGCAACTTTAAGAGTCACGATTTCGCCTGTGTCACGTTTGATGGGGTAAATTTCTTTAAGGATTTGTCATTGCCCCTTCGGGGCTCTTTCGTCACAATGCCGATCGAGAGAGAGAGAGCAAATATGGTACACCGTTCCGCTAATAGCGGCATTAAGACCCCGTTTTTTCTTTCTTTTTAATTGATGAAGATACTAGTGCCGTAACAGGACGCGGAGAGAAAAAGTTAAACAGTCGCCATCGCGATTCATTTGAGTTGCGCTTTAAATGTCACCCTTTTAATTCGTTTTTCAACTCGAACGATTCACTTTAAAGCTTGAAATGAGAAGACGCGTTTTTTACTGACTGAGACGAAGAAAATAAAGAAGGCTTCTTCTTCTGAGCAGTTGTAATTTTGAAAATGTTAGGGCTATCGTAATTACCTGCCCCGCCAGGTATGAATGCCTTGTTTTTTTTCTCTCTCTCTACTGGGAACCAGGGCCTAGCAAAATAGAGTTGAAATTGATTTAAAAGTCTCGTTTAATCCAGCTTCGTGGGAAGAGTTAAGTTTAGATTTTTGTTTTTTAAATATGTAATATTTTTTTAAACTCGAAAATGTCAACTTTTTTTTTTATCATTGAATGATTCATGAAACCTAGTTTTGTCCACCTTTCAGTTCTCTCTCCTGAAAAGATATACATCAGCATTTGAAACCCGAACACTCTTTACAGTAATGATTGTGGTGAACTAAAAATGGAGTAAAGTGGGAGAATAAGGGCACCCATTAAAACTGAGTATAAATATATTTTTTTTTGCTTTTTAAAAGGTTGACAACATTATACCCACCCTGCACCCACTGGGACCGGTCGCCTACAAAAATGTATTGTAGGCATGGGTGCTGAAGGGGTTAGCCGCTCTTTCCGCTTTTCTTATTTCCCTTTTTCTCAGTTCAACGATAGTGCTAGTGAAAGTTGGCCAAGTTCAGACTAAAGTATTCGTCGGTTCAAGAGTAATTGGAAGAGTACGGTTTTCACACCATATAGGCTCGTACGCAAAATTGAATGGGATAAAATGATCGCAGTCATGCACATTTCCAGGATTTTTAAATAAGACGTCTTCCTAGAAAATAAACAAATATACATGGGGCGCTAATCAAGCTTCATCTTGGTAACACCATTTTGTAAGTCTCAGATCCAACGTTTAATTTTATCGTTTGTTAAGGAATTAGAAGCAAGAAAAATGAAAGTCCGCCCCTCTCGCAGTTATCTACGAAATGTCGAGCCTGGTGGGGTCAGTGTCCATTCTTCCCCATTTTCTCATAGTTATCTTTATGTTGATTTACTACAGTGTTTTAAGTTGCGTCTTTCTCTGGGTAAGTTCCAATTTCGTATGCGTATAGAAAATTACGGTTATATACATAAATTCACGTGTAAGGCAAGAAAATCTCTCTACTTGCTAGTGCACGTTTCGGCCAGAAGGGAACTCATTGCGTATACAAAACGATTCTTCAATTAAATCATTACCTATAGGAAGCTATCGTCCAGACCGATTCGCAGCCCATATTCTATTGGGGGGGGGGGGGTTATAATGATATCGTTTTCTTTGCTTCTTTCTTGCAATTCGGAGAACACAGTTGAAGTTCAAAGGTCTCTATGCGGGGAAGGAAAGGGGCTCTCCCCCCCCCCACCTACGATAGTCGACAACGGCTCTTTCACTTTTCTCTACGTCTGATGGTGTCCAAGAAAATAAATCAGTCATTCTTGGGTTTTCCCTAAATCGATCCTAACCAATCACCTAAAATAGAACCGATTTCTCGCAAAAAAAAAAAAAAAAAAAAAAAAATACTTAACATTTTCACCACGGTGATTGAACAATGGACCATTTTCCGGAAAAATAAAATGAAATTAAAATGCGTGGAAAATGAGTTATTAGTATGAAATGTTCACGAAAAAACACTTTAAAACATTTTTTGCCCCACTCCCATGCAGAAAAATGAAAAGATGAAAAATAGGGATGTGACGTCACAACATTGTAAAAAGAAGCTAAAGTATTAAACTAGCCATGAACAAGCCACAAAATAACGTTCAATATATATTTTTTAAAACCCTTCATAATAATGAACTGTACTATTTATTACTATTCTGTACTGTAGTGTAATGTTTACAATGGGTCCGTTGTAAAACTATAACACGATTAATTGCGATTAATCCTTCCCTCTTATTTTACATGTGTTGAAAACAAAACCTCATCAAGAGCTGAGCAATTTTTTGAGATTTACGTACTACATGGTTTCATAGCCAAAACAGAGGTTTTTTCATGTTGGAAAATGGTCCATTGTATTTTCGTTTCTTTGCGCCCAAAATGCGGCTAATTACTTGGCGTTCTTTGGTTCTTTCTCGTGAAATTACAAGTTAAAGCGCCAGAAATGTACTTTTTGACTCTCCGACCGGTCATTTCTCTCTGAAGCTTGAGAAGGGGGCAACAATATGACTCCATCCGGCTCCCCGCACCTACCAATAACACACGTCACACAGTTGCTAGACAGACACAGTTCTCAATCTCTGATAATTGAAACATCGGAAAATAGAACAAACCTAAAGGCTGGAAAAGTGGAAAAAAAACAACTCCATTCAACAACTAGTTTGGCAAAGTATGCCTCCCGTCGAATGAAGTGAACTCAGCTCAGGGGTGGATGGAAAGCTCTTACGCGCCACGGCTGGCACTGCGATTGTAATCCTCACAATAGGATTTTTTTATTGAGCGAAATTCGGGAAATTACTTTTTTACTGGGTGAAACCAGCTAAAAACGGTTCTTTGTGCGAAAAATGGCACAATCAGTCACTGAAATATGCCACCCAGCACCTAATTGGTTTACTGGCAAACAAATTTCGCGAAATTAGCTGTTCATAAAATTGACGGTCTCCTCATGAAATTAATATTATTAGTTTTTAAGCCATACAACATTAATCCTCATGAAATTGACAATTTCCTCATAAAATCTACAATATCCTCTCAAAATTGACAATTTCATAATAAAATACACAATTTTCTCATAAAATAGGAAACGTCCCTAAAATTGATTATTTCCCCATAAAATTGACAATATCCTCGTACAATGGTCAATTTCCTCATAAAATTGACGATTTCCTTATAAAATTGACAATTTTCTCATAAAATAGACAATTTTCCAATGAAATTTATTATTTCCTCATAAAATTGACAATTTCCTTATAAAATTGACAATTTCCTCATAAAACGGACAATTTTCCCATAAAATTCATAGTTTTCTCGTAAAATTGGCAATTTCCTCATAAAATATACAATTTCCTCTTGAAGTAACAATTTCCTCATAAAATAGGCAATTTCCTCATTAAATTAATCATTTCGAAACGATCATCAATTACTTTATTAACAATAATCACCGAAAGGGCAATTGCCCATCTAGTCATGGGCAAAATTAATAAGTTCCAAGGACCGAAAATAAAACTATTGAGGATAAGTTACAATTTCCTCGTGAAATTGAAAATTTCCACGTCAAATTGACAATTTCGGCTTCAAGTTGACAAGTTTTTAATTAAATTGACAATGCGCTGATAAAAATTCAATTTGCTAATAAAAATGACGATGTCCTCGTGAAATTGACAATTTTGTCCTAAAATTAACGATCCCAAGAAACTTTACGATTTCCTCTCGAAATTACCAATTTCCAATTCGAACTAACAATAATTATTTCTTTACAAAATTAAAATTCATTCAAAAAGGGCAATTTTCTCATTATATTGACAATCCTCCAGCCAAACCTCTTCTTTCAATTCTTCGACACCGGTTTCGGCAAACATTCCAAGCAAGCGTCATGGCAAACCTTCGACTCGTGTGTCGAGCAGTGACAACGTCGAGGACCCGACTTTCCAAGGTTTCAGCTTGGCCGAAAAAAAGTGAGTTTGAAATTTTCAAACGAGTAGAGGGGAGAGGGCTAGAAAATTTGGTAGTGACAGAGGGATGAATGTTGACGGCAAGAAATGAAGCTCGCCGAGCATATTTTGATCGGCAACGGGCGATTTTAAAACTTCCAACCATTACAGGAAAAATGGTTCGAGAGGCTGTAGCGGCCTCCAAATTGGCCGTAGAAAAATACTTTGAATGTAAAAGTTGTAGAAAATTTAATGCCCTACCTGTGTTGTAAAGGAGAATTTCCTCTACAGCTGATGGTTTTAGCGATATCTAGAAAAAACTTGAAAAAGTGCCGAAAAATTGTGGTTTTCAGGCTGCCAAAAGTTATGCCGAGGGCGGGCCGAGGGTTTCAGAATTTACATTTTTTTTCTCAAACATTCCTTTCCTATATATACAACATTAAAAAAAAAAATGATACTGGACCTTTTGTAAGGTAAAATTCTTATTTGACCGGTCTAATTGTGTTCTTCATGAAATTGACTATTATTTTCCTTATTAAAATGACGATGTATTCATGTTGACACCTTGTAGACTGAAAATCTCCTCATAAAATCAACCATTATGCTCATAAGCTTAAGATGTCTTGTAAAATTGAATGTTTTCTCATAAAACAGACAATTTCGTTATTAGACAATTTTTTGTTGAAACCGGCGAGTTTTTTCATAAAATAGACAATATGTCACCTTGACATTGCTCTTGGTGAAGCATTTCGCATACCTGTTGCCCTCGATGCGGCATTTCACGTAAATAGTGCCTTGAATGTGGCGATTCACTTGAGTGTTTTCCCGAATGTTGCGTTTTGCCTGCCGTGGTGCATTTCACGTAGTCTACTCGTTGTGCCGCGGCATTTCGAAAGTCTTTATCCTCACAATGTGATGTTTCGCTTAATGTTTGCCCCCCCCCCCACATCACATTGGATCAACACACACCGTACCCACACACACATCCCATCAGATCGCATAAATTTTGCCCTTGACGTGGTGGCGTTCAACGTCAATTTTCCACTCAGTTCGCGAGAGTTTTTCCGTTAATTAACTTGGCATTTCGCGTCACTCGAGAACCTCTGATCCTCGGGCCTCTGAGAAAATGACCCTAAAATAAGAGGTGATCACCCCACCTCGATGAGATTTTGGAGGAGGTTTTGACGATTTTTTTTTTTTTTTTTTTTTGCGCAAATGACCTCGATTCCAAGGGAGGGGCCACAGCCCCTGTGGTCCCTCCCACAGATCCGCCACTGAGAGCTGGACACCCCTAGTGGCGGTGGAAGTCAGACGGCACATGGGGCCGAGGAGCAAGGATCCAAGCTGCTCAGCTTTAGCAAGGAAGGAAACAAATCCACTACATTTGGCTTTAGAAGAGAAAAGTGCCAAATTTGGTTTTCAAACCGAGCCGAATTAGTTTTTCGGATTAACCAAAATTATAATAAGAGCTAAAGCCTTGATCGTTGGTTTTATCAAGTGCAAATCGCTGTTGTTGAATATTCATACTTGAACGAACCGATTCTGAAAAATTCTGTTTTGAAACTAAAGATCGATACTTGGGTTCCAAATATCATCAATAATGCGGTACCTATATTAGGTTTTTGAAAGTGCCAAACTCGCATGATTTGTTTTGGATAAGATGTTGAACCAGCTTGCCTGGTTTTTCGGGGGAATGTTCTGATTCTGGGGTATCCAGATTTTATTATTATTATTATTAATATCGCCTAACTCACACTCACACAGAGTCTGGAGCAGTTCTGAATCTCAGACACTGCGATAAAAGATCAGGTTTTTGGGAACCAGAGACAGTGAGCTTTCGGGCTGTTATTTTTTAGAAGAAAATTAAGAAATTATTAGGTGAATTGGTGAAAGGAAGGGGGTGGATGAGAAAGTCACTCCTGTCGCGCAGGTCTAAAACGTTCCTTGCGCCCTTTTTTGGCTTTTCTGCGTCTAGGGCAGGGCTTCTCCTTGGACTTCAGGACAGTCGATTATGTGGCCGCAAGGTCGTTCGCAGGAACAGTGGCGGGACCAACTCTGCCCTTCCCCCACCGTCGCAATAATTTAAAATTAGCCAGAACTTTTCTTATCTGGATAGAGTAGTGAAAGCTTTAATATTGCTCAAAAACTTAATTGCAGACGAGGCCTTGAGTCCCAGGAAAGCTTCGGTGAACACTGTATTCAATTGGTCGCCCTGGAGCCAAGAAAATAGACTTTAAGCCTACGGCAACCCGAAATACTGTCATTTTTTACCAAAAGTCAAACTTAGCGGTTATTTGGTTCACTCAAAAACCAATTTTGTGGGTTAAGCTCTTGAAACCCCCATTCTCACATAATTGGCTTCGAATAAAACAAATTTCACGGGATTGTATCTTTAAAAAATGCAAACAAGAATTCCAACTCCTACCCCCCCCCCCCGCCCACTTTTTAACCTTAAAAGATGCAACCGTTGAAATGTTAAGCCAAAAAGGACTCTAAACAAAAGAATTTTTCTCGTTTGTTGCACCGAAAAAACAATTTCTGCCTATTTCAGGCGCGAATTAGCGTTTTTTAAATATAATTTTGACCAACGAAATAGCGTTTTTTTCATTTCAGCCGTGAAGTTATTAGCTCAAGAATCCGGCGAGAAAATTGGCATTTTCTTAGTTTCAACTGTGAATTAGCGCTTTTTCTACATTTTCATAGCCGCAAATGGTTGCGCTTTTTCTCAATTTTAGAAGAGCGAGTAAATTAGCGCTTTTTCTCAATGCCTCAAATTGTGATGGTTTATCTCAATTCTAGGCGCAAATTATAGAGTTTTGCACGATTTCAGGCGCGAATCAGCGTTATTTTTTTTTTTGCAATTTTAACCGTAAAAGAGCGATTTTGTCACATCTTATCTTATGTATTGTTGTTTGTTCTTTAAGCTTTTCGGGGGCTCTAGATATCTCTAGAACGTGGGCCTGAAGCGGTCCTCGTCCCTACGGAAGAGGCTCGTAGAACTGAAAATTATTATTTTGAAGTTAAACTGCCTCAAAAACTGCATCGCTTGGGCCTATAACATTCGTGATTTACCTCAGATCAGTGAATGTCTACTGCGTAAAATGTAATTTCGCTTCCGAAATTGACTATTCAGGGAGGAAAGGGTCATTTTCCGCCTCTGAGATTCTTCAGTGCTCTCTCTGGTTCGTTTAGCCTCCAGAATCTTCTTCTGTTACGTCCACAAATCTGCCGAAAATGGAATCCCCCCCCCCCCAACACATACACTTGAACCAGCGGGACCGTCTATAGCCACGTATAACTATAAAAAAAAGAAGCTTCCGTGTTCAAATAACTCCGTCTTTCCCGACTCTTTCGTGGGAGTGCTGTTTCACGTCATATACTCTCATAAAAGCAACTCTGATACGTGTGAGTGCATTGAAGGTAAAAAAAAAAAAAAAAAAAAAAAAAAAAAAAAAAAAAAAGTCACTCGCCTCAGCTTGACTGATGTCTACCGCAGTTAATCTCGACAGCGGGTGGTGGAACGAAGATCACTGACCTGCCCTAATTTTTATTATTTCATAAACAACTCTCTTTCTAACCGTCCCAACTCAGTGACCCCGTGGATAATTTTCAATTGTTTTCTTACGATCGCAATATTAATCTCGACCCAATACCACGGCAAGCGTAATTTCCAAGCTTTCGCGAGTCAGCTAATTTTTTTAAAGTGAGACACTAACTTTCACGCTGGATGCATTTTGTTTTTTTGTCCGGAAAACAATTATTGTGATTCAAACACGATTGTGTAGGAACCTCAATAATTGAACATAAATTTTCTGAGGAAGAGAAATTTTTTCTATCCTCCCTCCCTCTGTATCAGTTACAGTTGTCTTGCTGGGGGGCAAAAAAAAAAAGAAGAAGAAATATGTATGAGTTACAAAAGATGGGAAAAGTTTTACAGGTGGTGAGGTGTTTGGGTTGGGGGGGGGGAGATTGAAAAGAAGTAAAAAAAAGATACTGTGACTGAAGTACTGCTGTAATTTGGCAACCGCGAAGAATCACTATTGTAAGATTTTTATAACATCGCAAACAACGTAGCCGGTTGGGCGGGGATACATTGTGTGAATTACGCTTTGGAAAGTAGCACATTAGAGGTTGGTTGGGTTAAGGTGAATTCCCAAGTGACCGTATGTTTAGAAGAGGTTTATATAGAGGGTGAGGTTCACAGGATTTGAAACGCAGGTATATTGATTTACCTGCAAAGCAAAATTTTTTATCGGACCAAAAAATAAATACGTGTAGAGTCAAAGTTCATGGTGCATAGGTACAAAAAACTACCGTGTAAAGAATTCGAGAGCTGAACCCTCCCCCCTCATCACCACCATTAAGAAGATAATCAAACAAATTGGCTGGAACAGAATGGACGCTCGCCTTTCCCCCAATTTCAATTATTAATCGATGTAAGGCGCCAAAAATAGCATTATTTTGATTTGGGTTTATAGGTGCGATAGGTCTTTTTTAGGTGGCGAGATGATTTCTAAGGGAAACCCTATTTGAGCTCGAAATTGCTTAGTTGGTAGAGAGGTGTGGCAGGGGGAAATACGTGAGGGAAACAAACACCTTTTATGCTTGAGCTATGCGTCAAATGTGGGTCAGAAAGAATTAATTATTTTTGTTTAAAGCGCAGTGAAATTTGAATTAATCTTTGCGGTGACTGGCTTCTATAAGTGATTACGAACTGCTTTCATACTCCTTAACTGGATTCTTCTATTTAGCCTCGATATTGTTCTTTGTACCACATTCAGAGGGGAGTCCTTCCACTTCTTGTGGGTGTGCTCTCTCCTTCCTGGTGATTTAAAGTTCACCCATAATACGTACGCCCTCGAGAGTCTCTTCCTCTCTTCGCCCGTTCATTCCTCCCCTTGTCTCACCATCGTGCGCTGCTTGATTAGCCTCTTTTCTTTCCCCTCTTTCTCCTCACCGCACCGCCTGAAGCGTTTCCTACACGGCAACGGCGGCGGCCTTTCGTCGTCGTGATTGAAGCGAGTGGGGTGGCGCGCACCGCTTTCAGGCCAGCCAGTGCAGTGCGTGGCTTTCACGCTTTCAGTCGCTCGAATCATGTCCGACGGCGAGGGTCGGTTTGTGTCAATTGTTGATGTCACGTCCGAGTCGGGGTGTTTATCGGATGGCTCGGCCGAGAGTGGAGTGTGCCTTGAAGAGCGTGAACGTGAAGTGACCATAATACGTCTTGGGAGTTCGGAATCGTCGTGTGAGGATGCCGACGAGGAGGAGGAGGAAGATGAAACGGAGAGGGACGGCGTTGTCACATTTTTGGGAAGTCAAGACGTACGTATTATGAATAGCCAAAATTTCACAGGCCCCGAAAAACCAAAATCAGTCTTTTCAAGTTTTGGTCCCCCCCCCCCCATAAAATAACACCCTGTTTTAAAGCTATTTATACGGTCGGCACCCTAAATTAGAGGCTGTGACGCAAGCAGACTGTGTGTGATTTATTAAAAAGAAAATTCAAACAATACCGCTCCTTCTCCTAATAGCCGTTGTTTGCTCTTATTTCATTGAGTTTTGTCCCTCGCAAAGACCCCGCGCGCGCTAAATTAATTTCCACGTTCCCTCAAGCCAAACCCCCTTCTCAGACGTCTATTTTAAAACCTCACGCAATAAAAAAAAAACACCAGCCTAAATCCTTTCGAGTGTTAGTTTTAAAACTTTCATTAAAATGTACATGATTCGCCGGAAAAACAAATTGTCAGGTAGAAGTCACCGTTGAAGCACGTTCTTGAAACTTCCGGCTTGGATAACCCAATTTTATGAAGGATACAAAAAAATCTTCCCTTGAATTTCAAGTAGAATCAGGATTTCTTCCAGTTTGCATTCGTCCACCTCCCCCCTCTCAATCACCATCCTCCAGGAATAAACAAAAATGTTACAAACATATGAGGTGACCGTTGCTCCCCCAGAAAAGGAAGCCTTTTGCTATTAATAAAGCATGTCTCATCTGTATAAGTCCTTTCTCTTTACTTCAAACTTCATTGATGTTAACTTGTAAAAGAAGAGACAGAAAAAACTGTGGGTGTACCAAAAGATGTCGCCAATTTTTTACTCCTTGAAGTTGATGACATTCTTGAGATAACAAAACATTGAGTCGTAAAAACCGCACCTTTTTTCTCCCTGAAAATGGAAAATACATTACACTCATCCTCGGCAACAAAAAAAGAATCACACTTTAAAAAGGATGAGGAGCAGGTAACAAAACAATTGACGATAGCTTTTTGTTTAATTACCCATAACTGTTTTAAAAGCAATCGAATTGGGTTAAGTACCTTCGCGTCAAACAGACTTGTGACTCGTTTGAAGTAATTTTTTAAAGCGCTTTTTATTTCTTTCCAGCATATAAAAGCCAATTTTGCGACATACATCAGTAATGGGTATAGGACAACATGGTTGGCGAGAGACCGAAGCGTGAATGAGGGGGGGGGGCGGAGATGACGTCAGGTTCCGTATAGTCTTACCATTATGACAGCGACATTTGAAGTGCCAAATTACTCCCCAATGAGAACAGACTTGACCTCAGAAGGACGCGTTATATTCAACTTGAAGGCTATCATGAAAGTTATCGGGTGAAACCTTTTTATTTCCCCATTAGAAAACCCCACTATATTTCCAGGGTCCTATTGTCCTTTAGGAATTTACTGAAAGTTCCCCCCTCACTCCCCGCCAGGTGAAAAGGATGAGATCATCTTTAAAACGTTTTTTTTTCTTTTTTTACAGCAATTAAGACAAGCAAACATTAATGTGTTTTAAGGTCCGGTTTTAAGGGGTCTTCTCCCCCCAAACCCCTTTTTAGGCAACCTCCTCTAAATGTTCTTAATTATTTTGTGATGAAATAACCCGGTTGTTTTCTTATTCACACAAATCTATCCAAGGCTTCGTCATTTTTTTTATTTTTATTTTTTTTTTTTTTTTTTTGTACTCGTAGTACGCGATCTTATTTATTAATTGAGCGATGATGGTAGGGGGTGGGGTGGGGGTCCTTGGGAAGTATTTTGCGCAATTCCCATGCCTTTAACAAACAAAATTCTTCTCTTATCGTTTTTTGCTGGCTCGTATAATTCGTTTAACATTTTTGCTTTTCCTATAAAATCCTAGAGATTTAACGGCTCGAAAAAAAACCGTGACCTCAACTGCACAAATTCCATCGTTTCCATTTTCGTGTTTGATTTCCATATAAACATATTTTTGCTTTATCTGCACTAAAATCATTGACATTTGGCAACCAAAGAGAAACAGCTCTTTCGCTCTTTTCAAGTGTCTATGGCTGGGATAAACTTTTGAGCCATCGTTAGTTGAAATCCAAGTATTCAGAGAGATATCGAGTTGGAATAATCGAAAGTCATGTGCTCTCTCCCGTCAACGTCCGTTCATGTGTTCTTAACTTGCCTTGACTTTGATTCCTTCGTGACCCATTACCGAGACAATTAAAAAAAAAAAAAAAATATCCACCTCAAGACGAAACGTTTGGGCCATCATCGATCAAAATCCGTCAGAGACATCGTTATAATAGCTCTGGTTCAATAACATTTCGCATTTCAGGTTGTAACTGCCCAACCGTTGGAAAATGGGAACGTTTTGGCGGCACGTCTGTCCACAAGGAAGGGGGTGGGGGAGAATGGCGTGGTGGTGCTATATTAACATGGGAGGGGGGGGGATTTTTAAAAAAAGTGCTTAAAGCTCGGTCGCGTATTTACAATCCCTTTACGAGATCCTTCAGAGCATGCTCTGATGAACTCGCACGGGGTTTGTAGCCAAAAGGCGCGGCCTGTCAGAACTGCTGCAATTCCCGTACGAGTTCAGAGCCCATGCCTTTTTTTTTGTTTCGTTAGTTCTATTTTCGGCGTTGCCAAACTCATGAACTAGTTTTTTTTTTTATTCTTAGTGAAGACACTTCAAGGCTCGTTTCACACCTACGCGCTAAGTGTAGAAACCACCAATTTGCAGCTGAAATTGCGAACATTGCTAATTCTATTTTAAAAAATGAAGAAAAAATTGATGAAAAACTTTTCAATTTTACATGCATTCACAAGTAAAATGGAGAGAAATAACCGCGAAATTACTTTATTTGGAGCTTTAATATCTGCGAAATTGTAAGTTTCGAGTCTAAATATCCTGCAAATCGCCAGTTCATGGCCCTACGCTTCGCGAAATTGCAAGTTTCGGGCCCTTTTTTTGTACAGGCCGTGGACGCTGCGGGCTAGCCAGGCGCGACAGCACCCAAAGCCTGACAAATATTAGCCATAAAATTACACTGCTCTGAGCTGAAAATATGTGAAATTGCCAGTTTCCGGTTTATTATCGTGAAGTTGCCAGTTTTTGGTCTTTATTTATCCCGAAATTTCGAGTTTCGGGGATGTTCAACACAGTGACTTCAAAGCACGGGCAGCAGAGGTCACGACATTGCCCAATAAAGTATTCTTACCGCATTTTGCGAGAGCGCTTGCGGACCCTTACATTTGGGCGAAGTTACATGTTTCCCGGCTGGATATACGTGAAATTGACTATTTCGGGCCTTGGGGTCTTGATTCTTATGAAAATGCAAGTTTCGGGTTTTAATTTCAAGTGAAATTGCAAGTTACGGGTCGCTTAATTACGGAGGAATTGCAAGTTCGGTGCTACACATCCGTGAAATTGCAAGTTTGCAATTGTTTTTTAGTGGGTTCGGACCCCGTCGAACAACCAAGTCCGCCGCCCATGATAAGGCACTATAAAACACGATTACTGCAACACGCAAATCGGCGCCATACTTGGTCCCTCATATGATTATAATTATCACCTGATCTCATTGACAAGTAGGATATTTTTATTTATTTCGACTGCGTTCCGCGTTTGTTTGCTGTTACGATGACAATTTTTTCATTCATGATATTGTGTTCACCCCAAGAACAGAGGGACCAAATATGGCGCTGAAATCCGTGTTGCACTACCTGTGTTTTAAAGGTTCTCTACCCATGCGGAGGCCCGTGGAGAGAGTATTCTGACCCCGGGGATGGTACACTCAATGGGCCCGGGGCCGGTGGCGGCGAAACGGTTTCAATGAGGTGTAGCAAAACTCTTAAAAAGGTCAAATCCACGCCTACAGAAGCACCCCCTCCCCCTCCACCAAGTTTGCACCACGCCACATTGCTTTCCGCCAGCGATAGGTTATCCTGTAACTAGGTCCTGGCAACAATGGAAAGATGTAATGTAGAGATAAAGGCAAATTCGCGGCAGAAATTGAGAAAAGTCTCTATTTAGTGGCTCAGATGAAGAAAAAGCGCTAATCCGCGCTTGAATCAGCTTGTTTTCAATTTTTTCCCATGGTTTAGAGCTATTTCTCAATTTTAGCCACAAAAGTTGCCTTCAGAATTGGTGTTTTCTCAATTTTAGCCACAAATTAGCGCTTTTCTCAATTTAAGGAGCAAATTAGTGTTTACCACCATTTTAGCCGCGAATAAGTATTTTTTTTTTCTCAGTTTCAGCAGTTTATTAGCGTTTTTGAACACTTTTCTCAATTTTAGCTATGAATAATCGATTTTATCTGTTTTACTCGCCGATTAGCGCTTTCTCTTAATTTAGCCGTGAATTCACGGTTTTCTTCATTTTAGCCGCGAATTCACTGTTTTCTTCATTTTAGCCGCGAATTGGCGTTTTTGCATTTCAGTCGTGTTTTAGTGATTTTAATTAGCACTTTTTCTGAATTTTACCGTTAATTAGTGATTTTTTTCAATTTTAACCTCAATAACGAATAACGATTCGCTGCTAAAATTAAGAAAAATCACCAATAGGCGGATAAATTGAGAAAAAGCGCTAATTCGCATGAGAAAAAATCGCTAAATCGCGGTTGAAATTGCTAAAATAAGATAATTCGCGGATACGTTTGAGAAAACCCGGTAATTCACACCTGAAATGGAGAACAGGCGTGAATTTACGGCTAAGATTGACAAAAAGCGCTCATTTGCAACTGAAAGAGAAAAAAAAATCGAGGATAAATTTGAGGCAAGCTGCTGATTCCCGGAGCTAAAATTGTGTAATAGCGTCACCTTCTTTGCGACTGAATCTAGGAAATAATTTACTGCGAAAATTGAGTAAAAACCTACTAATTCGTGGTAGGAACTGAAAAAACCCGCTAATTCCCGGATAAAATCAAGATAAAGCGCTCAATCGCAGCTAAATTGAAGAAAAACGCTCACTCGGCTAAAACTTGGAAAGCTCGCTATATTCCCCGGCGAAAAATTTATATAAAACGCCCATTTGCTAAAATTAGCGTAATTCACGATAAAGTTGACAAAAGGCACTCATTCTCAGCTTAAAATGGTGATCGGAACAACATGAAAAAACCCGCTAATTCGCGACTGTAATCATAAAAGGTCTAATTCGTGACAGAAATTGATAAAAACCGCTAATTATATGTAGCTGAAACTGCGATGAACCACCAATTCTCGTCTAAAATTTATAAAACGCCGCCCAACCTCAACTCCAAACCACAGAAAAGGTCCAAACCACAGCAAAGCTCTGGCCACAGCAAAGGTCCAACCAGAGCAACCACAAAAAACTCGAACCGCAGTAAAGAGTAAAGCCCTAATCATTGCAAAACTCCAAGTTATAGCAATGCTCCAAACTACAGTAAAGCTCCCAACTACAGCAAAGTTCCAGTCACAGTTAAACTTCAACCACGAATAAGGCACACAACCACAGCGAAGCTCCAACCACAAAAATGGCCCTATACCACAGAAATCTCCAACCACGAAAAGCTCCAACCATGAGAGAGGCCCAACTTACGTTTCCGAAATCCGGGCCCGGTTGCATCAACAGACCCAGTACCTACCTACCCCTGCACCCCTCTCGACGGCCTGCTTTCCGCCAGCGATAGGTTATCCTGTAACTAGGTCCTGGCAACAATGGAAAGATGTAATATAGAGATAAAGGCAGAAATTGAGAAAAGTCTCTATTTAGTGGCTCAGATGAAGAAAAAGCGCTAATCCGCGCTTGAATCAGCTTGTTTTCAATTTTTTCCCATGGTTTAGAGCTATTTTTTCAATTTTAGCCACAAAAGTTGCCTTCAGAATTGGTGTTTTCTCAATTTTAGCCACAAATTAGCGCATTTCTCAATTTAAGGCGCAAATTAGTGTTTACCACATTTTAGCCGCGAATAAGTATTTTTTTTTTTCTCAGTTTCAGCAGTTTATTAGCGTTTTTGAACACTTTTCTCAATTTTAGCTATGAATAATCGATTTTATCTGTTTTACTCGCCGATTAGCGCTTTCTCTTAATTTTAGCCGTGAATTCACGGTTTTCTTCATTTTAGCCGCGAATTCACTGTTTTCTTCATTTTAGCCGCGAATTGGCGTTTTTGCATTTCAGTCGTGTTTTAGTGATTTTAATTAGCACTTTTTCTGAATTTTACCGTTAATTAGTGATTTTTTTCAATTTTAACCTCAATAACGAATAACGATTCGCTGCTAAAATTAAGAAAAATCACCAATAGGCGGATAAATTGAGAAAAAGCGCTAATTCGCATGAGAAAAAATCGCTAAATCGCGGTTGAAATTGCTAAAATAAGATAATTCGCGGATACGTTTGAGAAAACCCGGTAATTCACACCTGAAATGGAGAACAGGCGTGAATTTACGGCTAAGATTGACAAAAAGCGCTCATTTGCAACTGAAAGAGAAAAAAAAATCGAGGATAAATTTGAGGCAAGCTGCTGATTCCCGGAGCTAAAATTGTGTAATAGCGTCACCTTCTTTGCGACTGAATCTAGGAAATAATTTACTGCGAAAATTGAGTAAAAACCTAGTAATTCGTGGTTGGAACTGAAAAAACCCGCTAATTCCCGGATAAAATCAAGATAAAGCGCTCAATCGCAGCTAAATTGAAGAAAAACGCTTGCTCGGCTAAAACTTGGAAAACTCGCTATATTCCCCGGCGAAAAATTTATATAAAACGCCCATTCGCTAAAATTAGCGTAATTCACGATAAAGTTGACAAAAGGCACTCGTTCTCAGCTTAAAATGGTGACCGGAACAACATGAAAAAACCCGCTAATTCGCGACTGTAATCATAAAAGGTCTAATTCGTGACAGAAATTGATAAAAACCGCTAATTATATGTAGCTGAAACTGCGATGAACCACCAATTCTCGTCTAAAATTTATAAAACGCCGCCCAACCTCAGACAGAAAAGGTCCAAACCACAGCAAAGCTCTGGCCACAGCAAAGGTCCAACCAGAGCAACCACAAAAAACTCGAACCGCAGTAAAGAGTAAAGCCCTAATCATTGCAAAACTCCAAGTTATAGCAATGCTCCAAACTACAGTAAAGCTCCCAACTACAGTAAAGTTCCAGTCACAGTTGAACTTGAACCACGAATAAGGCACACAACCACAGCGAAGCTCCAACCACAAAAATGGCCCTATACCACAGAAATCTCCAACCACGAAAAGCTCCAACCATGAGAGAGGCCCAACTTACGTTTCCGAAATCCGGGCCCGGTTGCAACAGACCCAGTACCTACCTATCCCTGCACAACTCTCGACGGCCTGCCCATGCGCCGTGCCCACAACGAAGTTGCGACATTTTGGAAGAAAATATCTGCGGAATTGGACTCCGGCTAATTCCAGGCATAATTTTAGCGAAATTGAAAGTGTCAGGGCATTTTTTTATTATTATTATTATTTTTTAGGTCGGCTAGTCTAGCCGGCCCCGACTGCGCCCATACCCCAACGCAGGGGTGGCCAAGTCCACGGCCCGCGGGCTAAGAAGTGGCCCGCTAAGTCTTTCAAAATGGCGTAATGTTGGATTTGGCACTTGGCACCCCTCGGATTTTTATGCAAATGGAAAACTCTACAATTCGCGCCTCCTCGTGAGTGGCTATAGTCCTTCGCTAAGTGTCCACTTAATCCAGACCTTATTGAAAATAACGCTAATTCGGGGCTGAAATTGAGTTAAATAGCTAATTCACGGTTGAAATTATTTAGAAAAATAACTGATTCGCGGACAGAAGTGAGAATAAGTGCTAAATCACGGGTAAAATTAGGAAAAGAACATGGCTAAATCGCGAGTTAAAACACGTTACTACTTCAGGGCTAAAATTGAAAAGAAGCTCTAAAGTCGCGGAAAAAATGTAAAAAACAGTAATTCCCGTTTAAACATACGCTAATCCACGGATAAAACAGTGAAAAATCGATGATACACCAATGGTTTTGAGAAAAAGCGCTAATTCGCGCCTAAAATTACGAAATCATGAATTCTTGGCTTATTCAGAACGCAAGTTCGTGGCTCAATCTGAAAAAAACGCTTATTCATGGCCAATAGTAAATAGAACGCTAATTCGCGGGAAAAATGAAGAAAAACTGCTAATCCTCGGATATTATTGGGAAAAAAAGGTAATCCATAGCTATAAAAGCGGAACAAATCGCTAATTTAGCAGCTGAAAGTAAGGAAATTTGCTAATTCATGGATGAAATTTAGAAAAATAAAAGTTGCTTATTCATGAATGAAATTCAGAAAAATCGCTAATTCACGGATAAAATGATGGAAAATCGCGGCTAAAATGGAGACGAATTGCTAATTCATCGATAAAATTGATAAGAAGCGCTGAAAGAAGGAAAACGATAATTTGCGGTTTAAATGGAGAAAACGTCAATTCGCGGCTTCTGAAAGTAAATTCGTCCAGAAAGTGAAACAAAATCGCTAATCCACAGCCAAATTTCAGAAAAAGCGTTGGGTGATTCGCGTTGAAAATTGTTGATGAAACGTGGCAATCTATAATTACCGACTAAAATGAGGAAAAACGCTAATTTGCGGCTAAAATCAAGAAAAATGGTTTTATTTATGGGGATAAATTGAGAACATTTTGCTATTTCAGATAAATAAATTGAGTAAATGGCAAGTCTCGGTTTCCGGAGACAACTTCGTGGCTAAAATTAGAAAATATAGCGCTATTTCACGGGTGCAATCGCTCATTAGCGGCTCAAACACAAATGCATTGCCAGACAATTCGCGGCTGAAATGGAGATAAATAAATCGCTAATTCGCGGCTAGAATGAAGACAAATTGTGCCCACACACACACACACATTTGTGCGCCTGGAAATATCTCAAATTTTCGTTTTCGAAAACTGACATTTTCGTCTCGATTTCTCTGGTTATTCAAGCAAAAAAAAAACAAGTGAATAATTTCTCACTTCATACCTCCAATAGTCCCACCTGAACGAGTCGCTCCTTCACTTGGAATGAATTTTCATCGACGAGTGGGACGTCTTTTTTACGGACCAAGGATATGAATAGAAGATATTTCACAATTAAATTAACGTGCATTTTCGATTTTGCAAGTCCTTGGAGGGTGGTGAATCACAAGTTGGCCGAACTTTCTCTTCCACGACCGGTGCGAATCCCCCCCCCCCCCACTGAACCCTTTTAATGAGCGCTTTAATGTTGTTGCATAAAAATAATATTACAACAAAAAAAAGTCTCGACATTCTTCTTTGAAAGGTATCTTATTATGAGCATAGTTTTCCCCCAACACTGGGTTCGAAACATCCTTAAAACTTTCCTTCCTGGGTCGCTGGAATCCTCCTATAGGAGGGCTCTTTCGTGTCTTTGAAAATATTAACAGTTAACCCTGAGTGATTAAGAACAAGAGGGGCGTTCTTCTTTTTTTTTCATTTTGTATTATATCGAGAGACGTAACGGTTTTGACGAAGAGAATCCGGCAGCATTTTTTTCTTTCTGTAAAATGGGCTCGGAGCAAAACACGTGACACGAAAAAAGGATACTCGGTAAAGGTGAAAGAGGTACGTAACTCACGTCATGGTCGTTCATCACTGATTTAATGTACCGTTTGCGGATTTTATTCTATCTATGGACTGTATGTTTACCTTTAATTTATAAGGTATCGAACTGGTGAAAAGTCACGTGGCTTATCAGTAAAATTGCTGCGTCACTCAATTGTTATACGTATTTTATCGCTAATAGCTGTTTATTGGTATAGGAAATCAGTTTAACTCAAATTGTCTTTCAAGAACATCATTCAATTTAAATTGAAGGTTTGATTCCGTTTAGAATGTGGATTCACCGAATAAAAATGACCCAGGCTTGACAAATTGCCTGGAAATTGACTCAATTCACCAATTCATTCAATGTCGAATCACGCGAGGTTGCCTTCTCCAGGAAAATATCCCGCGTGTTTCAAGCGCTAACTTGTTATAATATTCAAAAACACCCACTAAAACCGGTGTATCTTTCTTTAAAAATAAAAACCTGTTCCTTTACCGAACGGACAGCAAATTACTATGGGGGTCGCGCCCATCCGCGTTAAATGAAGAAGTCGAAGAAAGGAAGAATGCCAAAGTGGAGGAGGTATTTTTTTTTTTTTTAACTTTTATTTTCAAAAGTCTCCCATTCTCCCACCCTCATAGAACTGATTAAGACACTGACTGATTGTACCGTTTGATTCTGTGACACAACTTATTTGCACAACAATTGAGACAACAACAAACAAAAAAAAAACAAATTGTGACAACCACGCCTTTTTTACTTCACACTGAACATCCGACGTAATGATTTCCCGACAGGGAAATTTCCATGATAAAAGGGTTGTTTAGACGGTGAGCAATGTAAAACGGGCGTTTTTCTTTGTCGGAACAATCAAGACACGCACGATTGACGTCTAATTTTTCGAAATTGAGATTTTCACTTTTCTCCGGAAAAAAATTAATCGAAAACTTATTGGGTTCGTATTATTTTTGTGAAATTAGCTTCGACGATTTATGAATGATGACCGTGTTTTACTAGTCTCTCGGTTCCTTGTACCCCTCTCCCCCGAGCCAATCTATAACACCATGCCACAATTCAATTTCTCACTTATTTCACTCTCCTCCAGAAATCATCCGGATGGAGAGGGGTTGAAACGGGCCCGGAGGGCCTTGAGGGGTTCGGAATGAACGAATATTAGGATTTTGGCTTGAAAAATCAGACAGACAGATGGTGGAGAAGGGGGAGGTATTTGAAAATATTTAGCTACCCGGTCGAATTGGTCAATATCCGTGACCAAAAAGTTGGCACTGTCGACCACATACGTGCTCTGGGTCTCTGGCGAGCTCCAAGGCAACTTTTCCTTACTTATGAAAATATGTGAAATACGCATACCTAATGTTGCATTTCGGAATGGGTAAAAGACGCTTTACATCACAAAAACTGCACTCAACCCACTCATTTTTCCCCCCGAGGTGTTACCTCAATTCTCGCAACACGTCCAGCCGGCGAGGGCACGCCTCCTTCCTCCCCCCCCCAACAATATTTTTGCCTCCAACGTTTCAAGGTGGCCTTAGAAGAACATTATCTTCTTCCTCGCCATCGTTATGCACTAATTTTTGTTCGTCCAGTCTAATATTGTGCCCAGTATTTTAATTTTAATTCGCCAATTATATTTTATGTTATAGGCGGAAGCTCGACTAGCGGCCAAGAGGCAAGCGCGTGCCGAAGCGAGAGAGATTCGCATGCGAGAAATAGAACGACAACAAAAAGAAGCGGAAGAAAATGCCGATCGGATATACGATATGTACTCTACTACGCCTGGTAAGAATATTAATTTCGTTATTTTCTTTATAAATGGTGACGTCATTTCGTTAACCTGCGATTAGGGGGATGCAATGCGGGGAGACAGGTTTCCGGGGTATGTCAGCCTAAAAGGGGAGGATCCCCAATAATGAATTGCTCTTAACATTTAGAGTGGGCAGAACATGTTGAGATTCGTTTAAAAAAAAAAAAAAATCGCTACCAGCCGATAGTGGGAAGTAGAGAAATGAAGAATTTAAAAGTCTGAAAAAAAAAAAAAAAAACAGTCGCTCAACCTCGGAGTCTGGCCCATCTGGACGTTATCTCGAAGTAATTTGTCATTTTCTTGCCGAATTGTTCGATGATTTTACACATTGCTGTAGAATTGGAATTTATAAACTTTTCGGCGAAAAAAAAACAACATTAATTGCGAGTTTAACGACTGTTCAAGAATTAGCTCGGGAATAATTAATTGCAGGATTGATTGAGAACGTGTTTTCAAAACTCACCTAGCCTAGTTTTTTCAAATCATGGAGGTCCTTTCCCAATTATTATTATTATTATTTGTTTTGCTCTCCCGGCTTAAACCACACTCCGCCTGGCAGTCCTTTTTTAATTTCTCGATCTTTCACAAAGAAGGAAGGCTTTGCTTTCGTGCCAAGAATTTTCGTGCCTGCCCCTTTGTGGAGCGTCGAAAGGCGCTAATTAAGATGAAAGCTCTAGTCAGAGTGACGTTGAAAACGATTTAACGGAAATTTGTCCGCGACCGACCCTGCTGCACCCCATCTCGAGAGCAGATCAGAGGAATGAAGTTTTTGTCCCACAAAATGTGCAATTCCGTCTTGGAAAGCTACAACCTTGGTGGGAAATCTATTCGGTCAAGCATCGTTTTGCTGTCAGAAACTTACTTAAGTATTCCACTTAAATGGCTGTTTTGTTTGTTTACTGTCTTGGAAATATCCAGTGGCCGTAAATCGTCCCGGAATAAATTGTACGCATTTTTGCCCCCTCCCCCCAGCCCTCGAAATATTACAGAAAGGCTTGACAGATCGTCCGTTTCATTTTCAAGGCGCAAATTAAGTTTAGCTATTTTTGAAGCGCAATTTGTCATGTTCAGTACAGACATCGTCTGTATAAGCGTTTTATGCCACGAGTCGTCAGTAGTTTTAGCCATTTTTTAGTCCGCATACAGTCAGTAGTATTGCCAATTTGAAACAGCTTGAATAGCCAAGTGTGGCTAATTTTAGCGCCCAAATTAGTTAAGCCATTTTCAAGGCGCGAATCGTCCGTTTTACCATTTGGGGGGGGGGGCGTGCATAGTCACTTATTGAGCCGGTTTTTGGGGGCGTGAATAGTCCGTCAAGCCAGAGCTCACGTGGTCACTTTGGCCATTATTGGGCGTGAATAGTCGGCTTTGCCATTCTAAATGCAGGAATCATCTTTTTAGGCGTTTTAAGGGTGCGAACCATCAGTTTTGTTTAGCCATATTGGGGTCTAAGTGGTCCGTCTGTCGGCCGGTAGAATTGGCAATTTTTTCGCGCGAATGGTCTGGATTTGGTCTTTTCCAGGGCGCGAATCATGAACAGTGGGGTGATTCTGTAACTTTAAGGTACCTTGACCTAACCAGTCCACCAATCGGAAGTGATGTCATTCATTTTCTCAAGAAATTCAATGAAATCAGGTGCAGTCTGTGCAGGGAAGACAATGTAAGCTCTCAATGTAGGAGCCAAAACTCTAAAAATTAGATTCTAAGAATACCAATTATCCGTAAAATTTGAGCTTTTTAAGGAGTAAAACCACGAAATTTGGTTTTTGAAATGATTTTTTGAGAACACCCGTGAAATTGCTGTTTGAAATTAGTCAACACTCTGGACATTCATAATTTAAAAGTGTGAAATCCGCTAGCTTCAGGGGGAAGGGGGCTGACCTCGCGATATTGGTCTTTCTGACGTGCAAGAGTCGCGAAATTTTGTTATTGAGAAGGAGCCGAACCGGTGGAATTCGGGGTTTTGAAGAGATATATGACGAAATGGGTTGTTAAATCAACCGACCCTAGCCTCATGAGTTGGCTCTGCAAGTGTCAGTTCGATTTGTTCAAAAATGAAATTTCACAGAGCTGGTTCGTTCAAATATGCAACGTCGCAGGCTGGGTCAGTAATTATAAAGAAATTTCGGGGAGCTGTGGTTCGCGCAAAAAACCAATTTTCACTGGTTTTGCAGCATCAAAAACTAATTGTCGCGTTGCTGTCCCATTCAGAAGGCAATACCTGGAGATTTGGCTCAATTAAACAAAATTTACTTGGCTTGTTCACCCAATAATATCAAATTTTCGCAGGTTTCGCACGTGCTTTTGAGTTTTGACTAACTGAAAGGCAATTTTTCGAATAACCAATTTCGCAGTTTTCGCTCCTTCAAATCCAAAATTATGATTTGCGGCAAATTGATTCTTCTGTATCTACGAGCCCCTGGCACAGGAGCATCAACGGGCATTGTGCCAGGAGGGAGGCAGTTCGGACAAAACCGGTGGCATCACGGAAGGAACCTCTTCAATCTTCCGATCTAAAAATCCCCGACGAAAATCCCCCAGATACGCGGTGTCATTCAATTTTAATTTATTGTCAGAATCGCCCAGGGCTTATAAGTGGGCGATATTTAGAGTCATTTTCTTCAGACTGTTTCGTTTGAACTGGACGCGGTTAACAAGTCCCTCGGACAACACTCACTTGACAATTACAGGCGGTTTCGGCCAAGACGCCCGCTGACACTTGTTCTCAATTTAACCACTTTTTCCTCATTTTGACCACGAATTAGAGATTTTAATCACTTTCACCTATAAATTTGTTCACAATTTTACCCACCTATAAATTTGTTTCACAATTTCAGCTGCAATTGTTGCCAAAAACAGCACGTTTTTCTCTACTTAGGTGGGAATGAGCAGATGAGTGGAAATTAACAATTTTCCTAGATTTTTATTGCGATTTTAGCACTTTTTCTAAATTTTAGCCGCGAGTAAGCGCTTTATTTCTCCGTTTTAGTCGCGAATTAGTGGGTTTTCTCGATTCTATCATCGAATTAACGCTTTTACCTAATTTTGTCTGTAAATTATAGATTATCATCACTTTCAGTAATGAATTTGTACACAATTTTAGCCACGCATTTGCCTGCGCGAATAGGCGTTTCCCGTTTTCTTAATTTTAGCGGCGAACGAGCGGTCTTTCTCAATTCTATCTGCGAATTGGAGTTTTTCCATCTGCAAACCCAATTCTGGCCAAGAATCGGCACGTTTTCTCAACTTAGCTGCTAATAAGCATGTTTTCTTGATTTTAGTCACGAATTAGCGTTTTTTTTTTTTTTAATTTTTCGGCGATTTTATCACTTTTCTCAATTTTTAGCCACAATCTGCGTTTTACTTAATTTTAGCCACGAGTTAGCAATTTTTCCCCCATTTGATCGTGAATTAGCGATTTTTATCAATTTCAGCAGTGAGTTTATTCACATTTTAGCCACGAATTTGCCTCCGCGAGTTGGCGTTCGCCGATTTCTCAATTTTAGCAGTGAATGAGCGCTCTTTCTCACTTCTATCGCTAATTAAAGTTTTTCTCAAAGCAGCAAATTAGGCCCGTATTCATAGACATTTCTGAAACTTATAGCGTTCCCCATTTGCACAAAATTATGCATTTGGGCAGTTCATTTCCACCCGTCTTCACTAATTAAATCATATGTTAGTGGAGAAGACGGGTGGAAATGAATAGCCCCGTTGCAGAATTTTGTGCAAATGGGGAACGCTATTAAATTTCCCTAAATAGGCGTCGAAGCAGGTGATTTTTCCATAACAAAAACTGATTTGATTCTTACTTAGGAGAATTTTAACTTAAGTAGCGACTATGAATACGGGCCTAAGTAATCTCTCCCAATTGTGAACATGTTTTCTCAAATTAGCTGCGAATGAGCATGTTTTCTTGATTTTAGCTACGAATTAGCGATTTTTCTTAATTTTATCGGCGAACGAGCGGTGCGGTCTTTCATAATTCTATCTGCGAGTTGGAGTTTTTCCATCTCACCCAATTCTGGCCAAGAATCAGCACGTTTTCTCAACTTAGCTGCTAATAAGCATGTTTTATTGATTTTAGTCACGAATTAGCGTTTTTTTTTTTTTTTTTTTTTTTTTTTTTTTTTTTTTTTTCAATTTTTTCGGCGATGTTATCACTTTTCTCAATTTTTAGCCACAATCTGCGTTTTACTTAATTTTAACCACGAGTTAGCAATTTTTCCCCCATTTGATCGTGAATTAGCGATTTTTATCACTTTCAGCAGTGAGTTTATTCACAATTTTAGTCACGAATTTGCGTCGGCGAATTGGCGTTTGCCGTTTTCTCAATTTTAGCAGCGCATGAGCGCTCTTTCTCAATTCTTGCCTCGCATTAAAGCTTTTCTCAATTTCAGCTGCAAATTAGTGCCCTCTCCCAGTTCTGACCGCAAATCAGCACGTTTTCTCGATTTAAGCCGTTAATTACCGATTTTTCTCTATTTTATCTGCAGGTTTAGCGTATTATTTCTCAATTTTAGTCGTGAATTAACATTTTTTCTCAAGTCTACCCGCGAGATAGAACTTTTTCACAATTTTAGCCGCGAATAAGTGTTGCTCTTTATTTTAGACGCGCGTTAGCTATTTGTTTAATTTTAGCCGTGAGTTGGCGTTTTTTTTTAGCCACAAAATTGCTTTCAGTAACCACAATTGAGTGGTATCTCAATTTTAGCTTGGCTAAAGTTTTGAAAAAAGGGATTTTTTTTTTTTTTTTCATTTTAATCGCGAATTAGCGCTTTGTCTCAATTTTAGCCGAGAATTTTTTTTTTATTTACTTCATTTTTAGCCACGCATTACCGATTTTTGTACTTTAGTCATGAATTTGGGTTTTTTTACAATTTTAGTCACGACTGAAACAGCGAGTAGGTTTTTTCTGAATGTTAACAGCTAATGAGCGCTTTTCCTAAATTATAGCCGCAAATAAGCGTTTTTTTCGTAATTTCATAGCTGTGAATTGTTGCGTTTTGTTTATTTTAGCCGGTAATTATAGTTTTTTCTCCATTTTAGTCGGTAATTAAGCGCTTTTATTCAATTTTAGACGTGGGTCACTTTTTTTCAATTTTATCCGCAAATTATCGCATTTCCTTCATTTTCATCCGTGAATTACTTATTTTTCTCAATGTTATCCGCGAATTAGCTCTTTTCCCAGTATTAGCAGTGAATTAGTGATTTTGTGACATTTTGCCGGGAGTTGGTGACTTTTCTCAGTTTTAGCCACGAAAACGCTTGCAGAAACCTGTATTTTCAATTTTAGCTGAGAATGAACGCCTTTTCGTAGTTTTTGCCACGAATGTTATCGCTTTTTACAAAATTGCCTGTACTTTCTACGAAGAACAGCCTTCTCAATTTTAGCTGCCTATTATAAAGAACCTACCAACAGTAACTCATAGGGATTTGGCTATTTTCTCTATTTTAGCCGCAAAGTTGCCTCCAGAAGCCGGTAATTAGCACTTTTCTCAATTTCAATAGTGAAATTCAGCTTTGAGAATAGCAAATAGCGCTTTTTCTTAATTATTAAATTTGCTAGGTTATTTTCTACATTACACGATTTGGTGTATTTCTATTAATTTAGCGGAAAATGAGGGCTTTATCTCAATTTTTTAGCAGCGGGCTTTCTCCAAGAGCCGCTGACACAGACCTCGATGGACTACTCTGGAGTCAACAAACATCGTTCAAAACCAACAACAAAGGCATAGAGTTCCATTTTCAGCGCCCACTACCACTTGACCGGAACTGAGAAAAAATGCCTCTAAAAATCGCCCACATTAAGCTCTAATTGTAGTTGTTGTTATTATTTCTGCTGCTTTGTTGTTATCGTAATCGTCGCATACAGGGAACGCCGAAGAAATCTAGTTTAAGGCCGGCCCCTGTCTGTAGGGCTGAAGGTCAGCAGACTAGACCCGCACCTGCTGGCTTCTCCCTGGATGTGTCTCTGCGCACACCGTTTGGTTGGTGTGGGACGGTCCAGGCGGAACTGTTTTTTTGGGGGGATGAAGTATTGAAAAATCTCTTTCCTACTTTCGCGATCCGCGAAACGACTTTTCTTGGTCTGGGTTTGTGTTTTACTAACGGGGATCATTTTAGTGACAGTTCAAATTTCCCCCATTATGTCGTGGGTTGCGCAGTTCGAGAGGCCCTAAAGCTTAAATCACAAGAACGACTTGTTATAATCATGGTCAAGAAAACCCCGTTAGATCATAATAAGTACGTCGGTAAACACCTTGCCCCTCTCTAATCCACGAAGATAAAATAATTAATTATATCAAGTGGCACAAATATAGGTCGTCACACTTTGAGCTTCATTTCAACTAATAGTTCACTAATTTTCCACAATTTTCCTCGCTAACAAATTGAATTCTTATAATTTTTACAGATGGCGTCAGTCGAACTGCACGAGTCACAGCCGCAGTCAACAGCAGCCGTCTTTCAGCCTCAAACAGTTACCATTCGTCTAGGCGAAGTTCGGAAGATTCGCTGGAGGAGACAGCGTCCCTTAGGGATGTTCGGGTACGTTAAAAAATTAACCGAAAATCTTGTTAGGTTGGGGGAAGGGGTGAAGTCCCTCACACCTATGTGTGGGTATTATAAAAATACCTTGAATTATTTACACTTTTAACTTTTATCTTTTACCCACGGATGATATACACCGATAAATCGTATATTTTTGCGATTGTATCTCCTTCCTCATTTTTTAAAATCTATTTTTCGTTGCACTGCTTAGTTTTAGTAATAAAATATCGACGAAAATGTTCGAAGAAATTGACATGACCGATTATATCGTGCAGGGTGAGCTTCGCGAAGTCGAGGATAAATTTAGAAAAGCGATGATAGGCAATGCTCAGTTGGACAATGAAAAAGCTGCGGCCGCCTATCAAGTTGAACTGTACAAGGACAAGTACGACGAACTCGAAGAGGAGCACAACCAACTTCAGGTGAGAGCCTTTGTTTCTTTGTTTGTTACGACGCGACGGTGGTAAAGTAAACAATTTTTTTTATTCTGACTACAGCGGGAACACAGGGAAAAGTGTCGACAGTTGGAGCAAATGAAAAGGGACGCCGCAAATTTACAGAAAGATCTTGACGCCACCCTGGCGGCTCTTCAAGAAAGGGATAGATTAATAGAAGTAAACCCTTTTGTGGCCCTTGTTGTTGGTCCAAATGCGAAATTAACTTTTTAATTTTGTCTTGCCCCTCCCCAGGAACAGGGTTTAGTCATAGTCGGTGGTGATACGTCTTCTAGCGCGTCGGATAGTGAAGAAGAGGACGACAAAGGCGGAGGGAAGGACAACGAGAATAAAAAGGGCGGCGAAAAACATCGAAGAGCTTTAGTTTCAACTGATATGGCTAAATTGTTGAACGCGGTGGGCCATGGATCGCTAGGTAATTTTACGTCCTTCTAAGGATTGTTTCTATTTAGATAATTAAATTAAAATATCGTTATTTCCGTCGTTTTAGATGTTCGATTGAAAAAACTAGCATCGGAAAGAAATGAAATTCAAGACGAGTTAAGGCATATAAAATTGGAATTGGAAGAAGAAAGAGCGAAATCGAGTCGATTCGGAGCTAGTCCTAGCGAAATGGAAGATTTACAAAGTAAGTCGACTGTTCAACCCTCGCCCCATATATAAAACAAACTGGTGACTAATAATTTTTCATTGAAACGTCCACCAGGGGAAACGAACAAACAAATGGGCGATTTAAAATTCAAGTTACAAAAAGCCGAACAGGACGTGTCCACACTCCAGGCGACAGTGGCGCGTCTCGACAGTCAAGTGATAAGGTACAAAACGGCGTCGGAAACGGCCGAAAAAGCGGAGGACGAGTTGAAAATGGAGCGAAGGAAACTTCAGCGAGAGGTACATTTATACCGGTTTCCCTGCTTTCTGGAGCGTTTCAATAATAATTTTGTTTTTAAAAAAATTGTCATCATCGACAAAATTAGCTGAGGGAATGTCAAGCTCGGTGCGAAGAACTGGAAACATCCAATTCTCACCTTCAGAAAAGGTTGGACAAGCTCAAGACGGCCAAGTCGGCACTGTTGAAAGACTTGTAGCGAAGGTAAAATGCTCCACTCGCCAGCCTCTTTCTTTAACACTATCAACCTAAATGTCTAACGAACATTTCAGGCTTGACAGGTAGCGCTTCCCAGCGTAAAAATAATGATCAATAATAAACCAACGAAATCGTGTAAAAATAACAACAGTATCTTTAAAAGAACGAAAAGAAATCTGCCTAATAATTACAAGAGTATTGCTGAACAACTTAATATCATAACCTCGTGATCCCCCTCCTCCTTCTCCATAATTGCAATGAAAAATGTAATGTATTATTAAACGAAGAACATATGCTCTTTAATAGTTATAATTAATTAAAAGCACGATGTAGTCACTTATATATTTTGTACAACAATGTTGTACATGCAAAAATTAACTCATTTTGTACAGCAGAAAATAATAATATATGCCCTGTAAGAATCCCCAATTTTGTACTATACTATAAAACATGCATATTATGGTACATTTATTATTATTATTATTATTGCTATCATCATTATTATTATTATTATTTGTAATATAAAGAATATTTAAATAACTCGTATTATTTGTTGCAACATTTTTTATTCTAAATTTAAAGCACTTGTTGTACTTAAGTTCCTACTCATTCAACATTATAGGAACACTTTTTTTTTTCAGTCTTGTTATATTTTTTCGCTTCGGATTCCAAAAATTTGTAATCGTGTGGATGGAAAAAAGTTAAACGTACGTTTTTATACTCTTTATACGACGACAAATTTATAATGGTTTTAAAAAAAAGTGAAGAAAAAAATACACAAATTTATCACTATTTGTGTGCTTTTGTGTCGGGGCCGGGAAACCAGCTTTAAGGGCCCAAAGATAAATTATTTTATGGCGTTGGCAACTTGGGGAAAACCTGGAAATGACAGGGCCATTTTTCTATAGAAGTAGGTAGGGAGGGGGAGGGAGGATTGAAACTTTCTCTGTACACAGGCGTGGGTCTATCTTGTGAGGGGGCAATCTTGATGGTGTCCGGGGGGTTGGAATGAGTTGTACAAAGTTGCCGGATTGGAGACAAAAACCGCGTTTTTGGATATTTCTGGAGGAACCACCACGGTTGAAATGGAGGAAAAGCGCTATACAGTGGCTTGGATTATTATATCAACTAAAACAGCAAGCATTGGGCTATTTGCATGGAATAGAAATCAGCCAACATTTTCAAACTGGAGAATATTGTATGTGTTATTCGCAATGGCCGAATTTGCCCATTGCCCGAAAAATTTACCCACAACGCGTTATGGGCAGTGTGAAATGCTCACAACGCGTCGTGGGTAATTATTTTCGCCCAGACGGCGGAATGAAATACCCATAACGCGTTATGGGTAACTCACTTTACTCAATAGCCGAAATAAAGGTTAGGTTAGTCTATTTCGCGTCGTGGGTCTTCCGATTTTACCCACAACGCGTTCTGGCTACTTCGATTTACCCGCAACGCCTTGTGCGCATTTCGAATTACTCAAAGCAGAGTCAGATGTGCCTCAACTCCCATTACAGCTTTATTACTGTATAATTACATAAAATGATACGGAATGATAATTAAACACTCACCCTAACCTTTATTTCGGCTATTGAGTAAAATGAATTACCCAGAACGCGTTATGGGTATTTCATTCCGCTCACTGGGCAAATAAAATTACCCACAACGCGTCGTGAGCATTTCACATTGCCCATAACGCGTTGTGGGTAAATTTTTAGGGCAATGGGCGAATTCGGTCATTGCGAATAACATATGGTTCTCCGGATAATTTTGCTCTCAAACGCGGTATTGGAACCAGCAGGGGTTGAATCTTCAAAGGACCCCAAAATCACCCACCACTGCAACGACCATTCGTGGACCAAAAAGTCACATTGACTACTCACGCTCTAAAATTGGCAACTCTTACATAAATCGCTCGAAAAATAGCTAAACTGACGATTCGTGCGCTAAAAATAGCCAAAACGCCATAAAAATGTCAGACTTTAAATTCACTTCAACCTAAAAAATGGCCAAACCGACGACTCATGCCAAAAACTGCTGATATTCATTCACTGAAAATGGCCCGACCGGCGACCATTTGCACTCCAAACATGGCCAAACTAACTATTGGCTCCTTCAAAATGGCTAAACTGACGATTTGTGCCCTAAAATAGCCAAACCCCCACAAAAATGTCAGTCATCCATATCATCATTCTCAAAAATGGCCAAATCAACCATTCGCTCCTTGAAAATGGCTAAACTGACCAGGCGCGGATCAGGGCCTCCAATCGGTCCAAAAAGTGATGAAAATTTAAAAATGGACAAAACCGCTATTTTTGAGGTTTCACGACGCAGGGAATTAACCATTTCTGTATAAAATTGAAGATTCTCTGAAAAATGGCAATTTCCTCATAAAATTGACTATTCCCTTATGAAGCTGACCATTTACTCATTTAAATTACACCTTTAAAAATTAAATCAACCATTAGTTCATAAGCTTTAGAATTCCCGTAAAATTGCAAGTTTTCTTATAAAACAGACCGCCCGAATGAGGCCTTACGCTTAAATATTGGCCTGGATGTGACGTTTCGCACTAAAATGGGAATTTTTCATAAATGTCGCCTTCATTGTTGCGTTTCACGTAAATTATTTCCCATTTTCGGCTCCAAATGGACAATTTCGTCATAATAGCAACACAATTTTTCATGAAATTTGTTCTTGCGTTTTGTCCACCAAACGGGACATTTCGCGAAAACGTTTTCCCTTGGGTGTTCCGCGACCGTTTCAAAACAGTTCCACTCTCACCCACGTGACGTTTCGCGTAAACTTTGATTTTGACGTGGCATTTCGCTGAAATCAAGCCCTAGACGAGTCATTTCGCGCATCAATATCTCGGATTTTGCTCACTGAAAGAGCAAATAATTTCGGACTTTCATTTGATGGATATCCACTTTCACTGGGATGGCCCAAATTCAGATACCGATCTGCATTGGGCCACCCGATGAAATGGTTTTCGCCGGGCTTTTGAAATTTGAGGTTACAGGGAGGGAAATACCACTTTTTTTCTACTGGTAACGCGAAATAGTGCATTTTTCACAACGAGAGAGGAAAGTGGAACTTCACCGGACTCGTTTCCACTTTCCTTTCTCGTTATGAAATGTGCTATTATACTGGCGACAAAATCCCCGAAATTGGTTGTTCAGTGAGCTAAATTCGAGAAATGTATTTTACAGTGAGCCAGATTCGGGGAAATGTTTTTCGCCCGCGATAAAAATCCGCCAACTTTGGTTTCTTAGAGAGTAAAATTTGATAAATTGATACTAGTCAAACCTGCAACAATGGTTTTGCAGTGCGGAAGAATCAGCAAATTCGGTCTCTGAATTGAAACTGCCCCGCGAAATTTGTTAGCGGCAGCTAATAAGTAATATTTATTTTTGAGTGAACTCAACACGAAAAAATATCCACAAGATAGGCTTTTAGAGAGCGAAATCTGTTGAATTTGTTTTATTAGTGAGCCAGATCCGGGGAAATGTGTTTCGGGGGAAAAAAAAATCCGGAAAATTGATGTTTTAGGGAGTGAACTCCGAGAAATTGGAGGAAGTTTTGATGATTTTTTTGTACAAGTGACCTCGACTCCAAGGGAGGGACCATGGCCCCTGTGGCGCCTCCCTTGGATCCGCCACTGATTAACTGACTATCACCGCCCATAAAATGGACAAACTGTTAGTCGTGCGCTTAATGGATTAACTGACCATTCCCCGCGTCCGATGAACTGGCCATTCGTTCCCAACCTTTGCGAGAAGGGCCGGCTCAACCTTACTAACTGATCGACCCACCCCCCTTCGACCAATCGGTTTCTAAAATGCTTCGTCGTGCTGATCAAATGACTGCTATTTCGACCTATATAAAATTGCTCAGCAGTTTTACGCGCATTCACGCGCTAAAATTGGCCAAACTGACTATAATATTGCGCCCTCAAAAATTCCAAAACTGAGATTCAATAAAAACGGGTTCATTTGTGTGAATCGGTGTAAATTGTGTGTTCTAAACCGAAACAAAGAGGATGAGGTAAATAGTACAAATAAGGGTATGTTTATGTAGGAGCGGTGACTATAAGAGTAGGCCAGGCTGAGAAATGAAGTCTGGAAATTTCACCTCTGTCCTCTTGGCCCACGCAGCTCCATAGCATACCGATGTAGGGGCGAGGGGGCCGACCGCCCAGGACCCCCGAAAACCCTAAAGATGGAAAAATTACGATCTTTAGGTTCTATGCTCATGAAAGTGGGTACGTGAAAATGAGTTTTGCTACGCGCTTGGACAGCGATATTGGCTCCTTTCAACGATTTTCAGCCCACCTGACCTGGGGCGGTAGTTAAAGCTGTTGGGAAAAACTCACGTGAGGTGGTTGCTACGGCGAGATAGTATTATTTCTGATGTATCTACATTGGATCCAGCTTGCGAGATTTTTTTCCCCGACACTCTTACTAGTGCACCTGGAGAATGGAACGTTGTAGGTGATCACTGATCAGCAAAGAGCGTGGCTGAGTACTGATTTAACCCCAAAAAGCGCTATTTTTAAGAATAAATAATTTTGACAAATCACGCGTTCTGGAGGTAACTTCACAGCTAAAATAAATAAAATTAGCTGATTCTCTGCAGAAAATCACTCTAAAATTGAAAATATTCCAATTTTCGGCTGTAATTGAAGGTGCGCTAATAATCCGTGGCATCCGAAAAAAACTTCGGGGCTAAAAATGAGGAAAACGCGTCCGCAGATAGAAGTGGAAAAAAAAGATAATGAGAGGCAAAAATGTTTAAAAATCCACTAATTTGCGGCTAATATCGAGAAAAATCACTAATCATCCCGCCAAATATTTATAAAAACGATGATTTGCAGCTCAAACTGAGAAAATTTGGTAATTCGCTGCAAAAAAGGTAAAAAATCGACATTCTGCTGCAAAAATTGAGGAAAACTCCAATTCGTGGCTCAAGTTGAGAAAAATCACTAATTTAGGGGAGAAAAACGCTAATTCACTGCTGAAATTGACAGAAAGAGCTCATTCGCGGCTAAAATTTAGTAAACTCACTAATTCGTGGATAATGTGTATACAAAGCTCTGATTCATGGCTACAATTGAAAGTATTCACATTTTTCGGCCGATATTGAACGCCAATTCATAAAGGCAACTTTGTGGCTAAAATTAAGAAAAACGCAAATTCTTGGCAATATAGGTGTAAAAACATCCGCTGCTTCCCGGTTACTTGCAGCCAAAGCGCTAATAATTCGCGGGTAAAATTGACAAAAAGTTCTTATTAACGGCTAAAAGTGAGAAAACATCCAATTTGTGGCTTAAATTGTGCATAACACGTTAATTGGCGGATAAAATAAAACGGCTACAAACAGATAAAAATTAAATTTCGTGGGGTTTAGTCTCGTTGAAAAAAAAATTTTGCGTGTTTGTTCCTTCAACATTCCAATTTTGCGGGGCTTCGTAATTGAAAAGCTAAACGCGGGTTTGGCTCTACAAAGAATCAATTTTTCAGGTTTGGTTCACCAAGTGGAAAACAATTTTGCGGGGTCGATTGTTCAACAAATTATTTTCTCTGTTTCACCCCTTCGTGCGTTTAGAACCACGGGAATGTCTGCTCGGTCAAATTTGTTCAGCGTACTCTAGACAGTGAGGAGGAGGAGGAGGAGGAGGAGGAGGAGGAGGAGGAGGAGGAGGAGGAGGAGGAGGAGGAGGAGGAGGAGGAGGAGGAGGAGGAGGAGGAGGAGGAGGAGGAGGAGGAGGAGGAGGAGGAGGAGGAGGAGGAGGAGGAGGAGGAGGAGGAGGAGGAGGAGGAGGAGGATGAGGAGGAGGAGGAGGAGGAGGAGGAGGAGGAGGAGGAGGAGGAGGAGGAGGAGGAGGAGGAGGAGGAGGAGGAGGGGTGTCCAGGGGCTTTCCTAGGACATAGAAGTAAAAAGGGCACAAAAACTTGCTATTTCACGAAAATGAAGACCAAAACTTGCGATTTCGTGTAAGTAAAGACCCGGGGTCCGGGTCCGGACATATTGGTGGGCGGACAAATTGGTGGGTGCAGTAATGGAAGGAATTCCCGCACCCACCAATATGTCTGTTGTGTATCGGACAAATTGGTGGGCGGTCATATTGGTGTATGGGAAAAATTCCCTCACCCACCAATTTGTCCGATACACTACGGACAAATTGGTGGGCCACCAATATGACAGTAGTCGGGTTCCGGACAAAGCGGTGGGTCCACCAGTATGATTGAACACCAGACTTATCAATTATATCAAATTAGTAAAATAATTGATAAATAAAACAAAGAAGTAATTATTTCCGAAAAACCTAGCGAACTTAAAATCCTACATTTCGCAATTCATTTCCTTTCAAAGCAGACGCGTACAGGCCGTGAATAGTGGTATATTTCTGAAATTTAAGGTTAAGCTATCCGGGTTGTAGAGAGGCAGGTAGGTAATTAATACATATTATGCGTTAAACTTAATTTATTTCTTCCCAAAAAAAACGTTTTGATAATTCTCAAGACGTCTGGTGCTCTAATTTTTAAGGGTATAGAGATGCGTGTGGTAGATTAAGTACTTGGAAAGGGGACTTGGCAACTGGTCCACAAGTCTTGTAGATCCGTTGCTATACTGTGTCGTTCATCTGGTCTACACGTTTTGTGGACCAGTTGCAATGTAGACCCACTACAAGACCTGGCCGTTCGACTAGTCTACAAGTCTTGTAGACCAGTTGCCATGTGGACCAAATGGAAGACCAGGTCGTACAAGTGCACATGTCTCTTGGCTTGGGCCAATTGCAAGACTGTGGTTGTTTCAACTGGTCCTCGAAGATGAAAACTCTCATAAACAGGGGCGTAGGTACGGGGGGGATAGATCCCCCCCCCCCCTCAGAGCTACAAGTATACGAACGATGGAGCAAAAAGTACCATAACGAAGAGCCCCATAAAATCGCCAAAAATGAGCGTTTCACATTGAAGTTAGGTTGAACAGATTTTCTAGCTTTTTCCTTGGACTTCAGACGGGGGGGGGGGGGAGGTCGCCCCGAACCCTCTATCAGACAAAAATCAGTAACATTCTTTGCTATAGCTGCTCGTGGTCTCGCGATGCAACTTCCAGACTAAAATTAAGAAAAAAATCGCTGATTCGCGGTACATGGAGGCCATTCTTCAAATAAATTGTGGAAATCAACGCAAAAGTGTTGGATTTGGGCAAACCCCGCGGTTAAAGCTGAAAAAACACACTATAATATTGACAAATAAAAGACGCTATCAGGTTAAAATTGGACAAAAATGGCAAATGGCGCACTAAATGGGGGGAAACTGAAATGGCGTAAAATCGCCTATTCGTGTATGAAAAAGGGAATAGGATGCTGAATGGCCGCAAAATTAGCACAAAACGCTATTTCACAGCTGAAATTGGGAAAAATCGCTAATTTGCAAATTGCAGATATACAGTTGTGGAAAAACATTAATTCGCGAATACAAAATGAAGAAAATCACTAATTCGTGGCAAAAATTGAAAAAACTCGGTAGGTAATGCACGGGTTGGAAACGCTACCACGCTGCTAAAAGTTTAGAAAAAGCGAAAATTCGCTGCTAAAATTGAGAAACATCACTAATTCTGGAATTAAGTGTCGTGAAATTTATAATTTAAAAATGATGATTTTTTGACAGAAATGGATGGATAGATGTACATTTTTTGGTTTGAAAAAAAAACAAAAAAACAAACATTTATAATTTAAATTCGCACCTTCTGAAGGCATTTTTGTGGCTAAAATTAAGAAAAACGGCAAATTCACGCATGGATATATAAAAATGGAAAAAATCGCCAGTCTACAGCTAAAATTGCGCCAAACGCCAATTTGTGACTGAAATTGAGAAAATTCGCTAATTCACAGGTTTGAAACGCTACGACGCGTCACCGCTACAATTTAAAAAAAGCGCAACTTTTCAGGCTGAAATTGAAAAAAAGCGCCAATTTATGGCAATAGGCGAAGAAACCGCCAATTCGCGAGTAAACTGAGAAAAATGGCTCATGCGTATGGTGAACTAAAAAAATCCTAATTCGTGAAAAGTCCCCCTATTTTGCGGCTAATATTGTGGAATACACTTAAGAAAAAAGATAGTTTCCAGCTAAAACTGAGAAAAGTGCTAACCCCCTGGTAAAAAAATTTTAAAAATCGGTAATATGCTGCTAAAATTGAAGAAAACGCCAAAACTCGTGTATAATCAAGAAAGATGGCTCACGTGATAAAGACGATACTTTGGTGCTAAAGTTGAGAAAATGCGCAAATTCATGGTTATGGGAGGGGGTGGGGCAAAACCATTAATCTGCGGCTGGCTGTAATTGAGAAGAACGATACTCTCGGCCAAAATTGAGAAAAGCGCTAATTTGCGGGTAGAGTGCAAAAATCGCCCTTAACTGCGATTGAGAGATTGAGGCTATGTTGAGGCCAGCAAGATTTCCAGATTCGAGAGTTTGCTGGCTGGGTGGAATGATGACTAAAATGTGAAATTACCCCCTCCCCTCACCCTTACGAGATTTCAATCTGTCCCCCCCCCCCCAGGACAAATTCCTACCTACGCTACTGTTTATAAAAGTTCTTCCTTGAGAGTTATTGTTCGTTAAAGTCGCAACTATGGCTGTATTGACCAGCGTAGGTAAGCTGTATAGCTATATAGCTGTAAGTAAAGTTATCGTTGGTAAACCAACGGGGCTTTTAGGTGTCGTGTACGAGGGCGAGAGTACACACGTTACTTTTTAATTTTTTTTTTTTTTACACATAATTTGACCTTTGCTCAAACAATCCAGCCTGTAGTGGGAATCGAACCCACTCAGCAGACGATTCCTGGACATGAGAGTCGACGCCTTAACAACATCGGCCACTCTGCTGGGCCGCTGTATAGCTATATTTAATTGGTATTACGGTCTGGTCCGTAGGTGCTTACATGACTAATGACAGACTTTTAGGCCTTGGCCTATACCTATCGATGAAAAGGAAGTAATACTACAATGCCATCAGTTTTTGTAAAGCCGGCTCCATACGAACGGTATTCACCGAATAAAACGAGCAAAATAGTTTTTTCTGTTTGTTGGTTTCTAGGCGATGCCAAATTGATTAGTATTTTGGTCGTTATTAGGCAAACACCGCATGTGTGGAGCAGACTTAAAATGCACAGTTCGGAAAGGCAAGAAGAAGAGGAGGAAAATCAAACCAATTAATACGCAGATAAGAAAGAGCCCGGTTTAGGGAGAAAAAGAAACGTGTTGGATAAGGTTTCCCATGATTTTTTTTTTTTTACGAATTTGAAGCTAATCTTCCGCGGATGAAACTTTCAGCTGTCAATTTCGTTTTACCGTTCAGCAAAAGCAGCAGTTTTTTTATTTAAATTCGTTTCCAAACTTCAATGCTTTGACCTGCTCGATCGTTTCCTATAGTTTTCTCGCCCCGTTAATTGGGCTCTTAGGGGGCAAGTTCTACTACTACTATGAGTTGGAGTTGGAGTGGTAATCCAACGTGCTTTACGTCCAACTACCATACGGTGTCGTGGACGAGGGCGAAAGCACACACTTTACTATTCCCACGTGGGTTATCATTTTTCCTTAAATAATCCAGCCTACAGTGGGAATCGAATCCACTCAGCAGACGATACCTGGACATGACGACATCGGCCACTCTGCTGGGCTCCTAGGGGGCAAGTACGAAGGGATGTTATAATTTTAACACGGCGTTATCTCATCAAGTCATCACAATGAAAATGGTTGACACGTGGATACCACCCGTGTTATTTCATTTAACACCCCTTCGTACTTGAGCCCCTAGAGAAAGGAAAGTGTTCTCATTTTTGTTTTGTTTACGCTCCCTCTATTACTTAAGCGCCCCATACACTATGCGATTGCCTGCAGGCCGTCGCCTCAACTGACCGTGACCGTTCGGCCAAAATCGACGGGTATCATACACTGTCAGTCAACGATCTCACGTCCGATCCTAGCCGGTCCTACGGCCACACACCTTCAGTTTTCACGGACTGCAGTCCATGGCCTTCAGATTAACTGAAAATGTGTGGGTAACCCCGATCGACGGTCTCACGATTGCCTTCAGTTAAACTGACAGTGTATGGGGCGCTTTATCTGTGCTTGCTGACTTGGTCAGCCCAACGATATAATGTATAAACATAAACCTGGATTGCTCACAACGTACTGGATTGGTACTGGAGGGGGCAGGTCGTCCCCTGATAAACAATCACCCTGTCCCTCTCCTTGTGTAGTTATGGCAGCGCAACTCTTCTTCCGGTATTTATTTTGAAACTCCACTCCTCTCAATCACTTGGGAGCTTATTTGATGGCTATTCTTGATCAGGGGGGTGATTCTGTAACTCGCAAAATTTACGTGTCGTAACAGGGAAGGAGGGGGAGAGGATGTATCCCGTTGCCTTGGTTTTTCCTCGCATTTGTCAAGAATTTATTATTTTTTCTTCGAGACCACACAATCTAGCGTGAAAATTCCACAGTTTAATTCACTAGGTATCGTAAAAACCATGGTAACGAGGTACCTCTCCTCGCCCTTCTTCCAATTTACGACACGTAAATTTTGCAAGTTACAGAATCACCCCCCAGCAGTGATGAGCAACCCAGTTCTTTTATATATCGTTGGCTCAGGGGCTGAAGTACGAAGGGGTGTTAAATGGAATAATACGGGTGGAATCCACGTGACATCCATTTTAATTGAGATAGGATAACGCCGTGTTAAAATTGTAACACCCCTTCGTACTTGCCCCCCGCAGCCCTTGATGAGGTTTCGTTTTCAACACATGTAAAATAAGATGTAAGGATTAATCGTGTTATAGTTTTAAAACGAGCCCATTATTTTGGATAATATTAATCGTTTTTCGGGGGTGAGACGGCTCCTGCGTATACGCTTTCAATGTGAAAGGCCTCATAGAATTCTATGCGTTTTTACTACAAGAGTTGGACGCTGACACGCGCGTCGGCGAATTTTCACCTGGTGTGAATGGGGTCCTAGGGGTACTCATGAAAATCATTATTTCGGGTAAAAACCGAGTTTCTATTGTGATGCACGGGCAAGGGGGTGGAATTTTACTTAAATAGAAATACTTCTTTACCGGTTCGTTCACAGCGTGATTGCGCGAGTATCTATTGATTTTATATTCTTGAGAGAGTTTTCCCACGTCATTTTGAATTGCAAGATATACACACTTCACGAAACTGATGAAAAAGTTCTGGTGAAGTGAGAAACTCAAGCTTTTACAAAAGCCAATATATGTATATACATGGATTAATTTCCCTTTCATTCTTCGAGAAAAGTATAATAACTATTGGGGCCTTAAGGAGCCCCTAGACGATCAGTTTTTTGATCAAACGTGGTGGATAAATCGACTGTGACAGCCATGATTGACCGTCTAGAAGCGTGTTTTACGATTGAGTCAATGACTGAAGAAGATTGAATGACCACCGCCTTTTCCTCATCTTCCTCGTCTTATTTCTCTTCAATTGGAGTGCAGCCGCAGTCAACAAAAAAAGCACTGACAAATCCTGGTTTGAACTCCTTGCACTCAGCACAACACCGCGAGAGACATTGGTACTGGGAAGGGTTTTGTTCAAACAACTGAAGAAATGATTGAAGCTCACTTCAATCTGTTTGTTCAATATTTTGATCAATCAGACTGACCGTCTATGGGCTCCTTTAGTTTATTCATTTAAGGGGTGGTTGGGAGAATGATTCATTGAACATGCTTCTCTAGGGAATGGAAGTATGGTGTTAGTGGAAAAAATCGAGTCCGAGCTTTTCCTTTTCGTAAAAAAATGAAATTCGAGGCGGCTTCTTCTGTAGATTTAGCTTTGAGTGAAAAGCCATAAACGTAAGGACAGGGTACTTCGCCACTCTTTGTCCCCAATGAATTCGCGGTCACTCACTCTGGATTATTGAGTTGTAAAGGGGGAAAGACGGTGGAGCCCCCTGACTTAAGTTAATAAATGTTATCTCAAAGCTTCTTGCGGAAATCCTCAAAAGACACCGCCTCACATTTTAATTTTTCAACTATTTTCAAATGAACCAACACAGGTCTCGATCAATAAACCCTTCAATTTATCCTTTTCTCCAGTCATCCATTCGATTACCGGTGACTTGCTACCACTGTAAAGCTTGCACTGTGTAGGGCGATCACATAAAAATTTCAAAACATATTTTTTTGAAAATAAATAAATTAATTTTAACGCACACCTACTAATAAATTATTAATTACCTATACCTGCCTCTATACAACCAAGAAGCTGAACCTACAATTTCAGAAAAAATATGTAACATTATACAAGGCACATACATGTCTGATTTGAAAGGAAATAAATTGCTAAATGTGTGCCTCACTCACGTTCACTAGGATTTCAAGTTCGCTAGATTTTCCGGAAATAATTACTTCTTTGTTTTATTTATCAATTATTTGACTAATTTGATAGGGACACTCAATACATTTTCAGATGAAACCGAACTCCTGATGGTTCGATCATACTGGCAGACCCACCGCTTTGTCCGGAACCGACTACGATCATATTGGTGGCACACCAATTGGTCCAAAGGAGTCTCCGGACATTCTGGTGGCCTACCAATTTGTCCGATACACTACGGACAAATTGGTGGCTTCACCCACCAATATGTCCAAAGTGTTTCGGACAAATTGGTGGGTGAGGGCATTTTTCCCATTCACCAATATGACCGTCCACCAATTTGTCCGATGTACACAACGTAACGGACATATTGGTGGGTGCGGGAATTCCTTCCATTATCGCACCCACCAATTTGTCCGCCCACCAATATGTCCGGACCCCCGCAGAATATTCAGACCCGAAACTTACAAATTCGCAGATATGAAGAAATTTTGAAAAATGATGAAATTTTGGCTATTCATCTGGCTATGGGAGCTTTCAGGACCGCGCTTGACCTGGACTCCATTTCCTCTATAAAAAGAGCATGGGGAAAAGGGCCCAGAACTTTGCCATTTCGTTGAAGTAAATACAAGAAACGTGCTATTTCGCTTTAGACCCGAAACATGCAATTTTGCAAATTGGCTCCAATGTTGCAATTCAGCGGCTTTCTGGGCATAAAATTTGTTTGTCGAATGTTTTAGCAAATAAATCATTCTGTGAAACGTAAGTACTACAATACCACATTCAAAGTCAAAATCATTACTTTACAATATCGCTGGTTTTTTCCCTAAAATAGCGATTTCATGGCTGTATTCATATAGTTGCAAAAATGCAGTTTAGCGACTACAGTCCCGAACTTTGCATTTAATGTATGTTTGCCTCCAAACTTGCAATTGCGTGGCCATTTATCAATCGAATCTTGACTTTGATCTCCGCTTGCAATTTTTGTGTTTATGTAGAGCTCCGGAACTTGCAATATTATACCAACTTATTAGTTATTAGGCCTGAAGCTTTTCAGTTCTGTGACTATTCCAGGCCAATTTCATTGATTCCCTCGAGTTTAGCAGTTTTTAACTCGTTTGTAGGCGTCCTATTCTGTTGTGTCCTCAAAACCGATGTTTCAAAGAGTCAAAATGACGAAATTTCGATTTATAAGTGATGAGGCAAATCATCGAATTTGACTTTCAAAGAGCCAAATTTGTTTTTTGAACAAGCCAAGTATTTTAAAAACAGGTAAGCCTCGACTTTATTTCCTTTAAAAAACGGTTTGAGGGATTGCTATTTTCCAAATGACCAAATTCGAAGGATTTGGTTTTTCCGGAATACCGCCAATTTGTTGCTTCCAAAAATCAGTATCATCCAATAAGTTATTATTGGGATTATTAACCAGACTCCAATTATGTCGAGTCATAATTAAGCCGTCAACAGGTAGTTTCAGGAGGGCACCTCTCCCGCTCCGATCAAAATAATCCACCACACGAAGGTGAGCGGTGGATTTACAAGTACAACTGCTGTGCTATTTTCGAAGGTGCTTTTACAATTTACATTCAATAAAACGTTGGCTAGCCTAAATATTGCCAATTTGTATTGTTTTGAAACTATCTTATTATATACTTCCGTGTTTTTGTTTTTTTTAAACGCCCGTGACCCAGAAGAAATTACATGTAAATCCCGGTCTGATATACAATCATAACCTGCCAGACGAATAAATAACCCTCCCCGCTTGTCATTTTCTCGGCTTCTCTCAGTTATGTTCCTGTCTGATCAAGATTTCCATTTGTTTGGTTAGTTTCTTACAATTAAAAAAAAAAATTCATTAATTTACGTCAAGATTGAGGGTTCCTTTTGCTCAGAAGGGCTTGAATACCGGAGTTGAAAACACTAATGAATCAAATGAATGGGTTATAACCGCTCAATAGCTTTTCTGAAAGGATAGGAGATAAAAAAAAGAATCATGTTATTAGCCAGTCAATCCTAATCCAAGAAGGTTGAATGACTAGGCAGTGATTTAATCTAACTCCGGGGTTTTAGTTTTTATTTTGTATTTTTCCAGTTGTTCAGAGTAGTGTTACTGAATTGTAGTCAAATATGCCGGAGGACAAGCAGGAAAATGAAGCGAATTCCATCGGTGACAACGGACCCATTCCCCCTAGAGAAGATTTGGTAAGAAAAAATCCGCACTCATTCCAGTTCCCCTGCTTTGTTTTTTGTGGTTTCAAAAAATGAATTTAAACCCTCCAGGTTAAAACGGCAGCCAAATTTTTGTCGTCACCCAACGTCGCGACGAGTCCCATGGACACCAAAGTGGCCTTTCTGAAAAAGAAAGGGCTGTCAGACGCTGAAATTGATCTCGCGGTCAAGCAATCGGACGTGATGATTCAAAGCCGAGTGAGTTTTTGGGTTCTCCCCCCCCCCCATCAACCTAAATACGAATCGCATTCCTTCCGGGGCACCTTTGTAGGCATATTTAACGCGTTATTGAGCCGTCGAGAATGACTCGCTCGTCATGGCTGAGTGGGAATGACTCAGAAAAATGGTTGACCATGAACAGTGGTCTTACAGGCTTGGGCAGTATTCAAGGACGTGTGCTTTTAATAATTACAAGTACATCTACCCGTACTTAATTCATCTTCTCTGGGTTATTGATAAGGTACAAATTCCTTTTTACTAGAGCGTCAAAAAGTATCTGATTCTCCGTTACGAAATACGATTGATCCTTGATGATTTGGGAATTGAAATATGAGACGCAAGGGTCTTGACCCCCCCCCCCCCACAAGAGTTTGGTTCACTTTTACCAAAACACATTGATATCCGCGGTAAATTGCACAACCAAACTTACAATTTCTTGGCTTCGTATTGATGATACTTCAATTTCGGGGCTATTTTCCCAACAAAAATGGAAAATTTTGCTCATTATTCTGCAAAACTTGCTTCTAGCGGCTACTGAACCATGAAACTTCCACTTACGCTCTAGCTCAAAGGTAGTTTCGTGGTTATTTGTCCTCAACATCTCGGGTTAACAGAAACTTGCCCTTTCGTGGGTTTTCGGCCCTAAAACATTAATCTCGGAACTCCCCCATCAAACGCACAATCTCGTGGATGATGATTACTCAAAACCGAAACTTTCGTGGCTATTCACCCGCCGAAATCCGCAATTGCGTGGCTAGACAGTTTCCGAATTATTAATTTCGCGTCTATTCATCCGCAGAAATCACAATTTCGCGGCTGGTGATTACTCGAAGTCGGAAATTTCGTGGCCATTGCCCCCTGGGAAAATGCAATTTCACGACTAATTATCCTGCGAAACTTACAATTTTGCGGCTAGTTATTCACTGAAACTTGGAATTTCTGGGCTATTCAGACATTAATCTCGAAACTCCTTCGAGGAACGCGCAATTTCGCGGCTCATAATTATTCAAAGCCGGAAATTTCGTTGGTATTCACCCGCCGAACTCGCAATTTCGTGACTGATAATTATTGAAACCGGAAATTTCGTGGATGTTGCCTCCAGGTGCAACATGCAATTTCGCACCTAATTATCCTGTGCAACTGGTTATGATTCACCGAAACTTGCAATTTCGTGGCTATTCAAGTCTGAAAATTCGATTCGTTGGCAATTTATCCCACAAAACGTCCAATTTCACGGCGACACATGAATTTAGCGGATATTCCCCCCCCCCCCCGCCGTGAAATTTTACGCCAAAGTTCTCTCTGAATTTGGATTTCGTTCCTATCTACCATACGAAATAAGTAAATTCTCTCTTGCTATTTTTCAGCTGATTTTCATTACAAACAAAAAACTTTCACTCCTATATGGGAGCATGCAAGCCCACGCCGAATTATCCTCAAAAGTATTCAATATCGTGGATATTTGTCCTGCAAACTTGGCAGCTTCTGCTGTTTACCCTACAAAGCTAATACTTGTGGACTATTTAGCCTCAAACATTTTAGTTTTGAAACGCACAATTTCGTGGCTATTCAGGTCTGAAAATTCGATTTAGTGGTAGTTCATCCCACTTAAGGGGGAGTTGCACATGGGTTTCCTCGACCCCCCTCCAATCATACCTCGCCTACTCCGCGTTACGGAAATTACCGCCGTATTTCTGCACCAATCGTGGACTTGAAGAGCTCATTTAAATCTTCAGGAAATTCCGCACAAGCGTACGATCTTGCTTTCCTAAATAATTCGTCGAAAGAGTGTGAATTTTCCAGGTAAAAGTTTGTGTGCGTTTTACAGTTATTTTAGGGATGAAATATGAAAAAGCTATAAAAAAAAAATGAAAAAGCTATAACGTCTGGCTATTTAGCCCTCAAACTTTAATTTCGAAACTCACTATTTCGCGGGTGATAACTCACCGAAACTTGTAATTCCGTGACTACTCAGCGCTGAAACTTCTAGTGCCCCCCCCACCCACCTTAAACGCCCAATGCTATGCGTTTCTCGAAACGTTTGCTTCGCGGCGTTTCATCCCCCCTCCCTGGAGTTCATAGGTTGTGAAACGTCCACGTTTCATGGCCAATCATAGGTCGGAATTTGCTATTCATAGCTCCCCACCATCAAATTTCCCGGCCATTGTTCCCCCAACATGCTATTTCGCGGCTGATTATTCAATGAAACTTGCGACCATTAAAAAAAAAAAAATGGAAACATTGCCGAATCCTGCAATGTGACGTCTTGGTATTCCACAAAACTTGCAATTCGCAGCTTTTTTTATCCCCTTCCAACTTGTCAATTCTGCTACCGGGTGGGGTTTCCACCCTTTTTTTCAGATTATTTTAGGACTAATCTCCGATCCGAGAAACCCGACGGTACTTGTAAGCCATGGACGTACAAGGGCAGGATGGGATCCGCAGACCTGGGGGAGGGGGAGCGCCGAGCTGCAAACCCAACATAAATGTGCACGTGCAGCTGCGCACTTCGTACTTTGCGGGAGTTCCAGTCGGCGCGCGGTCATAACACGCACACTGCCGGGAACGTAATGTATATTAATTGAAATTTAGACGACCCTTGTCTTGGGACTTTTTCAAGGGATTACTCCCCCCTCACCGCACCACCCTAGTCACCCTGCAGTGAATTCGAGGGAGTGGGGAGGCTGAAAATAAAGAATTAAACTTTATTGAAGTTAAATACTTACTATTTTTACTTGTTTTGAGTTTTACTTGTTTTGAGTTTCGCGCCTGGCGCGAAATTAGGAGGTCGTGGGTTCGAATCCCACCTTGGGAGCAATTTTTTCTCGGAACTCAAAACAAGTAAAGGTAGTAAGTATTTAACTTCAATAAAGTTTAATTCTTTATTTTCAGCCTCCCCACTCCCTCGAATTCACTGCAGGGTGACTAGGGTGGTGCGGTGAGGGGGGAGTAATCCCTTGAAAAAGTCCCAAGACAAGGGTCGTCTAAATTTCAATTAATTAACTAATTGCTGGGACATATAAAAAGAATAATAGTAATGTATATTGTGAAATGAGCATTAGCGGCATTCGAACCCAGGCCCGTTGGGTTGCGACTAGCGCCTCCTAGAAAAGACGACTCTTGGTGGAGTCAGTCAGCTGAGATTTGGCCGAATTTTAAGTGTGACTGAGCAGAGACCATTCTCAAGCGTGGGGGGGGGGGGAAGCACGTCACAATAAACTTAAGGGATTGGTTCTTATTGTTAGTACTTCATTAAATTTTTCGAAGAATTAGTACCTCAAACCCTCAATTTAAAAGTTGTACTTGTCCAAGCCTGAAGGTGTGTGAATTATTCTATAATGGTTAATTCCATTACAATATAGTGCGTACCTTGGTGAACTCATACGACAAATTTGACATAATTTCTTGCAGAACTTCAAAATTAGTCAATACTCAGACCAACAACCTTTAGGATATATACCACCGTGGCCGCAACAGTCGCCATGGATGAAATATCGAGACATCGCAAACTCGATAGCCCTGGTCGCTGGAGCAGCCTACGCCATTTATTGGTTTTATAAGGTTTGTCTTGAATTTCACGCCCTTCATTGAATTCAGATACAAAAAAAAACAAAAAAAAAAAACTGTCCCTTTGGTATTTTTTATAGAAATACATTCATCCTTTCCTTTTCGGAGGACACAAAGTGAGCCTGGACGCTCGATTAACCCAACTCGACAGTCGGATAACAGACGGTATGGACGATATTAAAAAAAACGTCGTCAAATTCAAAGAGGACGTGGAAAAAGTCGCCGAAAGGAGAGTCGATAGTTTAGCCAAACAATTGGAAGAACTAAAAAATGAAGTTTCATCACTAAAAAAACTGCTACTTAACAGGTATGAGTGACCGCCCGCCCGCCCTCACCCATAAATTTTGTTAACCAAATTCAAATTGGCGGAAATAACGTTTGAACGTTACGAAATTAACGCCCAGTGTATAACAAATAAAAGGAAACAATTCATCGGAGCGACGCAACTACCTTCGCCACTGTCCATACCCGCCTGGCAGATTGCATCACACCCTGAACAGACCGAAGAAAAAGAACCGGAAGAGGAGGGTGTTGGTTCAGGGACCACGGGAAGCGACAGTAGTCTCGAAATTATTAAAGAATGAAACTTTTTTTTCAAGAAAATTATGAAGTGATATTGTTCGTAAATTATGCCGTTGAATTTGTGAGTAAATTCTAGGTATTTACGTATTTTGTAAGTTTCGTTACCACCAAAGGCTTTTTCGTGGGAAACCATTTTAGTGGCGGGGTTCGTTCATTGTTTTTTGTTACCATCAAAAGCATTAAATTTCCTATTTAACATGTATGAGCACACGGAAACTCGATTGGTCTTATTAGTTAAAGTGATGTTATGAAAAAAAAACAAGACGAATTATTGATTTTTCTTCCCCTTCCACGAATTTAACGAGGATGTAGCCAAGGGATGTTTTGTTTCGTCAATAGGTTAAGCACCCCCACAAGGCAGATGATTTTAAGTATTATGGGATCGGGGCAACTATTTTTCGTTTAGTTGGTGGCATTTATTCTAATTCAAAAACTTGTTTCGCGTTGCGGCTACAAGGGAACTATGAGCGATAGCACGTTCGGTTCAGTTGACCAAATATCGAGCGAAAACATCAAACATCTTGTTTTCCGAGTGGAGCCCGAGGATGTCAAATATCCACCCTACAAGAGCAGGTTCACTGACGCGGTCAAGCGCGAGTATAAAGAGGGAAGACTGTGTCACCAGACTATGGGCGTAGCTCATGGGATGCGTTTAGCCGATCCGGATGACTATTTGAAAAAGAGGTCGCGAGTCACTTATAAAGCGATTGTCGGTAAGACTGATTGAGAATCTCGAGACTCTTACCCCGGTACTGACATAATTATGTTCAACAAAAGATCAAGGAAGTCGCACGCCCAAAACAACGGTGCCCGTGCCAAAGCGAGAGGACTGGAACTACCCAGCACCGAGAGTTGAACAAAATTTTATTTTACACAACGCGTTGAAAGCTGTACGTTCCGTTCCACCGATGGGGCCTAGCCGAGAATTCGACACCGCGTTAGGTCGCTACGTTCACAATTGCAATATGGAACCTCGTTTTACCCGTCACGAGGTATTTTTTAAATTTTCGTGATTACCCTAGCCCAAAATTTGACCCATTTTGGTTATCATTTAGAATTTTGGAAGAGTCCCTGACTATATCATGGAAATAAAACAAGAATATAAGCAAACGAGGGAAATGCATGCACAAGAAGAGGCTGCCGCTGCGGAACAAAAAGAAAAAAGAATTAAAATTATCCCTCCGGAAGAACGGGAAGCTCTTTTACAGGTTAGGACCTTCAATTTCATTATAGTATTCCAACTAATCCTTTCATTCTAAAGAAATTAAAACTGATCTGGACCGAGTTACAAAAAGAGTTTCAATTGCTACCCTTCCTATGCGACACACCGCCCAAAATCAAGCGCAAGGAAAGTCTAGAGGCTCGACTCCGAGAAATTGAAAAAGACATCAAAACCGTCGAGGAGAACGCTCGCATCATCGTCATTCAAGACCCGAACGACCCTGCATGCGCTCAAAATCAACCGCCCGATCCGTGCTTTGGACGAGCAGCAGCTCGTCGTACCGCCCGTCAAAAGACCAGTCTCAAAGCTGCGACTCAACAGCGTCAACAAAATAAATCGATCGAGTTGAAACGCTCCGGGAAAAAAACCGACAAAGCCGTTGAGTATAATGTCTTTGACGTACTTTTCCTTTGACCTCTGAAACGAACTTTATTGTTTTCACGCAGAGCTCCACAATAGTGAAAATCGAAAGCCAGAAAAGTCAGCCGTCCGGAAACCCGACAACTCTTGAAAACACTGAATCCAAGAAAGTTGGGAGCTCGTAAAATGGTACATTGAACTCCTTTCGCAAAGAAGGGATATATTGTGAATAAAAATGATTGAATAGAAGTAACTAGACGAAACTGAAGAACGTGACATCGGTCGTAATCAGGGGAAATGGCGCAGGGTGCGGTGGGATCTTAAGATTTCACCCCTTTCAACCCTAATTTCGCATATTTGGAACTTTAAGAAATCAATTTCATGGATATTACTCACTCAAAAAGCCAATTTTACAGGTTTACTCCCTAAACCCATTAAACAATATAATTTCACAGGGTTGATCAATCAAAAGATCAGTTCAGCTTGTTGGGCACTTCGGGAGTTCAAATATTTCAAGGATTTGACACTCATAGAACCCGTTTTCACGGTTTTCGCTAATTCAATTAGCCAGATTTCGCCTCTACGGCGCCTTATATCAAGCAATTGGCCGGTTTGGTCTCTCTAAAACCAAATTTTTCGGATCTGGCACGTCAGAAACCAATTTCGCGGGGGTTCGCTCCCTAAAAAAAGCGCAACTTCACGCTTCTTCAGGGATATCACATTTCTTTTTTCAAAAGGTTTTCACAGAGATGCGAGTTGGTTTATTTAACAGGGAGTTTGGGGGGTCCGTTTCTTTAAAACACCAAATTTCGCAGGGTTGGCCCATACAATTCACGCAATTTTGGCTCACTCATCATAACCAATAGTGCGGGACTGCCGCAATCGGCCATCGCCGGGCTGTCATGCGTGGAAAAATAAATTTTGCGGACGTTTCACTGCCTCAAAACTCAAGTTTTCGCGTTCAGTGGTGGATTTACGGGGTGGGTTTTGGGGTTTCAACCTCCCCCCCCCCCGCCGACCTTCCTCTAATAAGATGGAGTCTTGGCGTTTGTCACTATAGGTAGGAAATATGTACGCACGTGCTCTATTGATTAGAAATATCTGAAGCGCTGTTTCGCAGGAAAAGCAGAGAAAATACGCCAAAACCATGTTTTTATAGGCCCAAACTGAGAAGGCGTTCCAATGTGCTAATCGTAGGGCAAGAAGTAGGCGAAAAGCGCTAACACGAGTGGAATAGTGAAAAAGTGCACGTTAATAATGATAAAAACACTAATTTGCTACCATAATTGCGCAGATTTAAAATTGATAAAAAGCCAACAATCCATCGCTTAGAAGGATCATCTAACGCCAATTAGTGGTTTCTCACGGAAACATCGGGACTGAAATTGAGAAGAAGTGCTAATTCACTAGTACAAAAGGGGGAAAACGCTAATTCACGGCTAACATTATGATATAAAGCTCATACACTGGTATAATGGCGAAAACGCGTTAATTCGCGGATCAATTTGAGAAAATACGCTAATTCTGGCGAAAATAGAGAAAAAGAGCTAATTATCTGCTGAAATTGAGAAAGACGCTAATTTACGCCATACATGTGTGCAAAAACCCGTTTATTCACAACTAAAACTAATTGTGATATAGAGCTATAATTCGCAGGTAAAATTCAAAAAATGTGCTCATTTTTTTTTTCACACAAAAATTCGCAGTTAAAATGAGGAAAATCAATAATTTCTGGATCAATTTGAGAAAATCCGCGGCTAAAATTGAGCGAACGCGGTAATTCGAGGTTAATAATGAGCAATAGTTGGTAATTTCTAATGGAAATGACTAAAAGTTGGAGAAAAAAGCAAAATCGGTGTGAAACGGAGGAAAGGCCCTAATGCGCTGCTAACATGAAGAAAACTCTACATCACAGATACAGTTATACCAAAACCCACTTATTCACAGCAAAACTGTGTCAAATTCCCGCCTAAAATTGAGATTTAGAGCTCATTTGCTGGTAAAATTGAGAAAATTCATTAATTCGCGGCTAAAGTTGTAAAAAGATCGGCAGCTAAAAAAAATAGAAACGCTAATTCGCTGATTTTGAGGAAACTTGCTAATTCGAGGATAAATTAAATTAAATAAAAGCGTTTAGTCGTGGTTTCTATCTTAATGGAAAAAAAAACAAGGAAATCATTCGTGAGAACCAAAATCCTTAAGTGGACCTGGGGCCTATTTTTTGAAATTGCTTTTCAACTCTACACTTTGCACTTTTCAAATCTGTAAAAATGAAAAGTGAAGAGTAATTGCGTTTTTTGAACGTCGGTTGATTCTTGCGGAGTTTTTGTTTTTTCAAAAATGATCATCTCCTCACTTTTCACTCTGCACGTTGCCGTTTATCTCTGTTTTTTGAAGCTTGGTTCTGAAAAGTGCAGTGTTTAAGACTGAAAAGTGCAAAGAGAGAAGAACTCTGCGAAAAGTAACACATTTTGTTTTTTGAATGTCAGCTAATTTCAAATTTTCATTATTTGCTCATCAGCTTTTCAATAAACTCGGCAAAGCATTTTTTCTTGTTTCATGTCCCACCGCAGTCTTACTCAGCCTTAAAATCAACAAATTCCAGCGTCTTCCAAGCTCAGTCCATCACTTTTAGTTAATTCGACACTTTTGTAATCCTGATGAATATGTTGGGATGTCTAATTTTTAATATTAGTGACGATGGAATATTCGGGGAGGAGGATGAAGAAGAGGAAATTCGTCAAAGGATGAGGCGTGTGAGGGAGCGTGTAACTTAGCCAAAATGATGGTCCGGCTCACAGAAAGGAAAGTGGATTATGTGCTTAACGTAATAGGCCACTCGACGAAGTTTGTCCTTATCTCCCCGAAAACGACTACTTCTAGCATTACACTAGTTGGGCAATGGTGCCCAAATGCCCGGAGTTGCTGCAGCCCACAATCTCGCGAAGTGTACCGTTTTTTACCATCGTAAAGGAGGTCGTTGCTCTAATGGTTACCAATTTGTTTGAACAGGAGGTTCCGAGTGTTTCCGTGCGTGCCTGGTTGCGTTATGATACTATGATCAATATCGACAATAACGCCAACAATCAACGTCAACAGACACGGCAACCAGTCCCTAAATGTCATTTTTTTGGAGAGGGGGGGGGGTGCCTCTCCGGCCAAGCCGAGTCCGGCGACGCCAAGGCCACCAGTGGGCTCCTACGTCATACCCATCGGTCTAACTGTCTAGAGTTACTCTGCAAAAGTCGAGTTTGAAAAATGCGTTAAAAAACATCAAAAAACTTCCAGCTTTTCACTTTGCACTTTTCCGCTACATGAAAAGTGAAAAGGTGAAGTGAAACGTTTTTCAAAAAACCGAGAAGTTTATTCTCTATCATTTTCACTTTGCACTTTGCAACTCTGTCGCAAGAGAAGAGTTGAAAAGTTCTTTCAAAAAATAGGCCCCTGGACTTTCCAAACTAAGTTTTAGAAAAATAAAAAATGCACTAAAAAGTTAGGCTAGTTTAGGTTTATAAAATACTTTTAATTGAAAATCATATTAATATAGGAAGTCTTAATGGGGGGGTTAAGATATCTAATAATAGTAAGATTTAAATTATATATTATTTATATAAAGGTATATATATAAAATCATTTGAAAAATAATTTGAAGAAAAACGCTCATTCGCGGCAAGTAGCGTTATTGACACTAAGTTCGCAGCCGTCACACCTTTTAGAAGGGGTGGTCCGTGATCGAGGAGGTCATGTCATAAATATCTAAATTTTAGCCATGGGCATGTATGTAAAGCTATGTCTCCAGTTGTGCGCTTTCGTCATCCTCTTTCAATTCAACACGCCTTTTCAACTTTCGCTTCAACCTCCAACAACGCATGCGTCTGAGCTATACACGCAATTTCTGATATCCTTCCAGCTTTTGGAGGCATGCAACAGCGCATTCCTCACGTTCAACATGCTGTGCACTGTGACGCACGCGAAAACGCACAAGTGAAGACGTAGCTTGTAAACCGCGAATAGGCTCTTTCTTAATTTTACTCGGGAACTAGTGGTTTATTACGGTTTTAGCCGCACGTACGTTCAGCGTTTTTTATCAATTGTTGTAGGTAATCTGGACTTTTCGTCAATTTTTGCCATGAATTTGGGCCTTTGTAATTTTAGCCATGAATAATTTCTTAATTTAAACTGTGAATAAATTCTTAATTTTAGCCCAAATAATTTCTCCATTTTATCCACGAATGAGGAAGTTTCATGGGTCAGAACTTATTCATAAATCTATTTTTTAAGGTTTATTTATGCTAAAATAGAGCATAAATCGTGATCCGTTCGTAAAATAATCCAACAGTTAATAAATACGCGATTTTTGAAGTTTTAGGTCATTTCAAACACGCCAGTTAGCACGTTTGTGTCATATGCGCCGTCCGAAAAAAAATTCGCCCGTAACGTAGCTGTCGGGGTGCGGTTTGTTGTGTTTCTTTGCCTTATTTTCTACAAGAGCTCTCCAATAATAAAACAATGGAGGACAAACAGGTGAGCTATTTAGCGGCATGAGAAGGACAGATGGGGATTTCAAATATGCCAACTTTTGTTTATAAATACAAAATATTTCTGAAGGGTTTTAAATTTTTCTTCATTTATCTACGGGGAAGGATCGATATGCCTCATAAAAAAAAATATTTTTGGAAAATGTGAAACTTCCTCATTACAGCTTTCACTCTATTTTAACAGAGAATAATTCCTTAATTTTAGCCTCGAATAATTTCTTCATTTTACCAGCGAATTGCAGCTTTTACTCTATTTTAGCCGCGAATTAACTGATTTTTTATGTTGATCCGAAAATTGACGTTTTTCACCATTTTAAGCTGATAATGAGTGCCTTTTGTCGTTTTTTCGCGCTATACCTGCTTCGTAAGTTGCCCATTACGATAACATGATTACTCCAGTAAGTTTAATTTTTCCTAACCTGGCACTTTATAGCTTCAGTTTTTGAAAACTCAGTAAAACAGACAGTACAGTAAAAGTTTAAAACTCACATGAATAGTAGATTACATTACAAGATTAGTAAGAGGTACATTACTTGCGAGTTGTTTGTTTGGCGGACGAGGCTTGCCGAGGCCGCTAATTAAAAACGAGCGGGTAATACCACTTAATAGTCGAATGATGTACGTTATTTTTCGCGCAACCGTCGTCGAATAATACCCAGTTTTATTCTTTTGACAAAAAAAAACCATGACTTGAGATATTTATATAATCACGGATGAGGTGATAACATTTCAACAAAGGTTGCATACAAGGTTATAGAAAACTGACATGTAAAAAACTTTTCATGTCAGTTTTAAACCTTTACTGTACAGTTTTCAAAAACTGAAGCTATAAAGTGCCAGGTTACGAAAAATTCAACTTACAGGAGTTATCATATAATCGTAATGGGCGACTTACGAAGCAGGTAGCGCGAAAAGTTTTTTACATGCCAGTTTTCTATAACCTTGTGCAACCTTTGTTGAAATGTTATCATCTCATCCGTGATTATAGAAATATCTTAAGTCATGTTTTTTTTTTTTTTTATCAAAATAATGAAACTGGGTAATATTCGACGACGGTTGCGCGAAAAATAACGTACATCACTCGACTATTAAGTGGTATTACCCGCTCGTTTTTAATTAGCGGCCTCGGCAAGCCTCGTCCGCCAAACAAAAACTCGCAGTTAATGCACCACTTTCTAACCCCTTAATGTAATCTACTATTAGCCGTGAATTACTACGCTTTTACTCTATTTTAGCTGTGAATGAGCAGTTTATCTCAAATTTTGCCGGAAAATATAGTGAGTTCTCTATGTTTGAGCCGTTAATGATTTCTAGATTTTATAGGCGAGAATTGCCGCTTGTACTCATAATTTCATAAGTGAATACGCGTATTCTCTCTACTTGGACCGCGAATTAGCGTTTTTCTCCGTTTTATCTGCGAGGGAGAGTTTTCTATTAATTTTAGCCAGGAATTAGCTGTCTTTCTTGAATTGATCATCGAATTGGTGCTTTTTTGTTTGTTTTTTATTTTGTTTTAACTGCGAATGAGCGCTGTTTGTCAACCCTATCCATTAATTTTCGCTTTTCTCCATTTTAGTTGTGAATTACAGTTTTTTCCCCCATTGTATCCGCGTAGTATAATATTTTATAAATTTCAGCCGCGAATTTGCGCTATTTTCAAGAATTTTGCCACGTACTTGTCTCAAGATTAGCACATTTGCCTGCCTTCTCAATTTCAGTCTCTCATTTTAGGGTGTAAAGAAACTTGAGGTCAGCGAATTTTTGTCTATTTTAGTAGCGAAGTTGCCTTCAGATACCCTGCCATTCTGGTTGACTAAAGAATCAGTGTAGTTATCCAGATTTTAGTTGTAAATGAGTCCTCATTTTCAATATTATCCGCGAATCGAGGCTTTAAAACCAAAAATCTTAGTAGTAAAGTTTTAGTCGCAAAGAAGTCCCGAGAAAACTTGAATTGAGTTTTTTTTTTTTTTAATGTTAGTTGAGCCTGCTGAGCGATTCATCGCTTTTTCTCAATTTTCTAGCCGCGAAATAGATTTTTTCTCTGTTTTAGTCGCCGATTAACACTGTCTCTTAGTTTTAGCATCGAATTAATGGTTTATCCATTTTTGCCAGGATTTAGCGCTTTTTCTAAACTTTTCCCGTGAATTAGTGATTTTTTCACATTTTAGCGTTTTTATTCACTTAATCCGGGAATTAGCGTATTTTGTTAATTTATCCACCAACTAGCGTTTTTTCCAATTTCAGCCGCGAATTTGTGATCTGTCTCACTTTCACCCGCGAATTAGTTTTTTTTTTTTTTTTTTTTTTTTTTTTAGCCACAAAGTTGGCTTCAGAAGCCGTGAATTGGTGTTTAATGAATGTTGACCGCGAATTGGAGTTTTTCTCAGTTTTAGCGTGGTTTTAGCCACGAAAGTGATTTTGTCAATTTTAGCAGTTTTTCTTTACTTATCGTTGAGAGCCCGTAAATTAGTATTTTCCACGCTTTATCCGTAAATTAGCACTTTTTTAAAATTTGTCAGTTAATTAGCGATTTCTCTCAATTTTAACCATGATTTAGATTTTTTATCTGTTTTAGTCGCTAGCACTTTCCCTATATTTTACCCGCAAATTAACGTTTTTCTCAATTTTAGCCGCAAATCAATGAGTTTCTCAATTTTAGCACAAAGTTGCCTTCAGGAGCAGGGAATTGGTGATTTCTAAATTTTAACCGCATAATTAGCGTTTTTCTTAATTTGAGCGGTGAAATGACGTTTTTCTCGACGTTTGGGGTAGCTGGTGGATGCAATATGTGGTATGATGTGAATGTGGTGGGTGGGGGGCTCGCATAGGTGTGGGTTGTTTCTTTTTTGAAAATTTTGCTACACTTCATTGAAACCGTTTCGGCGCCACTGTTCGCTGCTAAAATTAGGATAAATTGCAGAATTGAGAGAAGTTACATCTTACTGCCGTAAATATCTGTAAAATTGTGAGTTAAGGGACCAAATTTACAGGAATTCGATAGTTTCCTTCGTTAAATTGCATTTTTCGAGGTTGTTTTGGTGTAGGCGGAACGCGGGCTAGCTGGCCATGACAGTGCCTAGACGAATATAGCTGATAAATAAATTAAATGAAAGCGATATCTTCCGGACGACGATGGAAGGGCATAGCCCGACAGGATTCGGGTTTCGAGAAAAACTGGGCTCCCCGGCGGGATTTGAACACGCAACCTCTGTATTACTAGTCCAGCACGCTGCCAATTGCGCCACGGTGGCGACTTTGGCAGTCACCGTGGGCCGGGGAGCCCATTTTTTCTTGAAACTCGAATCGTGTCGGGCTATGCCCTTCCATCGTCGCCCGGAAGATATCACTTTCATTTAATTTATTTAATTAAATACCGGCGACAACATTTTTCTTCATCTATCGAATATAGCTGATAAGTTGCAACATTCTTGAGGCAAATATCCGCGAAATTGCGAGTTTTGGGTCTGAACATCCGCAAAGTGGCTGGTTTCCGGTATTTATTCATTAAATTTTTTTTCTGGTTGGGGGGGGGGGCAGACCATGCAGGGCCAATCGGTAGCGATAGCGCCCAAAGTTTGACGGTGATCCCTGAAAGCTGGCTCCATTCGGTCTTCTATGGTTCTTGAGCGAGCTAAGCCCGTGGTTGTGAACGATCGCTTTTTCTCAATATTTGCCGCGAATTATCGCTTTTACTTAATTTTGGCCATTAATTAGCGCCTTTTTATCAATTTTATCAGTAAATAAAGGCTTTAATAATTTCGCGAATCAGCGTCTTCTTAATTTCAACCACAGCCTCAGTTTTGGGCAATTTGAGCCTCAAATAAGAGCTTTTCTCGATTTCAGCCTCGAATAAGCGCGCCTCGATGGTGTAATGGGTACAATGCTCGCGGGGCTGGGTTCGAATCCAGCCATTGCTCATTACACTAATAAGGCTGCGGCGCGGCGAGCTGTGACACGGCACACTCGGCTTCGTGTGGGCGTTCCTAGTGGTGTGCGTTCAATGAACCGCTCACCGCGGATGTGAAGTGCCCAGTTAGATAGATGTGTATGACGTAGGAGCCACTTGCTTGGCCGGGAAAGGCCCCCCCCCCCCGAAAAAGTTTTTTTTTTCAAGTTTGGCTATGAATTTAGTGCGTTTTCTCCAACCTTTAGCCATGCTAATGATTCCAAGGAGCGCGAAATAGCGTCTTCTCATTTTTAGCTCCGAATATAATGGTTTTCTTATAGCGTTCCCCATTTGCACAAAATTCTGCATCTGGGCAGTTCATTTCCACCCGTCTTCACTGAATTAAATCATATGTTAGTGGAGAAGACGGGTGGAAATGAATAGCCCCGTTGCAGAATTTTGTGCAAATGGGGAACGCTATTAATTTTATTCGCGAATGAGCACTTTTTGTTTTCAATTTTCGCCGTGCATTGGTGAATTTTTCTTATTTTATCCGTGAATGATCGTTTTTGAAGGTGTGAAGAAGGAAACTATCGAACTTGTCCATTTTCAGGTTCATAACTCATAATTTTGACGCATTTTGGGGTCTGGATCTTGGCCATCAGGTCTTACTCCCAGCTCTTACTTGAAGTGAGAGCTTAAAATCCTGGATTTTTCAAGCTTTCCACTAGTCTGCTTTTGGCCGGTTAACGCTGATCCAAAGAGAAACGTTAATGAACTGGTTAGTTTACGACTTTCAACAATATTTTATTTGTCTTTTTTTTTATGACGACGAATACATAGAGTATAGCGAAAAAAAAGGACAGGCTCGCACAGACTGCGTTTTACGCAGTAATAATAATTATCGAACCTATACAAAATAAGGAAGACACCTGAGATGCAGTAACCATTAAATCTTAATTTTATTATAATAAAGAAAGCGGAGGTTTTCTCTTTTTAATAAACCAACTTTTAATAACTAAAAAAAAGGAACATACGTCCTCTGGACCGTGTCCATTTTACAAACCAATCCTTTGGTGGATTTCCCATTTCAAAATTATGTCTATAAACTAGCAATGAAAATAAAAAATCAAATTAAGCGACTAGACTCGCTCGATTTTCGTCTGATTAAAAATAAGGTCGCGCCAATTTTTACTTATTTGCGTTTTATATTGTTACATAATATTGTCCACGTTTCCATTCTACTGATATCCCTACAAGCTTCAATTTGTTTATTTTTTGGCACCGATAACTTTGACGGCAGTCCTTAGCTTTAAAAAAAAAAACAACAACAAAACACAAACTAATAATGGTCCCAAAATTAAACGACAATTACTAAAACAGATATGTAAAACTAATATGTGTTGTTTTTATGATATTTAGCCTCGCTTAGAGCGAGTTTTTAACAATTTTTGTCTTAAGCAAATTCAGGTAAATAGTATCAGTGTGATCAAAAGTGCCCAATCGAGCATGTTAATTATTGTATCACAGAAAAAGTTTGGGTTTAACAACCGTCTAGAAAATGCGATATGGTTTTAATTTAAACCTTTGAAGCTGGCCCTTGTTTGCCGACAACCACCATGATTTTCTGAAGGAACTGGGTGACGCTCACTGAAAAATGAATGATACAAAAACGAGGTTGAATTTTTGTTGAAAATTGTGTAATGGCGGAGGGAGGGGGTGAAAAAAAATGAAGAATAAAAAAATAAAGAAGAGAGCTAACCTTAGCCCCAGGCCTTACGGACATGGTAATTTTTTGTAAAAATTGAGTAACATGCCCTATGTTAGGAAGAAAAAAATAATAAAATAATAGAAGAAGAAAAGAAATGAAACACCAAATTGAAATAACGTGCGTCTTACCAACAGCTTGGTTGAAAAACTTTGGCTTGTTTTTCCAAGCAATAAATACCAAGTAAACGGGCACGCTAGAAGCTATCATCAAACAACCAATTCCTGTAATAAAAAAATTACGAATTAATGATTCAAAATCGTCGAGATAAAACGTTTTAATTTACCAGTTTCAATAGGGCTGGCAACCATTGGAACAACAGTGACGAATATTGTAGCAATAATGTAAATAATCGGGAAGAACAGATTAACGCGAATGGGTCGCGGCAAATTAGGTTGAGTCCACCTTAGCCAGGGAAGGCAAAGTACTGAAACGCCTATGCTTAACTGTGAAAAAAAAAAAAAAAAAAGAATGAGAGAATTTTGAGCATAATAGTTTAAAAACTTACCCAAGTGGCGAAGCCGACGTAGTTTATTAGAGAATAAATATCGGAAACAATCAGGTATAACATTGAAAGCAGAGCCTGCAGAGGATGAAAGTCAAATTAATAAAATAGGGCTGGTGGGGGGGGGTGGAGGTAGGGTTAACTACTAACGATGCAAAGAACGGCTGGCGTTGGCGTCAACCGAGAGATTTGTATCATGGTCAGTATTTCGGGCATTTGCCCTTCGCAAGCGCCAGCATAAAAGAGTCGTGAGGAGGTTAAAAGGACGCCGTTCACCGCGCCGAATGTTGACATGGCGACAAAAACTGGAATCGTCCAGGCCATAAAACCGAATAGTCTGTTCGCGTACGTCTTCAAAATATAACACGTATGAGCGTTTTGAATTTTGTTATTTTTGCTCGCTCATTAATTATGAAACAAACCACGGCCACTGCTTCTGATTCGAGAACTTCCTGCGGCGACAGCGTCGTGTAGAAAGCGACATTAGTCATAGTGTAGACGATCGTAACTAGTGTACAGCTTATGGCGATAGCTTTGGGAAGATTCCTGTGAAAGGCACGCGCCGTTACAGAAAAAGCCCAATTTTAGGGGGCTCTCTTTTAAAAACACCGATACTTAACCGAATGGGATCCTTAAGCTCTTCGATGATGAAATTCAAATAGTTCCATCCGTTGTACGCAAATAAACCGGAGTAGAATGAGAGTGCTAGCGAGGTTACTTCAGACTTTGTGTTGTCAAACGTGAAATGCTGAGTGTTCCCTGTAAAAATTCAGAAGAAGAACAATTATTAAAACAGAAATTGTGGTCATCTTGACCCAAGGTGAAAGCTCACTTTTGGCCATTTTGAGGGGCTCTGACGTACTCTGAGGGACGTTTTTGCCAAAATCGCACCAACGTTTCTTACTTCAGCACGGCCTGAGAGGGCCATGATTTTTTCAGAGAGCCGAACCCGTGAAATTTGTTTTAAAAAGAGCCAAATCCGCAGGATAGTTTTTCAATGAAAATCCCCCTCCACCCGCTAGTTGATTTCTCCGAGATTCAAACCCTCGAGTTATTGAAGGAGCAAACATCGTGAAATTTTTGTATGAGTGATACCTCAGAAAAATGCTCCCCTTTATGATGGCTTTTGAGACATAAAAATCCATAAAATTTCATTTTCTGAGAGCAAAATCCGTAAAATTTAGTTTTTGAAACAGCCAAACACTCAAAATTTGTTATTTGAATGATCGAACCCATCGGCATGATTTGTAAAGCTGTGAAATTCACCCAATATTGGCTTTTTATTGCCAAATTTGGGACTTCGCTCTTCCATAATGAAATGTCGCTTAGTTTCTTTCGAAAATCTTTCGCGTTATTGGGTCTGTCTAGAATCAGTTTCAGAGATAGTTCGAAAAACAACGGTGTTTTTCCTAACCTGAAGCTGCAAGTTGGCATTTTCAGAATTTGAACTGCGAAAGAGCGCTTTTTCTCATTTTTAGCCGCAAATTAGGGCTTTTACTCAATTTCATCCGCGAATTAGCACATTTTCTCAACTTCATCTGTGAGTTATAGCAGTTTTCCTCCATTTTAGCAGTGAATTGGCGCTTTTTACAAACTTTTAGCCATGAATTAGCGCGTTATTCCTTTTTTTCAAGATAATGTACGCTTTTTCTCAATTTCAGCCACGTATTAGTGAATTTTATCAATTCTAACCGCGAATTGGCGTTTTTTTTTTCTTTTACACACATTCACAAATTAGCGATTCTCTTATTTCAGCGTCAAAGTTGCCTCGAGAATCCGCGAATTGACGGTCCTTAAATAACATCTATGAATTAGCGCATTTTCCCAATTTCTACAGCCGCCAATTGGAGCGTTTTATTACAATTTTATCCGTGAATTAGAGTTTTTCTCAATTTTATCCCCGAAAGAACTATATTTTTTAAAATTCAGGCGAGAATTACCGTTTTGGTCTAATTTTAGCAGAGAATTAGCGCTTTGTCTCAATTCTATCTGCGAGAATAAGCGCTTTTTCTCAATTTGTCTCAATTTTAGCCCCAATAGTTAGTGCACTTTTTTTCAATTTTAGCCGCGAATCAGCGTTTTTCTTCATTTCAGGCACGAATTAGTGATGTTTTTAAATTTCATTCACGATTCTGCGTTTTCTGGCAATTTTTACCGTGAGTGATCGCTTTTTCTCAATATCAGCCAGGAATTAGCGTTTTTTCTCAATTTTTTCAATTTTTAACAACCTCAAGTCTCATTTCTTAATTTTTTATCTTTTCAGGGGCCTCATCGAAGCCATTTTTTGCCACTTTTATCATCAAGCCTTTGGCTCTTTTGACAATTTTTTGGGCGCAGATAGTCAATTTGGCCATTTTGAAATGGGCGATTTGTAAGCTGAGCCGTTTGGGGCGGCGTAAACGGTCAGAATTTTTTAGAGCGGAGACTCTTGCAGGGCGCGAATAAACATTTTGGCTATTTTAGGGCGAATATACTAAATCAGTTTTGTCATTTTAGGGCATGAATGTTGGGTGGGGGGAGGGATGGCTTTTTCTTGATTTTTTTTAAATGGCCGGCTTTGCAATTTTTGGGGGCACTGATCGATGGTTTGAGCATTTTCATGACGATAATGTTCAGTTGCTAGCCAACTTTGGACCACGAGTGGTCGGATTTGCCATTTTCAGGGCACGGACCGTCAGATTGCACATTTCCAAGGTGCTTAAATAGAGCGTAGAGTCATTTTTCCAATTTTTTCCAGGGTTCGTACGAATTGTCAGCTTAGTAGACGGCGTAGCGGTGGCTGGGGGGGGGGGTTGGTTATCTCTATGACAGATTTGAATTTGAAACGATTTAGACGAATAAAAAAACATGTATTTTCAGTCAAAAAATAAATAGATCGGTAACTCAAATAAATTAATTAAATAAATCGACCCCCCCCCCTTGATAGGATGATGCTAGGCCCCTCGTGATGTTCCACAGTTTTTCAACGCATGTGGATCGGATGATTCTGACAGGCACTGGATGATTTGTTCTCTGTGCGAGGCGGATGCCTCAAAATCGGCGGGCAGTCGTGACGGTAGAGACGGATAGAGCGGTTGATTGTACGAATTATAGTAGGACTGACGAGGTGTGTACGGGTCGTAGTATCCTCGACTCTGGCGATAGGGATCGGTGTAGTAGAGGTTGTAGGGATCCGCGTAGTTGGTTTGCTGAGGTTGCTGTGGCTGTTGCTGTTGAGGTTTTTGTTGATCCTGGGTTGCTGCCGGCGGTTGTTGCTGCTGTAGCTGTTGTTGGTATAATTGTAGCTGTGTCTGCTGAAGATGATTAGGGTAGGAGTTGTAGTATTGGTACGGATTGAATATCTGTGGGTAGTAGGGTGTTGGATAGGATGGTTGTGGTTGAAAGAAGTTGTTAACAGCCGCTGTAGGCATTTCTTGTTTGTCAAATTGTTTCTTCGGATATTCAATTTTAATTTTTGCGTTTTTATCTGGGAGAACAAATTTGAGGGCGTATCCAGTTTTTGTTTTTTTCACTTTAATGTCATCACCTACTATTTTAATTGAAAATTCCTTGGCATTGTCCAATTCTTTGGGAGGTTGAATTTGTATTGCAAAAGCTTTGTCACCCTGGCTTAAAATTTCAACGTCTGAATTATTTCGAACGTTACGCTTATCCACCAATAGCTGTTTGTTTGCCTCGAGCAGTGCCTTAATGTCCGCGTCCACCGCTGACACGTTCCCCTTTTCCCCTCCTTTGAGTTTCGCAGCTATTTTGGCATACTTTAACACTGCCGACAAATTGTTCAAATCCTTTTCACTCGGTGTCCTGTTGCTCACTGGAATTATATAAATCATCGGCCGCGGCGGGGGCGGTGGACTCGGAGCCGCAGCTGCCGTCGTCACCGCCGCCCCTGTTGGTTCTACCTCGAGTTTCTCCGACATCACGCCGCGTTTCAACGTGTCATCTCTCCCCGCAGTTGTCGCTCGCTGTCCCGCGTGAGCCGCTTCGGCTTGATTTGCCGCCACATCGACCAGATTCCGAAACAAAAATCCGATGGTTCGTTTCGAACGGTCCACAGACAACACACCGCACAAGCACACAGCCACCACTGCCGTCACCAGTGACCACTTCATGACTACTTGATTTTTCGCACCTGCTTCCACATTATAAACACCTGTTACGCAAGGAAAAGAAAAGAAGAAGAAAAAAAATAACGCTTCGCTGCCCACATAGCGGCCACTTAGTGTCGCAAAAAAAAATATATAAAAAGTTCATGAAACTCGTCGTGTGACCCTTTCCTCTTGCGATATTTCAACTCACGTCAACGCTTCAAAGGAGGGACGGCTCAAAATAATTTTGCCCATATTGTAAATTGAAATACCGTGAATGATCAGCCTCCCTCACGGATGCCTGACACCGTCGGTCGCACTCGCAACCTTCGTTCTAAGCCACTGAGCTCCATAAATTGTTCTTTGTACAGTCAAATTAGCATAATTTCTTTCGAGCTTTCACGATTTTTAGTCATTTTTTATGCTATCCCTGGTTTTCCAGTGAGATCAATTCCTAATGGAAGCTGTCACCAAATTAATATTTATTAATCTGCCCCCCCCCCCCACAGTGCATAGTGGGATTAATTTGCCTTAAGGGCAATCAATACACCTAGGTTGTAAACATGTCACTGTCGTTGCATATTTACGTTTCACGAAACCGTCATAAGTGATGTATGACGATTAAAAATAAGGCTATAATGACCAAATTATAAAATTGCGTTATGTGTTTGACTATTTCGTTGTTTTCTTTTTCGTGAAGATCTTTCTTTTATTGCTAAATTGGTCTATCGATGTCCTGTTAAATGTAAGATTTAGAGCTAAAACAGGAATTGTAAGCCCCCCCCCCCACTTCAGAATAGCCCTGATTGTTTTTTTTCCGATTCAGTTAGAGGCGATTTCCTCTATAATTAAAGTCTCTCTCGTTTCATTTCGTTTATACTGCTAAAAAGGTTTCTTTTTTATTTGCCCTTTTATTTGGCCAGTAACGCCCCAACCCCCCACGGTTTAATTTCCCCTTTTCCTTGATTGGTCAATAGTACAATTCAATCGAAGGCATTAAAAATGAGTTTTGTTCCGACGGTTTTTTGGAGAAAAAGTGGGGGCGGCTATAGTAAGCAACTGCAATGACCCAAAATTAACGAATAATTTGCTTTTCCTTTTTAAAGGAAACCCCCCCTCTTCCTCAGTCCGTTCCTCTTTCATGGGTCGAAGGAGAACGTTGCCTTCTTTTTGAAATCGAGCACACTTCAAATTAATTTCGGGGTTTATTTCTTTCCTTGGGGTTTTTTTTTGGCAATTTTGTTTTTCGTAGAAAGACAGTGTGAAAAGCGAGACGCTACCTTCACTCCCCCTCCACTGGTGCGATCACCAATTTTAATTACTTCCTATCAACACTCGCGAAATGTTTTTTCCATTTTTTTTTTTTTTTTTTCACATCCTTGATTTGCGTGAGAACACCCTTCTTTGTCCCCAAGAAGGGTCCACAACAGGGCTCATGAATAGAAAAGACGTGTGTCGCAATATCTCTCTGTTTGAAGGTACCCAACAAAAGATTGCCCCTCACTTTACCAAGCCTACCACGTCATATTGAGAAATTTAGCCATAGAGATCCACCGGTCGTCTGAGTGGTCTTTTGTGTATTTGACCCCCCCCCCCTCCTTTCAGCACACCACATCATTTTTGTAGACGTTAAAGTATTCTTCAAAACGGCCTCCTTAATTTTTAAACTGTTTGAATACCGGTAGTTTTCTATTTGAGGTCAACTGATATAAAAAATGGGCTTATACGCTTACCCAAGTAAAGTTGATACATTCCCGTGGAAATAATGATGAAAAGAGCCACTAGTTTGGCATAGGTGAAAATATCTTGAACTTTCGTTGCCCATCCAACGTCCCAGCAGTTGACAAAGGTCAGAAGAACTGTAGAACAAAAGAAAGAAGAAAAATAAATTGTTAGTGTAAAGTATAAACATTGCATGAAAAGAAAGCATACCACTTTTTTCGCTTTCTGCGGAAAGGGCCGATGACTCTAGAGAGAAAAGAAAGTCCCCCCTTCACCCCTAACCACATAAAGTTAATGGTCGAACGATTTGTAGTTCAATGTTTTCCTTCGAAGAATTTGTTGGGAGAAGCCCAGGGACCTGTTGTGGTTGTCTGCTGGGGAGCTGTTGGGGAGCGATATCACGCGAAAGAACATATACGCTTGATAGCCGTGCGTTTGATCCGATCGAACCGAGACTGGGACTTGACCCAACCTCAGAGCTCACTGAATTTGGAGCTTAGGGTGCTCCCGTTGGCGGTAGGACATGTCCAGTGTCGCCGGTAGGCGGCCACACACACAAAAAAAAAGGCCTCAAAGCTTGCAATTTCTTCGAAATTAGGACCCCGCGAATACTTGCAATCACGCGGATATTCAGCCACGAAACTTCCAATTTCGTGATTTATTCGTCAGGCTTTTGGAGCTGTTTGGTACTAAACCTTCTACTACCTTGCTAGCTACTAGCTTGGGTTCCACTGCCACAAAATAAGCCCCGCAAGGCCGCAACTAACTATTTTGCTTGCACTGAAATCATAAACTGGCAGTTTCGCTTAAATTAAGACTCCGAAGCTTTCAATTTCACGGATATTCAGCCAGGAAACTTGTTATTTCGCTCAAAGGACCCGACATTGTCAACTCACAAATATTTATATCCAAGTGTTGCCATCAAACTGTATTGGCGCAAGGATAAAGACACGAAACTTATGTTTTCGAAGAATTAAGCCCCGAAACTTACAATTTCGTGGATATTCAGCCAGGAAACTTGTAATTTTGCTCAATTTAGGACCTCAACTTGCAAACTCAATGCTTGGCGCTTGATGTTGCTATCACACAGTTATTGATGAGGCTACGGGTGCAGTCACCGAACAAAAAAGGGCCTCAAACTTCTGTGACTTTGCTTGAGTTAAGCTGTGAAACTCGCTCAATTAAAGGCCGGATAGCCATTAGATGTTTTAAAAACAAGGAAACTTTCAATTTCACGGATATTGGCCAATATGTGCCAATTTCAACATAAAATTTGCAATTTCGGAGTTTTTGGCTTCGAGGGATGTAATTTCGTAAGCTATATTGTCAGGCATTGACCGCTGTGGGGATCCAGCGTCCACGGTCACTGAGAAAAAAATCCCCTAAACCTTCAGATTCGCGAAATTATGACGTGAAACGTGCATTAACGCGAATTCTTTAGGCAAGTAGCTCCAAATTTCGATGATATTTTCCTCAGGAATGTTGCAATTTTGCGGTTTTTCTTTGGGGTTGAGTCAGGGAGGCCCCGAGGCTCCACGATCACTTGGAAAAAAAGCCCTGAAGCTTGCCAATTTGTTAAACTTTTTCCCTAGTGCGACGATTTTTTTCTAACAAAAATTGATTTGATTTTTACTTAGGAGAATTTTAACTTAAATAGCGACTATACCCGAAACTTGCAATTTCGAGGATATTTGGTTCCAAATAATGTAATTTTGCGGTTATTTCTCTTAATTTTAGCTTCGAATGAGCGTTTTTCCTCTGTTTCAGCTGTGAATTAGCGCATTTTTCTCAATTTTAGCTATGAATGAGGGATTTACCCCAATTTTAGGACCGTGTGCCAAAAGTCGTTCCTCGAACTTTCTTCAACCTCAAAGCTTCCTCCCAAACTGGAAAAATTATGAAATAACATGTGATTCTACAGTTTGCGAGGAAGGTTGGAGTCGAGGAAATTTCGAGGAACGACTTAGCATACGGGCTTTAGCCTCGAATTAGCCTTTTTATCAATTTTAGCATAGTGTAGACTGTGGAAAATGTGTATTCTTGTGTGGAAAATCTGTTTTTCGGGCAGAATTTCAAGATTATTCCGGTTTTCAGGGGCAAAATTGTCAGTTTTAACGCTAATCAGCCAGTTTTGAAGGGGCGAATTGACGGCTTCTAAGTGTAACTGGTTTAGAACGAAGAAGAGTTGAAGAAGCCTGTAATCGCGAAATTTTGTTTTTGATGCAGCGAACCTCGAGAAACGTTTGGGAGGGGGGGGGGGAGCGAGCCAGTCATACGAAATTGATTTTTCGGGCGAGACATTCCTACAGAGATGGCGATTAATGAATCAACCCCGCCAAATTGGTTTGTGTTGTGGGTTTTTTTTTGGGAGAACCGTTTCGAATGGGACAAACCTGCCAATTTTTATTGTTTAAATAGCTAGACCGGCAAAATCGCTCTTTAAAATTAGCCAAATTCCTGGAAATGTTTATTTTTAGCGTGTGAAATCCGTGAAGTAGGTCTTTTTGGGGATCCATCTCCGCAAAATTGGTATCTGGCGTACCAGATACGGAAATTTTGGTTTTATGAAGGAGCCAAACCATCTGAATTGTTGTTTTTATTTTTTGAGGGATCAAAAGCGGAATTGGTTCTCGAATTGACTCAAACCGCGAAATTGGGTTGTATAAGGGCCAAATCTCCGAGATTTAGACTTAAAAAGAGATCAACTCGCGAAATAGCTGTTTTTCAGGGCCCAAATCCGTGAAATGGCTTTTTGAGTTGAGGCAACTGCCCGTGAAATTATTGTACATATGAATGGGTCAACCCAGCGAAATTGGCTTTTTAGGGAGTCATTTCTGCGATATTAGTGAGTTTTCCCGTTTAATCCTCCGGAAACTTTACTTTCAAATTTCAACCAATCAGATGTTTCGTAACCAAGCAACGACTGATTTATCGTTTGCATTGGCGTTAGCAGTGGTGTTGCTAAAAGTCTCTATTACCTTTTTGATTCCGCGAATGGGGCCCTGTGAAACCCCATATTGATTGGCAGATTTTGACATTATTGATCCAAGAACTTGTAATTTCACGGGTAAGGGGCGATTCGTCCTCCAGAGCTTGAATCTCAAAACTACTCCCCCCCCCCCCCATGGAACTAGCAATCTCCCAGCTTATTATACTCGAAAACTCGTAATTTTCTAGCTAATTCATTCGCGTCACTTCCATGTTCACGGCTATATAAACCTCGAAACTTGCATTTCGTGGCTATTGAAGTGCCGGACGGGTTCACTAGTATACGGCCTTGGTTAATTGTTATAAATGATTTAAAGAATTTAGAAATATAAAAGTAGGCGAAGCAAAAGAGTAGCAAAATTAATCAAGTGCTTGGCTCAATTCTGATTGTAATTGTAAAGTATAATTATAGACCTTGTGCAGTTGTGTGCCCCTCAATGTAAAAATTACGATCGAAACGGGAAATACAACTGTTGATTGCGCTAAACAGGAGGTGTTTTTAAAAGTATAAATCCACCCACTCGCCATTGCATGTGTTTTCAACAATTGTTACCTCTCTTAAAAAAAGAATTAAGAGGCACTCACAAGCCATTCATTAATTCTTCAACAAGTTGCGAAAAAAACCACTATGTATTTTCTTTATCGTTTAAGAAATGGAAGGAAGTTCAATATTTAGAGACAGTTAAAGCTCATCGTTGTGAAAAAAATGAAAAGGTTTCTTCCTTCCTTCCCACTCATTCCCCCGTCACCAGGCCCTGAATCAAGGAAAAGTCAGTCTTTCGACATTTTCCACGTTAATTACTCCGAAGAGACGTCGTATTATTCGTCTTGTTAGTGGCTCCACTAACAGGCAATTTTGTTGCCTCGTGTGACTTTCGGTGGTGATTGGGAGGGAAGAGACTAGTGGAAAATGAAAGCGGTTGTTATTGGAGATTTTAGAGACAGTGAATTCTCCATCACTTTTACCACCTCCTGCCGACCTTAGGTTCATTAGAGTCACTTGGAGCAGTATATGTACGCTTGATTAAGCTAAAGCTCTTCGCATTTTGAACAATTAGGACCCATGTTTGATGGTTTTTCATTTTAAATTGTGTGGCAGGGGGTAGAGACAAGGCGTTTTTGGTCCTCAAACTACAATTCGTTTCAAAACCTTATCTCCACGCTAGTGGCTCCCCCCCCCCCCGCAGTCGATTTTTGATCAAATGGCGGCAGCTATCCAGGGAACGGGTCACAAAAAGCTGGGACCTCAAAATTTCGACGAATTTTCCCGCGGACAGCAGCTACGCTACTCGATAGTCAATCCTGAAGTCCAAGGAAGAGCCTTTTGTGACTTATGCGCTACACGCTACCCCTATATCGCCCACCCAGTACACTCTTTTATGCTGTGCGTGCGAAATAAATCTAGCGGGTTCGACACTTTACAGTAGAGGGGAGCTGGGCGGACCGCCCCCACCACCCACCAACGCGGTTCGGATGGGGCCCCCTTAAAAGCTTAAAGATGGAAAAAAAGGGATCTTCATTTCGTTAAGCCGTGGGCTTCTAAAATTGAGAAAAATCGCTAATTCGTGACTCACAATGAGAAAAAAGCGCTCATTCACGGCTAAAATTGCGGAAAAGTGCTAGTCTACGCAGCTAAAACTGAGAAAAAGTGCTAATTTGCGGTTACAGTTGAGACAATTCGCGAGTAAAATGGAGAGAAACACAAATTCACGCGTTTCGAATTGAGAAAAATTGCTCATTCACGGTTAAAATTGAGAAAGACCACAAATTCTCAGTAAAAAAATGAAATAATCGCGAATTAATCTTGAACAACACTCAAATGGGGCAAAACGCTAATTTGCGGGTAAAATAGAGAAAATCGCTGTTTCGAGGCTAAAATTGAGGTAAAGAGTTACAATTTCGCGCTATTAAAATGGAAAAAAAGAGCTCATTCACGGATAAAATTGCGCGTCAAAGTGCTGATTCGCGCATGAAATTCAGAGAAATCGCTCTTTCGGAGCTAAAAATGAGGTACATTTGTGGTTAAAATTGAGATAACGCGCTACAAATTGGGGCCACAAACACTGGGAAAAGCGCTAATTCAGATTCTGAAATTGAAAAAACGCCATATGCGGATTCTTGAGGCAACTTCCCAGCTGAAATTAGGGAAACGCTGATTGGTGGGTAAAATTAGAGAAAAAAACTAGTTGAGAAAAACGATAATACGCGGATAGAATTGTGAAAAAGAGCTAATGCGTTGGTTTTGGCTCAATCAAAGCCAATTTTGCATCACGGTTTGCTCAAAACACCAATTTCACGGAATTGACCCCCCCCCCCCCCTAAAAAGGCAATTCCGTGGGATTTAACTCATTCAAAAAGACAAATTCACAGGTTTTTGTCCTTCAAAAAAGCCATGGTTCCATGGTTGGCTCCACCTGAACTCTTTCAAATCCAGAATTTAGCAAATTTGACATTTAAAGAATCAAATTTCCCGCCGACTTCACGGATTTCACCCGTTTAAAATGGAAATTTCCAGGGTTTTGTCTTAATTTCAAAGATCAATTCCGTGGATCTCGGACCTTCAAAGAAACAAATAGCAGGTTTGGCCATTGCAAAGCCCAAAATTTTCGGATTAATGGCGCACGAGGAACCCAATTTCACAGGGTTTACTCGCTCAAAAAACGAATTTCGTTGGATTGTCTTTTTTAAAAAGTTGAAAGCCAAGTTCGTAGGATTGGCTCTCGTCAATTTTGTTTTGTCTGTGGGTTGTATTTTGTTTTGTGTCTCGTCGTTTGTTTTATTTTGTGTCGTGTATTTTGGTGCGTAGGCCTCTTTCGAAGCCCAAATTTCGCGGATTTGACACTTAAAGAACCCGATTTCGCGGTTTTGGCTACGTCGAGGGATATTTTCGTTCTTAGCTCCTTGAAAATCACAATGCGGACTGTTTTTACATCCAACACACCAAATTTTGCGAATGTTATGGGTCAGAAAACTCAGCTAATTTCGTGGGGTTGGCTCCGCAAAAAGGCCGACTCAACAAATTTTACTTATTAGACAAAAATGTCCAGCGTGCTAGATATTTTGAAGAGCAATTTCGCCGATCTTGCTCCTTATATTAAAAATCAAAAATAAAATTATAAAATAGAATAAAAATGTAACGGGTTTGGCTTTTTCAAAGCACATATTCGGAGGATAATTTTGGCACTCACAGAACCCAATTTCTTGGATTTTACCCACTCGAAAAGCCAATTTTGCTGTATTCACTCCCCAAAAAAGCCAATTTCACTGGATTGACGCCCAAAAAAGCTAATTATTAAAAATTGACTAATAGAAAAATCCAATCATACTTGACTCTTTCAATAAATCAGTTTCAAACGGGTTTGGGACCGTCTAAAATGCAATTCCGCGGGTTGAGTTCTTTCGTAGTTCAAATTTCGTGGATTTGACGCACTGAATCCAATTTCATGGGGTTTGGCTCATTCAAGAACCATTTTAGGTTTAGGCTTCCTTGAAAAAATTAATTATTTAGGCTCAAATTCATAGTCGCCCCTTGAGGAAAATAGTCTCTTGTCTTAACTCGAAACAAATGATAAACAATTATTATTACTATTATTATTATCATTATTATTTATTTATTTATTTTTCAAAAACAAATTTTCGCGAATCTTGCTTGTTGGATAAACCCCCAAAAAGCCTAACTTCACGTATTTCTCACGGTTGAAATCACATTTTCCCGGGTGTTGGCACGTTTCAAATTGTGATTTCCATAGTGTCTGGCTACTGGCTCACCACAAAAATACAATTTTGCGGGCTCGGTACGCTCAACCGGCCAATTTGTTAGGTCCTGCAAATTCATACATGACATTTCTCGGAGCCGGCTCATTGAAAACCAATAAATCGTGGGGCAGGGGCGAAGCCAGCCCTTGATGTGAGGTTTGGACAGTTTCACTGGTGAAAATGCCAGATGCACCACTGTCTTTTTGCTCGGTTATGTTTGGGGATTTGTTAGCGAAATCCTCGAAAAATGTTTTTTGTGTGTGAATAATCCGCGAAATTAGTTTTTTACTTAGTCAAACCGGCTAAAATTGGATTTTAGGGTGCAAAATAATAGCGTTCCCCATTTGCATAAAATTCTGCAACGGGGTAATTCATTTCCACCCGTTTTCTCCATTAACATATGATTTAATTCAGACAAGACGGGTGGAAATGAACTGCCCAAATGCAGAATTTTGTGCAAATGGGGAACGCTGTTAGTCTCTGAATTTGACGACCCCTCCAAATTGTTTTGCTATCTACATAACAATTATTTAGTTTGTCAGTTAGCTGAAATTTTATTTTTTTATTTTTCGAGAAAAATCCGTAATTGGTGTTTTGACGCAGGGAGCAAAATCAGAGAAATAGGGTTTAAGTCAGTCAAACCAGCTAAAATGCGGCTTTAGAACCCAAAATAGGCGAAAACGGTCCCTGAATTTTGGCACCCCGTGAATTTTGTTTATGTGTAGCTACAAAAACCCGCGAAATTGATTTTCTAAGTTAGCCCTACACGTGAAAACATTGTTTTTGTTAAGAAAAATCCGCTAAACTGGGGGCTTAGAGAGCGAAATCCGAGAAAATTGTTTTTCAGTGAATCAGGATCGGGAAAATGGTTTTTTGGTAAGAAAATTTTGAAAAATTGGTATCACATCGAAACCTGGGAAATTGGTTTTTTAGTGAAGCAGAGCTGCAAAAATTGTTTTTTAGGAGTGCAAACGCCACGAAAGTGGTTTTTAAAGTGGTCCACCCCACGAAATTGGGGTTTCAGTACAAAAAGGTCGCGAATTTGGTGTTTTAGTGAGTGAATTACGAGGAATTTGTTTATTGCTGAGCCAGGACCTGAACAAATTTTGACGAAACAAAATATAACGACCGACTGTAACTTTTTGATGGTATCGAGGGATTCATCTCAGAGCTGCGCTTCCACGTCTATAAAGGTGGGCAACAGCCCTCTGACCATGCCCATTGTCGTGGGGCTGGCTTTAAACTAATTCACCGGGAACGCTCAACCCGTCCCTCGAAAAAGCCAATGTTGGGGGGTCTCTCGCAAGGCCGCGGCCTTCTCAATATTAATATCAAAATTTGGTTGGTTTGGACTTTTCAAAAATGAAATTTCGTAGAGTTTGCTAATTAAAAAACCAATATCGCGAGGCTGGCTTACCAATAAAACCAATTTCGCTGTCGATCCATTCAAAATCAAATTTAGGGGGGTCGACCTTTGTGAAATAACCAATTTCGTTGATTTGACGCGTGAAAAATAAACAATTATGTGGGCTTGGCTCATGCAAACCGCACATTAAGCGTATCTGGCTCTTTTTGGAACCATAATTTTGCTGGTTTTGGCTTTCAATTTTTCCTCAATAAATGACGGTTAGCCCGTAAAGTTAGAAATGTTGGTCTTCTGGTCTATTTATTATGAAGAATGGTGCTCTAAATTGACTAATCGAAGCTTAAACTTGATATGTTTTCCCTGGAATCTCGTTGGGCTCGAAATTCGTACGATAAACGCACACTAAGACGGGATTTGAAGGAACCTCCGGGAATCCTTCGCTTAGGCGTTTATGGATCATTGAAGTTTTCATATTCTTATTTTCCACTATAACTCCTCATGAATATTAAATCGAGAAGAATTTTCTAGAATATATGACGAAGCAATTATATTGAGTCCCAAAGTAAAATGGTTTGAAGCTGTTTTAAAATGTTTTAAACATGTAATTTTGAAAGCAATAACGGTTTCTGGAACAATTTAATTAAAGCGTCTAAAAACGTGAGGTTTATGATTTCAAACCATCGACGCGCCAACTACGACCCCCTCCCTGTCCCTTTTCACCAAATGTGTCGGTTTTGTTTCTTTTTTAAATGGACACCATCCAGAGACAAAAGTGTCATCTTTTATTATAAATAATGTCCTCTTGTTAATTACGTAAAATGTTATTGATAGAGAATATTTAAAAAAAACACGCCTTGACACGGGAGGTCACAAGAAAACGGAATAACTTTTAAATTTACTAGATAATAAAGAAAAAACGGAATGTCATTACGGGTAGATTCTTGAGATTCCCGGAAGCTACTCTAAATTAAATGAAGTTTCGGAGACGTGCAACGCTTTGCGAGTGACAACATCGAGAGAGCGCCCCTTTCTCCCGGGCAATTCTCATTGTTTGGCTTTTGTGATAAAGAGCCGGGCGATCCATGCTCACTGTCAGTATTTATTGGGAAGCTACCCCCCCCCCCCTTTTTTTTTTAGGCACACATTTTACGCGTGAAAATTGGAGAAAATTAAATTTCCGCTACTCACGAATGCAAGTGACAGCTAACATTCGCAGCGCCGAGTCCGGTGGTACACAGTCGGGGTAGAATGGTTTTAAAGTGTAGACGGCAAATGTCAAAGCGACGATCGCTTGGGAACAGGGTCGAACGATCATACACTCGATCCAAAGTCGAATGAAAGCCATAAATGGTCCAAATGTTTCCATGATGTAGGCGTAGTCTGCACCTGATTTTGAGATCATGCAGCCGAGTTCGGCGTAGCAGTAAGCGCCCACCTTTTAACCGTGGTTTGAGGGGGAATGGAAATTCGAGTTGTAAAACAACAAATTCGAAAATGGGTGAAGCTCTTTCAAAGTAAAAATTCGAACCATTGAGAAAATTCCCGAAGACAGCCATACAATCAGCGAAGCGTTGACTGAGCCGGTGTAAGTGAGCACCCCCGTAGGTGAGACGAAAATCCCTGAGCCAATGATGCTGCCCACTATGACCGTGATGCCGTTCGTGAGACTCATTTTCGCCTTGAGTTTGACCTCACCTTTGGATAAATTAAAAATGTATACATCTCAGGGTGGAGTGAGTGGGGCAAGGGGTAATACCGCTGTCTTCAGCAGCTTCCTTGGCTCCATTTTCCGTCAGTGGGAGATTTTCGTCTCTCTTCTGCTCGGAGGACTTTTTCCTTTCTTTAGTCGACATATCTTTGGACATAAAATTTAAAAATGTAGTCACTTAAATGTCAAGATTCTGTCTATTCCATGCTTTTATTTGCATAATTTGACCAACCTTTTCACTTTGTGCACTGTTTCCCTCTCAATTATTTTTATGCTGTGGTTTAAATGGTGTTTTTGCTCTTTGAACCTGCAATTATGCAAATATACGGTGTCATAACTACCGTTTTCGCTGAAAGAAAGGACAATACTTTTTCAGGGACTAAATTAATTATTTTGAATAAAAAAGAGGTTTTTGAAAATGCCTCGAATCCCGCAGTTTCAGGTGTGAGACCGCGGATTCAGTAACCTGAGGTTTTCCAGATTCCTGAAAACTGCAAATGAAACAAACAAAAAAACGGGGCAATGGAAGGAGAATGTATGAAGTTGTAGATGTCTTCCCGCGTTGAATTGCTCGAGAGTGACTATAGGAAAACGTAAATTGTAGCGTATAAGCTCGAAGATATATGCGAACTTGGGAATTACTGACGATTTTCCACTCGTAAGTAGACACATGAAATATTTAAATAAGAAAAATGCTTCATGGGTGAACGGGGGGTGGGGATGTAAAGAGCAAGATGATTTGATTGATGTAGGCCCGAATACTAAAAAAAAAATTAAACTTGCTTCCCTCGTGATTTGAAAATTCACAGTTTATGTATAGTGCGAAGAAAATTAAATTCATTGCTGCATGTCGAGCCCAGTAGTCTATTTACTAGTTCCTTTTTGTGTGAATAAAGCAATTCAATTTTTTTTTTTTTTTTGCCCATTTTGACACGATTTTGATAATCCAAGTGTGTTTCGGAAACAGTTTTATCTTCCTGTCCTATATTCGTCAATGTTTCAGTGACGTGAACTATTTCCCGATATGATAATTATGTAATTAATTGCATAATATTAACTTTTTTTATAAAATGCAATTATTAATTCTTGCTGTTTGCCTTGAGGAAAATACATTGTGCCTCCGTTTCATGCTTTTAAAATACATAAAAGTTGATCGTAAAGCTTTAAAATTTATGTTGAACAGTTTTCTTTTTTTCTACGTCGTATTATTGTATAAAATATGAAAAAGTATACCTGCCATTATCAGCGTTGTCTTCAGGGTATCAAATCATAACAACAATGTCTTTTGTGCCGAGTAAAACCACAGAAGCAGCTAGAAAGGGCGGATAACTTCACTACCGGGGCTTAGAATGAAATTTGGGTAATTATGAAGTCCGTGCCTGTCCCCTTTAATTCGCTCGGTCCTTATAAATGAAACGCCTCAAAAATTTTCTACTTAAAAAACTATCAGTAACCTCGGTGAATTTAGATCGGGTTGCGAACGGATTTTTACGAGGCGGGAGACTGGGGTCCCGTGAAGAAGGCGCGCTGTACAGGAGAAGGCCGGAGTGATTGCTTGGGATGATGAGGGGAGGGGTTAAAAAAAAATTGAGCATAAAGAGTGCAGGGAGTGAGGCTGGATTCCATGGAAACTGGGTGAGCTGGAGGCGGTGGTGAATTCGCCCCCTTTTCCTTTCCAGTCCACACCCCCAGAATACCACCGCATTGGAGTACTTGTTGTGGTAGTGGTGGAGGGATCCCAGTCGACTTTTCCAACCCTTAAGGGGAATGGTTTCTGCCCTGGAAGGGTTTGAAAGGGGAAGGCTAACTCTGAAGGGTGGGGGGTGGCAGGGCTTACTGATCTATATATTCCGTGTTCCTCTTTCGGGAAGGAAGAAAAAGGGTTTGATGTTTAGGGTGAGTACGAGGGGGATGAATGGGCCTGAATATAGGTCAATGGGCTAAACACGAAAAATCCTGCTGCGCTCGCACACGTGGACACCACGCCCTTTTCCGCTTGTTTATTGTTAAGACTAATTTAAATTTTGGGCTCCTGATAATAAGCACAATATTTTTCTTAAAAACAATATCAACGTGAGTTGGAAATTGGATACCTACGTGACACCATCAAAATTTAAACAAAACCCCTTCCCAGAAATACGGAAAATAGAGGTTTAAACGTGCTTACATCTCCTTCAAATGTCATCGTACTCGTGTCAGTAAAGACAGAAAAATACTTTATCGCGCATTGTATTCCCATATCATCATTTGTAACGACCCGACGAGTCTTTTGGCACGAAGTGACAATTTGGAGTGGTGGAGTGGAGAGGCGATACTGTAAATTTGTTTAGTTATAATTTTTTTTGCACAAAGTTCAAGGCAAGACATTGAGAATCGCAAACAGCCGAAACATGTTTGTCATAAGTAACCAACTCTCACGAGGGGACGGACTAAATGGGCCCCCACTACTCCCCAGAATTTATTAAAACCACTAGAGATTTGGTCCATGAGAGCTGAAGGGCGCACCTCCCCCCCTCTTCGCAACTGAACGGAAAATCGATGTGCCACAAATCATCATACGTATACGTATCGATCCACGAACTACACGAAGTTTAAAAGAGCTAAATCCGCGAAACTGATTTTATGAATGTGTCAACCCAGGGAAATTGGTTATAGACCAAGATCCAGCGACGTAAAAAGTGCAACCGTTTGCATACTTTTCTTACCCAGCGCATAAAATCGAGAATAATTCCCCAATAGTGGGAAAAATTGTCTGCCTCCATTTGGACGTGACGAAACCGGTGGCAGACGGCATCAAAGATTCACTTGTGCGGAGAAGTAACAAAAATTCCGATCAGACGGCAAAGACGTTCTATTCACGTGACGCTATCAGGTTCTGTGGCGTCGAAGGCTATAAAAGGGGAAAAAATTACGGCTAAAATTGAAGAAAAAACAATGGGGCAAAAACTTATAAAATGGCAAATTCGCAATTGAAATGTCGAAAAATCGCTCTTTGGGGGGATAGAAAAGAGAAATGACGCTAATTCGCGGCTGAATTTGCAAAAAAAAAAACGCTTATTTACGGCATAAATTAGGAAATATTGCTAATTAGCGGCTAAAATTTAGAACCCGGACAAGCCAGTCACGATAGCGCCCAAATTCTGCTATGAAATAACATGACTTCAGAGTTCCAAATCTGCGAAACTGCCAATTTTGGGTCAGACCATTCACGAAATTGCAAATTTTGGGTCACAGCATACATGAAATTGCAAATTTCTGGTCAGAACATTTACAAATTGCTATATTGCAAGTCTCAATGCTTGATTTTCAGGGAACCTGCAGGCAACCTCGCCACGACAGCGCAAAAATTATTGGCGAACAGCCACAAAATTTAACGTTTTCTCAATTTCAACCCTGAATTGGTATTTTCTCATAGCTCAGTTCAAATTCAATAGCACTAATTCAGGACTAAAATGGAGAAAAAGTGCTCATTTCAGCTAAAAATTGGCATTTTTTCTCAATTCTAGCCGCGAATTAGCGCTACAGTTGTGTTTCAATATCAGGTACAACAGTTACCGTTTTCGAACGATTTTAAAAAGGGCAAACAAGTGCTTTGATTCCATTTTAGCCGCTAATTATCATTTCATCCTCATTCCAGCCGATAATTAGTGCTTTTTCTCAATTTCCTGTGAATTAGCGTTTTCCTCAATTTTGGCCCTTGTCGGTGACTTTGCGAAAAATGACAATTTTTTCTGTCGAACATAAACTATACCTATTTCTATTTCTTGAAGGACACATTGTTCAGTTTTAATGCTAATCCGCCATTTTGAATTGGCAAATTGACGATTTCGAACAAAGATGTGTTGAAGATGGGTGCGGGCAGCTGCCTATTCTTGCCTTGCCGAGGCTACGCCCCTGTATTATTGCCGCTAAAATTGGGCAATTACCAATTCGTGGATTCTGAAGGCAACTTTGTAATAGTTAAAAGTAAAAAAAATATCTATTTTGCGGCTGAAATGGAGAAAACCGCTAATTTAAGACCAAAATTTAAGCGTTTATGCATTGGTGCTTCAATTCACGCGTGAATTCACTTCGGAAATTTAGCAAAATCGCTGATTCTAGCTAATATATAGAAAACCCCCTAATTAGTGGCTAGAATAAGGAGAAACGCTAATTCGCGCGGTCAAGAGATGAGAAAAATCGCTGATTCGCTGCTGAAATTGGGAAATATAGCTAACTCGCGGATAAAGTGTATAAAAAACGTTTAATTCGTGGATATTCATTCATTTTCATTTATTTACGGCAACAAGCCCCCCCCCCCTTCCACGATAAATTACAATACTGGCCCACTGCATGTATTCGGCTATGGCATCGTGGGTGTCAATAAAAAAAAAAACGCTGCGAATTATCGAACAATGCCTTATTATTTCGACTGTGGGTTTATTATTCATCGATGTAGTCAAATCCGGCTTGAAATTACATGAAAATCGACACCCCACACCCCTATGATCCCAAATCCTTTGAAAATCCCCATTTTGGACCCGCTTTTGGCCCATAAAACCCCAAGGAGTTATTTGATCAATTTGAGCAGATGTTAGGACCAACTAGACCCCAAATGGAGTCTATGTGCGAAAGAACGAGTTTTTTCGAGCAACCCTAGGGCAAGATATGGCCCGGACGGCGGACGGCGGACGGCGGACGGCGGATGGACATTTTTTTTTTATTGCAGATTTGGATTCTACGCACTTTGAAAAGTAAAACTACAAATTTTGAGGGGGGGGGGGTCAAAAAAATGTTTTTGCGATACGATTACAAAGACTTATTATTGAGAAATAATAAGTCAAAAAAATCACTAATATGAGAAAATCACTAACTACTGCGGCTAAAATTAAGAAAAACGCTATTTTTCAATTCGAGAAAAAGTGCTGATTGAAAAAATCGCCAATTTGCAGCTAAAATTGAGAATACGCCAATTTGCAGCTAAAATTGAGACGCCAATTTGCAGCTAAAATTGAGAATACGCCAATTTGCGGCTTCTGGAGGAAGCAAAATGGCTGAAATGAAATGGCTACAGGTGAAAACCTGCGGCAAATTTGTGGCTAAATTGGATAAAAAAAAGTTACTGGCGGCCAAAATTGAGAAAAGCGCTTATTGACGGCTTACATTGAGTATAAGTGCTGATGGGCGATCATAGGGTGTAGAAATAACGCTAACTCGTGATAAAAATAAGGAAAAATCCATAATTAAACGCTACTTAAAACTTATATTTCTTGTTTATTTAGAGTCAAAGGGGCCTCATGAAGACATCCGCCCGGAACCCCGATAGTTCTAGGTCCGCCAGTGAGGCAATTAATTAGCGCTTTTTATCAATTCATCCGCATTTTTTACTCAGTTTTAGCCATGAATTAGCGTTTTTCTCAACTATAGTCGCGGGTAAGCAATTTTTGTCGTGAATTATAGCGTTTTTCCTCAATGTCAGCCATGAATTAGCGTTTTTTCTCAATGTCAGCTATGAATTAGTGTTTTTATACTTTTTAGCCGCGATTTAGCAACTATTTTTTGGCATTAGTAGTTCTTTAAAAAAAAAAAAAAAAAAAATCTGCTATCTGTGAACTTGACCAAAGAACATCACAGCGTTTTTTTTCTTCCTAGCCCTAGTAGCCGATAGAAGCCGTAGAAGGGGCACCATGTTAGCCCAAATTGGAGCCACATTAGAGATTTTTTCACGAATTTAGGTCCGGAAGTTATCTCGTAAGACCACGAATTAGCGCAGTTTCTTAATTTTAGCCCTGAATGAGCGCTAAAATTTATTTTTAAAACCGGTCACATGGAATTGAAATCGTCAAAAAGAAGCCAAGTCGCGGTCGCCAAAAATCCAAACTGTAAATACGAATTTGTCTTTATAAACCGCGAATCACAGTTTTTCTGCAGTTTTAGCAGTGAATTAGCAATGTTGTTCTATTTTCCATATGATTGAGATCTTTTCCTCAAATTTCAGGGGAAATTGCCTCCATCAGGCTCCGCGATTTGGTGTTTTTCCAATTTTAGCCGCGATATATGTTTTTTCTTTTTTTAGCCACGAATTAGAGCTTTTTATTTATTTTTGCGGCTACTTTACGCTTTAATCAATTTTCCGGCCGCACTAATTAGCAATTTTTTTTTTTACTTTTAGCCGAGAATTATTGATTTTTCCCCGACTTGAGCCGAATTTCCTTCCCGAAAACTGTGAATTCTACTTTTCTGAATTTTAAGCGCGGATTTGCGCTTTTTTGTAATTTTCATTTTTTTTTACTTTTAGTCATAAATTAGAGCTTTTTTTTCAATCCTACATAAGTAGACAAAGTTGCCCTCAAAAACCGCGAAAAGGTGTTTTCACAATTTTAGCCGCGAATATGCTTTTTTTTTCTTAATTTTTCATCCTCAAATTAAAGGTTTGTTTATATTTTAGCCGCGAATTAGTGTTTCTTTGTAAGCGATGAATAAGCGGTTATTTCTAATTTCAGCCGCGGATGTGTCTCAAAAGCAGCACATTAGCGTTTTTTTGGGGGGAAATTTTAGCCGCGAAAAGATCTCCATTTCAGGCGAGTTTTCAATCAGACTTTAGGGGCTCAAGTACGAAGGGGTGTTATATGAAATAACTCGCTTGGTATCAAACCTACAAAATTAGTACACCTCTTCGTACTTGCCCTCTCCCTTGCTCTCCTAGCGCCGCGCCGGCCTTACTTTCGAATCTATACGGGAGGGCAACTGCCCAGCACTGGGCCCCCTCTGGCTACACGCCCATGCTCGAAACTGTGGATTTTGAATCTTCTAACCTCACTCCCCTCCGTACAATTACTTTCAAGTCCATTTTTGGAAGGCGTTTGAACAAGTTCTCGTCCTCTAATCACTCAATGATTATACAAGTCATGTCGCACGCTGCCGTTCAATCCACCGGAGTTGATTATTATGAGTCTGGATGCATAAATAATGTCAAGATGCCGATCAATCCAATTGAAAATTGTTTGTTTCTGATGGAATTTTCGTGTTTCAAGCGTTTCAACAAGTAGTATTTATCCATTTCCTCCTCCCCATCATCCTTTTATGCAACAACTCTCCTGTACACATCACCTCACAAAAATGACTTCATACTGTTTTGATTCGAAAATAGTTTTTCCGTGATGCTGTACCCCCTCCCTCTCGTTTTCTAACTCACCTATTTCAGTGCTTTACATTTATGTGAAAAATGCGTATTATTTGTCCTCGTGCTTTCAAATCGTAGGGTATCCATGTACATACATAGATGGGTAGGCGAGGGGCTCGTCAAATGAGTGAGTGGTGTAGGGTTCGGTTCAGTTGTCAAGGCTGTTTAGAAACTAGTTTTTATTTATTTTCTTAACGACAGGGCATGCATAACCAACAATTACGATGTGTATAATCTTGAAGAAATTACTTTTTTTGTGGTCTGTACTCCTAGTTGGAGAATTTATAAGGTTGACGTACACCCGCGGAGAGGATGGGTAATTTGCCCTCGGTCTTCACCCGTTCAAAGGTTCATTCATGAAGATAAAAATTTACAAGTTATTTTTTATTTTCGTCATTTACGGGCTGATTTTATCAATAAACAATTTTTTATTCATAAATGGAAGGCATTACAAATACGTATACAAGCTATAACAGTCTTTATCCCCCGAGTAGTTCTTGTATTTCATCGCGAGTCTTTCCTTTTGTCTCTGGCAAACAAAATAACACTACGAAGAATCCCGCGGCTGAAATCGCTCCAAATCCAACGAATGTGATCCCTTCGCCCATGGCTTCTGAGGTGGGGACGAAAAATGTCGACACGACAAATGTCAATGCCCAGGAGAAGGCGAAAGCGACGGAAGTGGCTGGGCTTCGAGCTCCAGCGGGCACCAATTCAGGAACTATCAACCACGTGACAGGGCCCAGACCGAAGGAGAACGCGATGAAATACACACAGATGGTGATCAGAGGAATGACGCTCACCCCTGGAGTGGCGACGAAACTTGGCGAGTGATGGCAAGCGAAGAAATAGGCGCCGAGGAGACAGAGACACAGGGAGCTGACTGAGGAGGATACGAGGAGAAGTGTTTTGCGACCCCAGCGTTCGATGAAAATTCCACCGAGGATTGTTCCACTTAGGCACACGGCTCCAGAGATCAGGGTACAGTATTTAGGGGCTAATGTGCTTCCTGCGTCCTGTACATTACGGTCATTGAGCCTTGAAAATTGTCGTAACAGGAATTTCAAATTCAAGATTACCATAAAAATTTGTTCCGTAAAAAACGTGATAGCATCAATGCCGCTCAATTGTTGGATAAACACAATGACGAGACTCAAAAACATGCCTAGTCTTGCTGATCTTGTTTGAATAACTTCGAAAAGCGACAGTTTTTCTCGCTTCATCTGCAGTAATTTATTGTTATTTCATTTTATTGGTAAATTCGAAAATAATTTTACCTGATCGAGAACTTCAGTAATCTCTTGGAGTTCAGTTTCAACGTTATATTGAGCTCCTCGTAACAACTTTAATGACTCCCGAGCTGCTTTTACATTGTTCGTCAAAACCAAATAATATGGCGAGTCCGGCTGATAAACCATTAGCATGACTAGAAGGACGGGAAAAATTCCGCAGAACAGGAAAAAATTGAGCACGGACAACTGGAAAACGAAAAATAAAAAAAATTATCCGTGGTAAAGCGATTTAGGGCGTAGCTTCTTTCGTACCAACATTCCTGCCAAGTAGCTCAAAAACAGTCCTCCCATGAGGAGAACTTCAAATAATGAGCCCAATGTTCCCCTCAGTGATACATGAGAGATTTCGTCCACGTACATGGGGATCACACACGATGACGCTCCTACGCCAAGTCCGTGCATGAAGCGGGATGTCATAAGCATGGCAGGCTTTACATGAGAGTGCAACAGTAGTATTTTTGTAGTAGTCGAAACCAGTGAAATGATAAAACACCCCCACCCCATCCCCTTTTGGCTATGGGTGTTTTCTGGAAGTAAATGTCAATCATGAATATAACGACCGTTTTGTTGGGGTCATGGAAGAGTAATCCCCCTCAATTGTTAGCCTCCTAATGAATTAATTGACATCAGAAAACACTTAAAGCGCGCTATAAAAATGATTTTTAATAATAGTAATAATATTTGACTCGGTGAAATATTTACGTTTACCGCTCCCACCATGAACCCTTCCGCAAACACGCAGGGAATCATCGAAGCGATAATGGCCTTTTTTCGTCCAAACAAATCAGACAGCGGGCCGGCGACAAGTGCCCCCACTATTGCTCCCAACGCGAGCGTTCCACTGATCCAGTCGAACTGTGTCTCCGTGACCGTAAATCCATTGTAACCCGTAGTTTCGAGTTCCTCTTCGACGAATGCCGTCCAGCCGAGCGTAATTCCGACCATGACGGCTCCCATATTCGCTAAAAATTCACAATTGACGAAATTTTCAAAGTATTAAAACAAAAAAAACTCACCCGAAAGCGCGGCTCTCCATTGCGGTACGCTCGAAAACTTTTGATTTGGGCCCATTTTTCGAGTATAATAAATTACCCCATAACTTGAATGGGAAAACGGTCTTCGTCGCCTGAAACCCCGAAAATTCGGATATTAAACCAATCTGAATCGGACTGAATCGGAAACAGTTGTAACCTTGCTCTAGCCGATGAGCCGTTGAAATAAATAATTGAAACTAATATTAAAGGCGGTGAAAACTTGAACTTTATTTCAACAGCTGTCACCTTTTCATGCTATCTAATCGTAATGTCCTCTCGTGAGTACTTCGTAAACAGACGTTAATCAAATCTTAATTAGTCTAGGTAAAGAGTAAATCGAACTCTGATTGCCGGCGTTGACCGGAAAAGCCTGTAGAAGGACACGTTTCAGACAGTAATATATAGACGACATAGGTATTAAAGGAGATAGCCAAAAATTCTCGAAAAACACCTGAATAACATGCAATTGATTAAAATAACAGAGCGATTTTGCAAACAGCTCCGCTAACGCTAACGTTAACGCTATTCACAATTCAACCAACGAAATGTTTACTACCCTAGCAACGCCTACACAAAAATTTACTCAAGCGTTTACGGGACTGGTTGCAAAATCTCTCTAATTATTTTCTAGATCTTCAGAGAGTTGTTTTTCTAGATCTTCAGAGTTAATTTCCACTCAAATAGTACGTAGTAGTAAGTCAAGTGTTTGCGGATACACATAAAACCATCGAATTAATGCAATGACTCACTCTATTATGGCATCAATCAAGGTAGGGCTTATAGGAACTTTTTCAAAACACTAATCCGTGTAAATCGCCTCATGAAAAACACAACAAAAGTAAAACAAAACTGACCAATTTTGACGGTCATTTCGCTTTAGACGGCGTTGGGAGAAGTCAAGTGATGCGGGGTGTGGGAGAAGTTGGGAATCGCTCTTCGTAAAAAAAATAAAAAATAAAAAAAATATACATTTTCTCGACTGTACCGGCCTTCCTCGAAGGAGCTGAAAAATACCAACAACAATGAGAGGTAATTTGTCCGTCTAAAATAGGGCGTAACAAATGCAAAGTGGACTCCGACACAATGTTCATTAGGTAAAAGCTGCTGGTCGCAGATGATAGATTAGCATGCCAATGGAGGTATATAGTAACCCAAGTTCAAAACATAATTTTTATGGCATACATCGGAGTCCTGTACAGTTCTGGTGCAATCGAATTAAATGTCCGGGGAACCTTCTCGAAGCCTGCAGTTTAAAATTACTATTCTGATCAAGAAAACGACTTTGTGATTTTGTAACCGACCTCGATCGGTTAACTTCAACCGAAACGACTTCCCTTGAGATGCGGGGAAAAGAGTAGGGAGCAAGGAAGTTTTTCCAAGACCTCGAGCATCAGGAAAGTTACTCGAAATCAATACCAATATAATAATAAAAAAAAAACGATTAGGAATATTTACCAATCACCTGGCCAATGAGCTCTTCAAACACGAAGACGGAAGTTCGGCTGCGTGAAAACAGGCGGGGGCCAATGAGAGAAAAACAAAATGAGTGGGTTGAGTTTTGTGAAAATTTTAGTAGATATTTTATTATTTATAAGCAAATCTGAGGAGCACCTTGGGCGCTTCGAGTGTTCGTCTATATACACATAGCTGTCATGTTCGCTAATTAACCTCTGAGTGCTGCAGGGGCGTTGGTCTAGGAGTGGGCAGAAGATTTCAGATTATTAGGTTTCTATATAGGGGTAGGCAGTCTAGGCGATCGCCTAGGAGCTCCGACCCAAGGGGAGGGGGACGTGCGGGTTTAAAATAAAAATCACCACAAGAAAAAATCAATATTTTTGTACTTGAATGTATACTTGGGCGGCCCTCTCATCCGGGCCGTTTCTACCTCTTGCGGGGCCTCTAGCCGAGAACTATATCGCCGGGCCTCCTAACGCCTGGCTATTGTTTATGCATACTTATACAAAGACGTGGATTCAGGGTTTGCTCAAGAGAGGGGCTTGAGAAATTGCGTGCTTTGCTCTACTTTCTACTGAAACTGGCTTGGCAGCCACTCGGTTCCTAAAAATAGCTAAACTAGCTATTCCTACCATAAAATTCGGCTAAATTGACTATATTCGCGCCCTAAAATGGCAAAAATGACGGTTCGTGCCTTGAAAATGGCTAAAGGCTAAGCTGAGTACATACACTCTAATAAATTATTTGAACTGGCGATTCCCGTTTTAAATATTGCCAAAATGACTACGCGCCCTATAAATGGCTAAATTGACGATTCGTGACCAGAAAATATCTAAAAGGTCGGTTTGCTGGCCTGAAATTTGAAAAATTGACCATTCGCGCACCAAGAATGGCCAACCTGAGCATTCGCGCCTTGGCTTGACGTAGATCAAGCCGTATAAATGGCCAAGCTGACTATGCGCCCTATAAGTATAGCTAAAATGACAATTCGTGCCTTGAAAATGGCTGTGCTGAGTTCTGCAATTGACTATAAAATGACGGAATCGTTCTCTGAAAGTGTCAAACTGACTATTCACACCCTAGAAAGGACCCTTTTCGCCTTGTAACGCACAATGTGTGCCATTAAAATGTCATGATTAACAGTTTCATGGCTAATTAGCTAGTTTTGTGTTCATAGTGGCAGCGGGGTGGGGGGTACTGAACAAACTGATTCTTGAGCTACGAAATTAGAACCGTTTCGTTACTGAATGATCGCCGGCATGCAGCTGAACAGGCAGTTTATAACGCGAAATTGTATGTTTCGGGGCTGGATACATTATTTTTGAGATTTAACGAGTTCCTCGGTACTCGGAATTCTGCTTGCTTGACCTCATATCAAACGGGCAAACTAATTATTTGGCACATAGCCCTAGAAACTGATTATCCCCCCCCCCGGAAAACTAATTACTCAGCCACAAACACTGTTTATTTTGATTCAAAGATTGACATTTTTAACAAAATAACACACTTCATTATGCACTGCTACAAAATCCTGTTACTTTTGATCGAAAACTGTCATTTTTGCCGTTGAAACTGGCTATTAGTCCCCCAAAAACTGTCCAATCAAGCCGAAAAAACGAAATATTCGTGTCAATTTCCTCCCCAAACTTGATAACCTCATAATTGACCGTGAATCTTGGACTCACTTGTTTGGACCGGAAACTGTCAAACAAGGCAGGCCTATTTCGAAAAACTCGTCGGTCGAAAGACCAACCACGACAAAAACAAATTTCAAGATTTTGGCTCTTTCAACCACAATATTGCCACGGGTTTTCGCTCTTTCATAGACAAATGTCGCAGGTTTTGCTCCTTCAGTACTCGATTTCATGGATTTTAGTTGTTTCAAACCACAATGTCGCGTTCATTATTTCAAAATCCAAATTCCATGGCCTTAGCTCTTTCTAGAATCAGTTATAAAAACAATAATGCAGATCTTTCAAAAAGCAAGTTCACGGCTAAAAACCAAATTTTGTCGTTTTGGCACTCATATTCCCCCTGTTTTACTGATTATTGCTCTTTCAAAACCCAATTTTATGGATTCGGCTAGTTGAAATTCCGATTTTGACAAATTTTGCTAATTAAAAACCAAAATTTGTGGGTTTTGTTCATCCCAGCCTTAATTTCATAAGCATTCGTTCTTTTCAAACTAAATTTCTTGGATTGGGCACCTTCCAAATCCTAAATTTGAGGATTATTGCTTTATCGAATACTTAAAGTCATCTTTTATCTCTTCCTTTAACCAGTTCCATATAGGTTTGTTCGAAAAACTAAGTTGGCTCGTTCAGATGAAACCAAATGGCGTGACTTTTTATTTTGGTTGTTTCAAACCTCAATTTCGTCACTTTTAAACGTACAAATGTCACGGATTTGGATTCTTAGTAACCAGATCTTAAGGATTGCGTTTTCTGAAATATTTGGTTTGATTGAAAAACTATTTCGCTCTTTGAAAAACTAAGTTTAAGGATTTGTCTCATTCAAAAAACGCCATTAAAGTTGTCGTGTGGGCCTTTTTTGCGATTGGGTTTTGTGCAATGGAGTTGTGGTCTACCACTGCCCTAATAATCCGTTCAACCATTGCATCATCAAGCTGATGAACGATTAGTCGTTGTTAACTTTTTTTTTGCGGCTGTGTCCTATACTGGAAACCTTTTTCACATCTGGTCACGCTACTCAGAGTAGGTGTAGAAGAAAAATTTTAAATATAAGGGCAATTTCGCCCTATCCTTATTGTGTTCACCAGTGAACGAGTGGGATAACCTCCTATCCTACCAAAGTGGCAATTTAGGTGCTGATGGGACTGCTCTGTGACACAGAAAGAGCCAGGACATTACCCCTAGTAACCTCACAAATTCAACCAAGTGGCCACGAATGTGGATTTTTGACACTTATTTCTCCTCCTCTGTGGCCTGCGGTGATGGACGTGAAACCCCAAGATACCCAGATTCGTCCAATTTTACATGTTTTCCGATTTTTCCAATTACCCAATTTTACAAGCTCAATTGCCGGACTGATAAGACCAGTACAGAGTAGCTCGGGTAGCTGAAGGTATGAGGTCGAAACGCACCCACGGTGCAATTTTCACGATTGTCTGGTGGGTCCAAGCCCCCCTCCCATCTTTCTCGTTCATCATTGAGCCTTCTCTATCCAATATTCACAGAAGACTCCACCCTTGAAGTGGACCAAAATGAGCAATTTTCAACCACAGAAGATCCCTAACCCTGAAACATAAAAAAATTCCGAGTCAAGACAAGGACACAAGAAGTAATATTTGATTAGCCGCGAAGTTGCTAAAATCTATCACAATTCTAGCTGGGACTGATCACGATTTTTTGAAATTTGAGCCGTGAAATATAGCGCTTTTTCTCTATTTTAGCCATGAACAAGCACATTTTCTAAATTTTAGCCTTCAATTCGCGGGTTTTCTCAATTTTCGTAGCGCATTAGTGATTTTCTTTACTCTGAAAGAAATTTTTTCACAATTTTAGCTGCGAATGAGTGCTCTTGCGCTCTTGCTCAGCCTTAGCTGATAGTTGGTAATTTTTCTCAAATCTAGCCACCAATCAACAACTGCTCTCATCTTTACCAGCGATTGTATAGCAGTTTTTTTCAATTTCAGCTGTGCTTTCTTTGTCTATTTTAGCCGCGAATTAGCGCCATTCAAATATCCTCAAATTAGCGATTTTTCACAATTTCTGCCGCGAATTATCTTCATTTGAGGCGTGTATTAGTTATTTTATTTTTACTTTACAAAATTGCTTTCAGAAACCGCAATTTTAGGCATTTTCTCAATTTTAGCTAGGTTAAAGTTGAGAAAATGGCTTTTTATCAATTTTAGCGCGAATAATTACCGCTTTTTCTCAATTTCAGCCAATAATACTGGTACGTTTTGCAAATTTTAGCCCTGTATTTTCCCCACTAACAGCACATTAGTGTGCCTCGTCAACTTTGGTGCCTTTAGGACCTACAGTAGCTAGGGATTTCCCCTTTTTAGCCTCGAAGTTGCCTCCAGGGTCAGCGAATTAGCGCTTATCTCAATGTAGACAGTCAACTTCGGCTTTCAAAATAGCCGTGATGTTGCTTCCACATGCTACGACGAATGCGGAACTTGCACATTTTTCAAGCACTGGTGTGGGGCCAAATGGGATGGCTATGCGTTGACGCCGTGTATTTCATGGCGTCTTTTAAAATACGGCACCATGAATTTTGGTGCAGCTAGCCACTGACCACCCAACTCCGACCTCCAGCCTTCCCGGCGTCTTTGACGCGCCGTGGTGCGATATCCGCGGCACGGTTGGCGGCCCTGTTACGGAGAATTCTCCTAACAAATGGAGGAGGGGTATGAGCCGTGTAGTGACGAGGGCTCGGTCTTGAAAGAACTCGCTACCAACCCAAGGCGTTATGCGACCCGTGCCGAAGGGTGCGTGACACAGGGAGAGCTGTGTATCTAATGGAGCCTCAGGGATACCAGGCGACCTCCCTGAGTATTAAGCCTTCCCACGGCATGCGCGGGGCTCTGCCGTGGGTGACTTTTATTTCCCTAGCTGCTCGTGGGACTGTTTATGGATCGCGACCGTTTTACTTTGCCGAGGTTGAGGTTGAGGACGAGCTTCTCAGTAGCTCTCAGCCTGCTCAGCCCGGCACCGCGGAGTTGTCGGGGGAGACTACCTCAATGGAGGTGGTTGAGCCCGGAACCTCCGGTGGTGTCGGGAGCCGTGAAAAAGAAGCGAAGGACGACCGCGCAGGTTCCTTCGTACACCGGAGCGCTCAAGGGAAGGAAGCTTGGTGTGGTTCATAGAGACTACCCAGCAGCCCTTCTCTTGGACGACCAGCTTGAGGCCCTGGAAAGGGGCATTGAAGCTGCCATTGTTGCACTGGAACCTAAAGCTGGGGAGGTAGTGCCCCAGTTTGATGGTCTGGTGCGAAGGAGGGGATGGCTATCCATCACCTGCGAGCACGACGGGACGGCTGTTTGGATGAAGTCGCTCGTTAAAAGTATTGTACCCAGAGAGGGGGCAAGGTTGAAGGTGGTTGAGGGGAGTGACCTGCCCAAGCCCAGGGTGGCGGTTGCATTTCTCCCGAAGTGCGCGGATCTGGGGAACGAGCAAGTCGTTCAGTTCCTCGAGCGCCAAAATCGGGGGTTAAATGTGGGACAGTGGGTGGTACTGTCGAGGAGTGTGCCTCAGGGCACGCCCGCTTTGATGATGACCCTGCTCATCGATGAAGAGTCGGCGCAGATCCTGGAAAGGAATAACGTAGTCCACATCAGGTTCGGCAAGGGGACCATCCGGCCTAAGGCTCGGAAGGGGGAAGGATCATCCTCCGGCCCCTGGCAGCAGCCGATGGAGGTGGATCAGGTAGCCGCTTCTGTGAGGGGGAACACCCACGCACCGCGGCAGGAAGTGCTATCTGTGGGAACAGCAGTTGGCGCCACGGCATCCGGGCAGTCAACGCAGGTAGCTCCCTCATACGCTAGGCCATCTACTAGCAAGGCGGGGGAGAGAGGAGATAGTGTCGGACCAGCGGGGGATGAAAGAGTCCCGAAGGCGGCAGGTCGGGCACGGAAACCCCACCCTAATCCGAGTAAGGCGATGCTGAAGAAGCAATCGCGGAGTGGGGTACGTAAGGGGGAAGAAGTGACCGCTACGGGGTTGCGCTTCCTCCAGGTGAATCTGCATCGTGCGGCAGCGGCATCGGCCGTCTTGAGCAGGGTGTTCACTGGGGGAAGCTATGACGTCGCCATGGTTCAGGAGCCATGGCCATGGGAGAGGCAGGTCAAGGGCCTTTCTGCGACAGCAGGTAAGCTGGTTTATAGTAGGGATGAGGAGCGGCCGCGAACTGCGCTACTTCTAAGTCCCGCAGTGAAATTTTCAACTATGCCAGAATTTCTGTGCAGAGATTTGACAGCAGTCATCCTGAAAGCCAAGGACAAGGACCGGACCCGGAGGTGTGTGGTAGCTTCCACGCACTTCCTGGGGGACGCTGAGGTGACGCCGCCGAAGGAGCTTCAGCGTTTGGTCCTGTACTGCAGCGCGAGGAACCTACAGCTGATTGTGGGTTGTGATGCGAATGCTCACCATACCATCTGGGGAAGTACAGATGTCAACGCCAGGGGTGAGTCACTATTTCAATTTTTGATGACGCACGACCTGGTGGTGGTAAATCAGTGCTCGATCCCTACTTTTGTGACAAGTGCGAGGAGTGAGGTCCTGGATGTTACTCTGGCCAGCCAGTTTTTGGCCAATAGTGTCAGAGACTGGAAAGTTATGTCAGAAACATCAATGTCTGACCATAGGCTGATTTCGTTTGAGGTCGAGTTTCCTAGGTTCAGAAGTACAGCTTATCTGAATCCCAAGAACGCGGATTGGGAGGTCTTTAAAGGACATCTTGAACAGGAGTTGTCTGAGATGGGCCTTGACATTCAGTGCCTAGACGACCTTGATAGGGCGGTGGAGGTGATCAATTCAGCGGTCCTCAGTGCGTACGAGGAAAGCCGTCCTGTTAAGGTGAAGAAGGGGAACAGGGAAGCCCCTTGGTGGAACAATGAGCTAGAGATAGGCGCTCCCTCACGGAGCATAAGAAGGCCCTTAGGAAAGCAAAGCGGGCCATGTGGAGGACCTTCTGTGAGGGGATGGAGGATATGTCCGTTATGGGCAGACTACAGAGGGTCCTGTCCAAAGAGAGCCCGGGCCAAATTTGTCTGATCAAGAAGGCAGATGGGGTGTATACCGAGAGCGCTAAAGAGACCCAGGAGGTCCTCCTGCGAAGTCATTTCCCTGATTCCAGAGATGCAGGGGCCTCAGATGTCCAGGGCGAAGTGGTGGCTGACTGCCGGCCAACAAATGCAATTTGGAGCGCATCGGGAAAATTGTGTACGCCCGCGAAAATTAAATGGGCTATCGGCTCATTTAAGCCCTACACGGGCCGGACGGGATATTCCCGGTCATGCTACAGCGTGGCCTGGAGGTCCTGGAGCCACGGCTCAGAAGGATATTTAGGGCGAGCTATGCATTATCGTATATACCGAAGGCATATACGCTTTACAATTCCTCCCAATACAACCCAGAGTGTAATTTTCTCCATATTTTCAAATAAGGCGAGTTTGGTCATTTTATAGTTCATACTTATGGATGGGACAAATGTGGATCTTGCGTCACTGCAGTTCCAGTCCATCATGATGAGCCTCCGCAGTTGAGGATGAGTATGACCATGGAGGAAGGAAAAGAGAGGAGGGAGCATAAGTTGAAAAGGGTGACGCCGCCTTTCGCCATATTGGTGGTCCCTCGGCCTTAATATTCAAGATATAGATAACAGAGGAGCAGTCGTGATAAAGTAGTCCTCAGCACAAATCCTGATGCGTTCCGGGACTACCAATGTGGCGTATGTTGGCTTCACCCCGTTAACTTGATTTTACATCTATCGCTCCCTCCTCTCTCTTCATACCTCCATGAGTATGACTGGTCGTACACTAACGTTGTGCGGGTCTACCATATGATATGGTAGTGTTATAGGCGCGGTCTTGCTACTAATTTTACTATTTTTGATGAGGAGTGAAAATGTGCACCGGCGAAATGCGAATTGTTAATTTTCAGTTTCCCCCTCCTCCCCTTACCCTCCTCCTCTTATATTATGACAAATATTATACAAATTGGATCCGGCAGCTGGCGTAAATTTGCCATGCCTAGAATGCTAGTCTCCCTTCTCCACCGTTTAAATGTGGCGTCACAATCCTGTGATCAATTTTTGACGAGAATAATCAATTATTTAATGAAAAATATTCTTTCTGGGGTTCCTGAGAAAAACTGTCATTTTTAACGGTGGGAATAAGTTTGTTTCGGGAGCAAGAATTCTTGTTTTTCGGCTTTTGGGGATAAAATAGTGAGCTTTTGAATGAAGTAAAAACATGAACGTCTTTATTAACGTCGGAACAGATGATTGGTGAAATTTCAAAAAGACGTGAACGTGCAGTTTCAAATTCGAGAAGCCATTTTTAAGGGCTTAATTAATAGTATTTTAATTTACTAAATTTTAAATTAAAACTAAAAATCATTTTTTGGGGACGTTTGACCAAGAATTGGAGATTCACAATTCACCCTCTCCAACGCCTCGCATAATGCGGGGATCCACTAGTGTGAGTGATCAATTGATGCAAATAATTCCGGCTATTTATCAATAAGTGGTACTTATTGATAAGCCAAAAAAGTGGCACTTATTGTGAGCCAAAATATGTGTTCCGATTTTGTTCGGCACGCCGGAGACGAATGCCTGGGAATAATAAGAGAGCGAATAAGAGTCAACTTCAGTTTTCATAATACCACCTGATTTTTTTTCTCGCCCACTATTAATTTTCATTCCGTCAAGTTCTTTTTTATACTGAACGACATGAAGACGGTCCCTGAGCCTCCTGCCTATTTTTCAAAAAAACATCGAATTATTTGGCTTCAGAAGTACGCGTGTTCCAAAATTTGGGTAATGTTTGTTCTTTACGTTTCCCACTCGAAGAAGTCGAATAAGAGCCGCATCATCAATTTTTTTGTGGTTTTTCCAGCGTCAATGCATTACTTGTAGAAAATGGCGTCTCATCGATGCTAAAACAGCCGGAGTGTTGACTAATTGGACTTGTCAATCGTACTCAAGTATTTGCAGCCGACTTTGTTATATTTTATTCGAGTAAATTTATGAGGGGAGGGGGTTCTGTTTATTAGTTACCTGCGATGACACTTCTCTAGAATTTGAAAATTGTCGTCCCGACGGTTTGGAGTTTAACGTCGGCGACCTGGTAACGGCGCACGTTTACGGGTATCCGTGGTGGCCGGCTGTTGTCGACTTTGATCCATTTACCGAGACGTACTTCTCTGGTGGTCCCAATTCGGTTGTGAGTTTCGCGTTATTTTTCTTTCAAACTCTATTCTCTCTAACGAGGGGGCTGTTGAAGTACTTGATTGGGTCTACTGACAGGAAGCGTACCACGTGGTTTTCATTGACACGAGGGAACGTGCCTGGGTGACCGCGAAGGATGTGAAATCTTATAGGCCGCCTCTGAGGGTAACTGTCTCGTCCTCGGCTTGAATATTTTGTGTGTGTTAAATTTCTGGTTCAAATGGTTTAGATTAATACGTGGAAGTTTAAAAATGAGCTTCTCAAAGCTGACCAAGAGGCGAGAAAAGCTCTGAAAATGAAACCATTTCAGAGGTTGCTTCGGTATAGCTATGTGATGAATATGAAAGACATAGATCCTTGCGAATTAAACGTCACCGTAAATGAAGTGGCAAATTCAACGTTCTAGTCGCCAAACTTCCATACAAAAAAAAGCTCTGCGTGTCCGAGAGGTGTTGCTTTCTGTGGCAGAAGAGAGCAACTATCTTAACATTTGTACAATAGTTCATTGTATTTAGATATAATTTAATAAATTGTAAGCCATTTTGTAAGCACGAAAATCATTTGATTCTATTCTATCGCGCGCTCGTATCCACACGTATTTTGTATAATTTTATTTCCTCCGAATCTTATAATTTGTGGGCTCCTTCTTCAATCATTCCTCCCCACGGAGCACCGCCAAACAAGTCAACATAACCTTCACCACCCACTTTGAAAGCTGGTAGGTTTCAATTGTTTCACCGTGTTATCTCTCAGTCCGTGATTTTGTGGTGGCTCATTCTTTCCGTCAACGTTGTCCAAGTCCCTAATTTCGGCTTGAAAACATTGGTCGCGTGATTTTTGGAATTGTGCGTTGAAGTTTCGGTGTTTGTTTTTTGGTTTTGTTCAGTTGGAAATCGAATGAACTCAATTTCCTGTGTGGTGAATGATGGCAAAGTCTTGACTTCCTTGATTTCAGGTGAGATCCCTCACGGGTACAAGTGTAGTCCGTTAGGTTGACGGTGTTTTATTTGGTTTTACTTTTCAAACGCCTCATGTTAACTAATTTCAAACGTGACTCATTGTAATTTTGATATTCCTCGTTCAAACAAGAGTTTTCCCTCTTGGAATGATCGACTACTTGTGAATTCAAGAGTATCAAGTCACGAGAGCGCTGTCAATTTGTCCAACGTTGACAGCCAAACAGGAGTAGTTTAATCAATGCCCAGTCATTCAATACACCTGAAAAAAATGTAACTGCACTTTTCTGTTTTTTAAACTGGGAAAGATAGCTTGCAAACAGTGGGTAAGAGTTTGTTTATGTACGAGTTGATGACGTCTTTTTAAGCGTCGGTTAAGGTTTAAACGACTTTTTTTTAATTAAAAATGCTACTTTTTATTATTAGGGTTTAAGCACTTAAGCTTAGCTTGGGATTAGACGGGACTTGGAACGCACTGTTAACAGTGTGGATTACATAAGGGTTCTGGCCGCTGGAATTTGCGAGCTTTGACATTCTTTAAAGGGCTGTCAGTCTCTTTACAGAATCAGTCCCTTTTGTTTTGAGCGCCAAGCCAGCGTAAATATTTGGTGGGGCAGGGTGGGTTTTTTTACTTTGCCCTTGGACTGAGGGTAACGGACGTCGACTCGAACACCTGTGAACCTGCAAGTTGCCGGGGGTTGAACTCTTGAGTCAATGGCGAATGGCGATAGGGCCAACTGGCCTCAGTCGACGTTTTACTTTTCAGGATCAGGATGTACTAATTTATTGACGCTCACAATAATCACCTGGTCTTCGGCAGCCTACCCAATAAACCAAATGAAAAAAGCCCCCACCCCCCTGAGTAACGCACCGGATGAAATAACTTTATTGTTATTTTCCTACCCCAGTGGTAACCAGTAACTTCTACGTTCTACTCACATTCAGTGGACAGAATCCCGACAGAGAAAAATATCGAGAATCCCAGGACATGGGTTACTTCCCACCGCTGAGAAATCAAATAAAACGCCCGGCACCCCATAAAAAACTAAAACTTTTTTTGGTATTTTACGTGGTAACCAGGGCCGTTTTTAGGAGGTAGGGGAACGCCTTGGGGCCTCCGGCTCCTCGGAATAAAAATAATCCCCCCAAAAAACGTCCAGGGTTCAAGTAGGTTGTTTTTTATGATTTCGAGCCTTTCTGAATTGATCTGAGCCGGCCCCGTCAAATACGCGTCCCTTCAGCGTTTTGTTTTTTCTTCCAAAAATCGTCCGAGTGATTTGAGTGGGAAATTTCCACGATTTTTTCAAAGTGTTTATATTTGAGCCTCACGTAGTTAATGGACAATCGTGCGTGAGTTGTGAAGCACAGCCGGTAAATGCCCAAAATGACGCTCCCAGGGAGACGTCACCAGCCCTTTAATTGGTGGGGAGCGGTGGGGAAGACGAGTGTTTGCTTCGTCCGATTTTCTCGATTCCCTGCGTCAGGGCTTACCATTGGCCAGCTCTCGTGTGATCCATGAAAACGGGTCGCGGCAGCTTTTTAAAACGCCGGGACCACTGGAAAATTCGTTTCAATTTTCTGATACCCGATGTCTTGAAACCTGATGATTCTCAGCTTCGTCCATTTTTAGTACATTTAAGGGGGAGTTGTACATGTGTTTCCTCGACCCCCCTCCAATCATACCTCGTCTACTCAGCGTTACGTAAATTGTCGCTGTAGTTCTGGACCAATCCTGGATTTTAAGGTCTCATTTTAATCTCCAGATAATTCCGCACGCCCGTTAAATCTTCATTTTTGAAAGTTCACCCCTAAAACAACTATAAAACCCACTTAAACTTTTACCTTGAAAATTCGAGGTCTTCGGACGTCTTAGTTGGGAAAGAAAGACTAAAAGTGTGTGCGGAATTATCTAGAGATTAAAATGAGACCTTACAATCCAGAATTGGTGCAGAACTACGGCAATAATTTACGTAACGCCGAGGTGAGGGGGGGTCGAGGAAACACATGTACAACTCCCGCTTAATTTTAAACTTTTGACCATTTTTTCACAGTTTTGTATGTCAGGGACTGAAGTTAACCTAACAGATAATTGCCAGAAGTTTCGATGTCCAAAACTCGCTTCAAAAAGCGAAAAATCTTAATTTAGGAATGCTATATGTACAGTCAGTGCCGTCTTTAGGCGGGTTGCCCGGAGCCTCGCTTCAAGGGAAGCCCTGGATTCTTCAGATTTTTTATATAATTTCGAAAGAATTACACTCAGAAGAAACTCATCATCTATCGATAGGCATCCAACGTTGGTTGAATACAGTATAAAATGATATTCCTTTTAAGGGCCGAAATATTTATGGGTTTTTTGTCGGAGCCAGTAGCGTAACGAGGAGAGCTAATAGCTAACAGTGTTAGACCCTGTCTCTCGGTTAAAAAGTGCTGAAATACAGGAAAATGCTGATTCACGGATGAAATTGTGAAAACCCTCGTTCGCAATTAAAATTGAGAAAACGCTAATTCGCGGATAAAATTGAGGAATAGCACACTCATTCGTTGCTAAAATTGAAAAATCAGAAATTCTCGTGTTTCGAGTGAATGAAAGGAATAGACAGTTCAAGTCAAGAAAAAGTAAGGTTTCAAAAACGGCCATATCACGGCCGAATGAAATTGAGATGAGATTGAGAAACTGGAAAAATTACTGATTCGTAGCTAAAGTCTAGGAACCCCCAAATTCTCGACAAACGTATGAAAAGTGCTCATTCACATCTATTTTGGAGAACACAAATTCGCGAATTAAATTGAAAGAAAACGCGTATTTACGAATGAAATTTCGGGAAAACAGCTGATTTCCGGCAAAAATTGAGAAAAAGCGTTAATTCATAGCTAAAAATATGAGAAATCGCTAATTCACTGCTGAAATTGAGGAAATTGCTAATCCGCAGATATAATGAAGAAAAAGTTCTAAGTAGCGGCTAAAATTGAGACAGCGCTTATTCAATGCGGATAACATTAAGAAAAATTGCCAAGTGGTGGATTAAATCGAGAAAAGCCCTGATTCGCGGCTAAAATTCCGAAAAAAAAACCTTCATTCACAGCAGAAATTGAGACAACTTAATTGTGGGGGCACGTTCGATCACTGAATCTTAAAAAAATGCTAATAGCGAAAAAAAAAAAGAAATCGCCCATTCGTGCCAAAATGGAAAAAACGGTAATTCGTGGTTAGCATCGAAAAAAATACTGATTCGCGGCTAAAATTGCGTACATATTATGGGCCAAACGCTCATTATTGGTTTTAATCAGACTGTGAGTATAATTTTCCAGTTCGTCGGTCGAATGTTCTCATGGGTTGTGGAGTTGATTGAGTTTTAAGTGGAATGGAGGCATGCCGGTGTGTGGGAGAGGTTCATCGGGTAAACTCACTGAATTGTTCTCTGAGTGGACTTTGCGCTACGATCTCCGTCCCTGGTCCTCGGCTTGAGCTGGTGAAATCGAGTTAGGAAGGAGATCCGGCTCACCAAGACTGCGGATAAGGGCTGTGAGGACAAAACTGGGACTGGGGACGTAGCGGCAAATACCAGACGTTACATCAAGTAGAATCCGAAAAAGTAGGACAAAAATAGGACAATTTTGACCTCCCCTGTGAGCAGAACATGTCCAAGTAGAACATGTCCGGGGAAAGTAAGGACGTCTGGTTACCCTACGTGAAATCGCTCTCATTTTAGAACCAATGCGCGGGAAATTTCACTTTGAGAGAGGAAAAAGTGGGAAATCCTGCGATGTTGTTTCGTTTTTGGGGGGAGCCAACCGAGCGAAATTGGTTTCTGACGTGCGCCAGATCCGTAAAATCTGGTTTTAGAGAGAGGCCATCCAGCGAATTGATTTTTAAAAGGCGCCTGGCGACATTTGGTTGTAGATTCAAACAAAACCGTGTAATCGGGTTCTGTGAGTGTCAAATCCGTGGAATAACAATTAAACTTTGAAATTGCCCGTCAAGCGGAATCGCTTCTTTGAATGAGTCAGTCCCGCGAAACTTGCTTTTTAGAGAGTCAATCTTGTGAAATTGACGTTTTTAGTGTGTGAATCCCGTGAAATTTGGGGCAATTATCCACACAATTTGGATTTCGAAAGGTTTAAACCCGCGAAATTCATTTCTCCAAGTGCCAAATATGCGGCGAAATTAGGGGTGCAAAGGGATAAAATCGGCAGATTCTATGAAGCTATCGACGCAACCAATACAATAACGCTGGTCGTCTACTGGCAGCGTTTTCGAGCGGCGCTACAACGAGCGTACATCTGAAAGGCTCAAATCGAATGTGACATCGTCCACTGCAAGCTTTGCTGCAGTGCACTCAATTTAAGGCTTTGGGATGTACGCTCGTTGTCGTGCGTTGTGGCACCGCTCGAAAACGCTGCCAGTGGACGACCGATTTAAATTGGTGGAAAGTGAGAAGGAGACTTATGAATCATCCGTTTCGTCTTCGCAGTGGCAAAGAATCACGCTTATAGCTGTGTAGTGGTGATGTTTGTGTTGTGAGAATTAAGTGAACTCGCGGCTATAAAATTGACTACAAATGCCAATTTACAGCTAAAATTGAGCAATAGTGCTCACTCACGGGTAAAATGAAGAAAAATTGATGCCTGAAATTGGAGATGAAAACGCCAATACATGGTTAAAACTAAGAAAAATTGCTCTTTCGAAGCGAAAATTGAGAAACCGTGGCTAAAATTGTGGAAAAACGTGAATGAACTATACCCTAATACTATAGCGATAAGTGTCATTGGATTCTGCTTGCGTAACTTTATGCCCCGGTCGGTCTGTGGCGGTCAACGGTTTCAGTCAAATAACTCGAAAATGAAGCTTTTACGGTCCTACGTTGATTTAAATTTGCATTATCAGCGTTTAATTTCCCGCATGGCAGCTATGTATTTATTTAAAGTAGCACCAGCCCTGTGAATAATGTTCTATTTGGCCCACAACCACACTCATCGGCTCGTACCATGAAAATGAGTCCTTTTGTGTAGTCTTCATTTGGAAATTTTGAATTGGATCAATATCTTTCGTGTTGCAAGACGATTAATTTAGTCCAAAATGGTCATTATTGTTGCAATTTTGCCGGAAAGCAATACCTACCTAGTTTATAGTCGAAAAGCTAAAATTGCCTTATTTGTGGTGGATAGTTTTTTGGTGTCCTTTTACTGTGGTGGGTGCTTATAGGCTTGATGACGCATTTTCAAAACTTTCGGAGATTGAAAAATTTTGCTGCGGCAGATTTGGGGAAAAAGGAGTTTAAGGTAGAATTGTTGCTTATGATGGTTCCTCCTCGGTACAGCGTACAGAGTCAGCAGTTCACTGGAAGTGTTGAAACGAGTGCTTCCTCACTGATTTTTTATTTTATTTTTTTGTTATTATTTTCTGCTAATTCAAACACCTTCATTTTTGTTTTTGTTTAATTTTCAGTCGGTATCAATGAGTTGAAACAAATCGTTCAGCAGGGGTACTAATTCACCCCTTCTGTCCAGTCCATTCACCTCGTGTGTAAACGATGTCCCATGGCGATCGAGAGCCTTCAAAAACAGGTAAGCCTCTTTGAAATATTCACGAAATTGTTACGTGTTTGTGTAAACAGATTGAGGTTAGTTGCTGTTTGTAGGCCGTTTGAGGTTAGCTCGAAAGGGTTGAAACGTTTTGACAATTCCCAGGACGCTTTCAAAAAAAGATTGGCGCTGTCGTGAAAAAAAGGGTGTTTGTGAGTTTCGATTCTCCGCTGCTTTGTGTCCTTGAAAGGGGTTGTGTGGAGGGGTGCTAGGTGGTTGAGAGGGTGTACATGTTTCTCAGGGAGGAGGGAAAATTCTAAATATAGAACCGGTCTATACCGCCCCCGCAGACTAAAATAGATCCACCCCCGGGGGAGACCCACTGCTGCGTGGGTTTTCCCCTATTTTTTTTTTCTACTTATTTTTAATTAATTATTTTCTGGAGCTTAATCAACTCTCTCCAACGCACGTGTCTGGAAAAATTACAGGAAAAATTAGTTTTTCGACAAGAGTCTGAATCCCCCCCCCCCTCTCACTCGACTATTAGCTTTGACAGTAACTTTTTTGCTGCTTTTCAATTTGAGGAATGTTGAATCTTCAAGTCGTGTTGAATTGTTCAAAGGCAAATAAAAAAAAGTAAGCGGGGAGTTTCGGGGTTTCAATTTTGTGATTAAATGTTCTATTCATAGTACAAATCGAAGTCAAAGTGATTGTACGGGAAAACAGAGTCTTTTCTCTCTTCTTCTTCTTCTATTGAATAATGATATCAATACGTAATGTTCTATTTGAGGGGTTGTCTGGAACATTATTACCCAATTCCCTTCTGTTTTTCGTTCCCTCCTCAGAAGTTGCTTATGTAATTCCGTATGAAAAGGATTTCGAGTCATAACAAAAATAGGGGTTGTGAGGGACGTTTGTAGGGCATTTTTTTTATTTGGTACGACCGTTGGAATTGGGTTATTTTTAATTTCCTCGTATTTATTGTTGTAGGGGAGATATTTCGGAGAGACCTTGACAACATCTTCAGCTAATTCGAGATGATTCAGGGTAGTTTAAAGCTGAATAAAGAGGGTAACTGATTCATTGCTGGGAAAGATGAAAAATAAGTTTTCCTTAATTTTTATTACTGCTCATCTTAAAAAGTGCCAAAGTAGGTCATATACCTATCTTAAAATTTATTAATTGACAAAAAATCCTTACGATTAGTATTTACAAAAAATATTTAAACCCCAAAGTTATGGATAAGGACATCATCAAAGAAATGGGGATCACCGAAGAGGCTCCCGCAACAGACGGTTGAGCCGTTGGATGTACTTTATTGGTCGTTCCGCTTGGAATGACTTGAGTAGTCGTTGTCGGCGGTGTGCTTGATGACTGCGTTTCTGTTGATTTACTTGCTGTTTCGGTCGAAATTTTTTTCGTGGTTGACTCGGGAGCTGTCGATGATGACGTTCCATTTGTAACAGTCGTTAGGTTGGCTGGTTTCGTTTTGTCTAAAGCATAGAAAGAAGAAAGTGAGTTTTCCTTTTCCACCATGGATACCCCTCCCCACTCCCACAAGGATAATTTCATGCGATGAACTTGAATTTCGGAGATGACTGGGTTAATGCTTATATCGACATCCGCTTTACGATAATGATTATTGGAATATTGTCTGGGTGATTTAATTATATATTTGATGCCGTTGAAGAAACGTAAATTAACAGATAAAAGACGCCCTCTTACCCTCAACTGGAGCCATAGCATTAGCAAAAGTCGTCTCATCCACGTCCATGGATGAAAAATCGCGACCAGGCAAATAGCTCGGTTGCATAGCTCCTTGTGCTGATCCTACCTGTGCGCTGGAAACTTGGGCGTACGCTGTAAAACTTACTACAAGGAAAATAGTGAAAACCATTTTGGCCATAGTTTATTGAATAAGTGTTGATTCTTCAGACCTCGATACAATACTAAAGTCCTTATCCGAACATTTTTTTCCAAAGCATGACTTAATTGCGCATATACTTCTAGATAGTGTCGAAGTGAAAGCCCCGGGGGTTTTATTATCGCTTTGTAATTTCATATCGCTTTGTTATAAGTCGTCATTGTGTTCAAGGAAAATTCAAACAACGAAACGTTTTTAAAAAATTCCAGGGAAAACGTTCGATTCTAGAAAATAAAATGTCAAGAATTTTATTTTCTACTTGAAATCTTGACTTACGATCTAAATATAATTTCCCTCCTATTAATACATTTGGCAAAAGATCTTTGTATATTTAGCCGTTCGGTTATTATTAAACGGTCTGATCAAGGGAGGGGTATATATAGAGGAAAAAAGGGAGAATTAATTTCTTTGAACACCAAGCAAACCCTTTTCTGAACCGGATCTCTACAATAACATTTTTTTCTTTTCTTCCATCGAAGGAAGACGGTAGCATTTCAAAGTCATAAAAAAATGTGGAAAGGGATTGATGCTTTAACCTTGTCGTTTACATTCGATAAGAGCATCTCGTGTTCAGTGTTAGTTATGATTCCAAAGCCATTAAAATAGTTGGAAAAAAAATATGAAAGGAAAGAATTAAGTAATCGTGGGATTTTATCCATTGGCGATGTGTTTTAAGGTAAACAAAGCTTGGCCACGCAATGACTCCATTCAAGTTAATGTGTATAATGTCGTTCCTGCCGCCAAGTTGGTTAAGAAAAGGGCCTTGGAGTGCGATAAACTTTATGGGTGTGTGTGTGTGTGTGTGGTGGTGGTGGAAGGTTCACAAGGCATTTTGTCTGTTGAGTCGCTGCTGTTAAAGTCGCTTGCGCCTCGTGCCTGCCACCGTTGTTGGGCTTGCCTTTGCTCCCTGGAATTGATGTTACTTATTCGGGACGTGGAATATTTGACACTGGATGGGCACCTTGCCGTGGCAAGCGCGGATCCAAGGAGAGGGGCACAAGTGGCATAGCCCTCCTCGCCTTTGGAGTCGAGGTCACTTCAGCAAAAACATCAAGACTTGATTAATATTTTATTTTTAGAGCTTTGGTTTATTGCTTATTAGAGAGATTTTGAAAGACGTAAAACGTTCACGTCTTTTAGAAATCGGACGTTAATAAAGACGTGCATATTTTTACTTCATTCAAAATCTCACTATTGGCGATTGCAGCTAAGGAAGACGCTGTCTGCCGGTCATAGAGAAACTAGTGATACCGATAGTGTAAGCGGTATGTTAAATTTTGGATTGTTTTCACGTATTTTTAATTCTTTTTTTTGCCATTTACAACTCGTGGAAAAGTGTGTACATTTATTAATTACGCTAAGGTCGACTAATAGGGCTCGGTATTAGTGCGAGTTGTTAATGAGGGGGTCACTGGTTACTCACGAATATGATGGACATGCACTTCACGCGAGCGAACGCGACGGAGGAGTCCGACCTACGGCGGGTGTGCCGTCGATGGAACAACCGCTCAACAACAGAGTCAACGGAGCCGCAGCGAACGCCCGGAGACCGGCGATCAGCAATTGGACGGCGTCGGGGCACAACAGAGAAAAGACCGGTGCTCGCTCGTTTTCTCATGTTGTCCCCTGAAACGTCCCTTCTTCCTCACGGTTTTATACTTTGCTAGCGTTGCCGCCGTCGAGACGACTTTCCCCGAGCTCGGGTGCTGGCCCAAAAACTCCCGGTCTCAGCGCCTTCTTTTTTGTTTCGCCCTTTCTTCTCCCGACTTCTTGACTACCGAAGTTCGTCGCAATGCGGGTCCTCTCACTCGTTCATTTCGGCTGGATCACCAATAATTATGACAGAGGAGGATAGTTTGTTAACATATCTCTCATATCGTGCCCTGTTCAATTCCATTCTTGGTTCGAGGCGCTTACTTACTGTATTGTATACTTTCGTGCTTATTTTTATACTTTTTATTAATTAATAAAATTTCCCCGAGCACCTCGTCTCGACTATACCCTTCAATATCAGTGTCGGTATTGGTGTGATCCATATCTAGTATCTGTCCTTGTTAATGTTATTCATTCCCCGTACAGATACATGTGGGTATAGTTTAGAATGCCGAAAATAACAATTTAAGAGCGTTTACTAGGATTGTTCAAGCGCAGACGACTGCAGGCAAAGCGCAAATATCTCCTTTGAGTCCTCTTCGTCCCGTCTAATGCCATGTTGATATGGTTAGCATCGTTGCCTTTTCTTCCATCTGAGAAATTCCGAGATTTTGATGGTGATGAATCTGTATTCAAAATTACCATTAAAAAGACGCTTCCCGAATGAACAACTTCAGAAGTAGTAAGATCTTGAGATGGAAGGAACCGCTGATAATAAAATAACTTAACACCCGGTCACCTGAAAAATAGCTATTTTGTGAGCTCTCAACCACCATAAGTATGAATAAATTGGGTCGTAGCACTAACAACGAAGAAATTATAATAATTTTGCTAGCTATAACCCAGTGCCCACGAATTCTTTTCGATTCAGGAGGTGGATTACATTTCAAGACCCTTCTTTTCCGAATTTTTAATGTGAACATGTTTGATGTATTTACTCACCAAAGAATCTTAAAAACCCAGCCAGATTAAGTGAGATGTGAAGTTATTCACGAGCTCTTCAAGATCAAACAACAATACGAACTGAGATATCAATACTTCTTACACTATCAGCAATGCCTGTGACACTAACCCTCAAATTGATAACAAATGCCGCTTACGCTATCAAGAACACTAGCGCAGCTAGTGATAGTTTCATTCGCCAATTATCAAAACTATTTCCTTAACACCATCAGGTGGTGCGGTGACTTTCACACATTTTAAAGTAACTTTCTCATTACCAGTCTGTGTTAGAGGTTTCCCGATGAGGGGCACAACATGGGCACAACTCTCCCACTTTCCTCCTTACACACAATCAGCTTGTGCGTGTGAAATCAACGTCACGGCTTCAGCAGATGCATTTCCCATGCCTCGCTCATTCAAAAACAGAATTTCGCTGGTTTGACCCTTTAAAAGCCCGATTTTTGAGGGTTATTGGCACTCACGAAACAAATTTGTGGGTTTTACTCACTCTAAAACCAAATTTCGCTGTATTGACTTCCTAAAAAACCAATTTCTTATCCCGCACATTGAGAAACCAATTTCAAGGGTTTGGTTTCTTTAAAAACTTAATTTCTTGGTGTTTGCTCATTTGATTGAGACCCATGTTATCCCCTTTCAAGTTTCACATGTCCCAAAATGAGTGTTTCACGTCATATTGATGGCTTCGGCCTTTATCTCGACGACTCAAGACTCTCAAGGGCGGCCTGGCGATGTCCGCTTGCTTCGGGGCTGACTTAACCAGATATAAACAAGGAATATATTTTTACTTTTTGCGTTAAATTTTATGGCTTTTTGCAACATTTTAACAACGCGAGCTTGCCTCTAGCAACTACAAATTTGTGTTTCCTCAATTTCGGCCGTGAATTAACGAATGTTCTCTGTCGGATCCCAAAATTTATCCTTGGATTAGCGTTTTTCTCTATTTCAACGGCAAATGAGCGCTTTTCCTAAATTTTAGTTGTTAATCAGTGCTTTTTCTCAAATTCATAGCTGTGAATTAGCGGTTTATCTGAGTTTAGCCGCGAATTAGCGGATTTTCTCAAATTGATCCGCGAATAAGCGTTTTTCTCTATTTGAACGGCAAAAGAGCGCTTTCCTCAATTTTAGCTACAAATTAGCGCTTTTTCTCAAGTTTTGATGTGAATGAGCGCTTCATTTGAATATTAGTCAGAAATTAGCGGGATTTTTAAAATGTATCCTGAAATTAAAGTTTTTCTCAATTTTAGCTCTGAATCATGTTCAAGTTTTGCCGCGAATTAGCGGATTTTCTCAATATTTTTACGTGAATTAGTGCCATTTCTCAAGTTTAGCTGCGATTGAGCGCTTTATCTAATTTAACCCTCTAAATATGTGTTTAGCGGGTTTTCTGTTCAAGCCGCGTATTAGCGAGCTTTCTGATATAGATCTGCAAGTTAGCGTACTTTCACAAATTTTAACTACGAATCAGGGCTTTTCCTCAATTCGTGTCCTGAATTACAGATTTCCCCCCATTTTTAGTCGCGAATAACCCGCTTGTACTCAATCTTAACCTCGGTGAATTAGGATTTTCTTAAATTGACCATTAATTTACATTTTACTTCATTTTAGCTGCGAAAGATCGCGTTTTCGTCAACTTAAAGCGCGGATTAAATTTGCTTGTTTGCTTCAACGTTAGCCACGAAACATTTTTTTCCCATAAGTTTAGCTGCGGGTTTTTCTCAGTTTCAGTTTCATACGCGTATTAGCGGGTTTTCTCGAGTAGATCCGCGAATTATAGTTTTTCTAAATTTCAGCCTCAAATTTTGAATTTTTAATTAATTTTATAGTTAGCGGGGTTCTTACTTTTATCCATGAGAATTATAGCGCTTTTTCTAAAGTTTAGTCTTAAAATTGCCATGGGAAAACACGTGTTGGCGTTTCATCAGTACTTGCTGAGCTTGCTGACGGAATATTCGCCGACATTTCTCAATTTTATAAACTCGAATTAGCGCTTTTTCACAATTAAGGCTGTGAATTAGCCTTTTTTTCAAGTTTTAGACGCGAATTAGTGATTTTTTTCGTCTTTAGTTTCATGTTCCCGAAGGGAAAGATGTGTGGTGCTCGTGAAAAAAATCGAGTACCTATACGGTCTGATTTTTTTCTGAGAATTAGCGCTTGTTCGATATTTTAGCCGCGAATATTAGCTTTTTTTCCCCAACTTTTTGACGCGTACCTGCCCCATAATTAGCATATAAGAGCGCTAATGTGCTAATCTGCGTGCGTGCAAATGAGCACTTGTTCTTAATATTAGCCGCGAATCAATGCTTTAAAACCTTAAACATATACATAATTTGTCATTTAACGCTTTTGGGGGGCCCCCTTGGAACTGGGCCCGTGACGGTCCGTGCCTCTGGCCCATACTATAATCGTCCGTATATTGAAAAGCGCTCTTTCACGGATAACATTGAGAAATTGCACATGTTTTTGCGCATTGTTAGCTCGTCTTCCCGAACTTCGGGTGAAAATCGAGAACAAGTACCACCTGCTCATTCGATTTTCCCGTGGCAAGTCCGCGGCTGCAATAGAAAAAAAGCGTTAATTTGAGGATGAAGTTGAAAAAAATTTACAAGCTATTTTTCTTTTTAAAAAAAGCAGCAATTTTCCCGGAAAGCGAGCGTTGTTCGCAAAGTCAGGCATTTTTCTCAAATCAGCGATTTCTCTCAAAATCAGCAATACGTATATTTTTTTAAAAAACAGCAATTTTTTCAAATAAGCCATTACCTCAAGAATCAGGAGGTTTCCCAAAAATCAGTCATTTTCCCAAAAATCAAGCATTTTTCTGAAATCAGCCATTATAAAAAATATCGTCGTTTGTCTTCGTGCGCTATCGTTTGCGCTTCCAAACAATTTAATTCCCTGCGTTGTTAAGCTCATAACTCCGTTGCTTCACGCTTAATCCAGGAGTAGATGTTCCGTATATTAATTTCGCGGCCTCAAGTCTCCCTTCTCTATGTTTTAACTCCTTAAATAGAGCTGACTAGTCATTTAAAAAAAAGATCCGACAAGTGTCACACACTTGTTGGGGGAGAGATTCAAGGCAAAAACACCATCCAACACGTGGAGGATTCTCTTGCACTTGCTTCTTCGACGTTTCTATTAATAACTTGTGTAGTTTACCCCATTTTTCCCTCCCCTCATAAATACTGTATCTGGAGTCTCATCCTTGTTTGGAATATAAATAGCTAGGTCGAAGGTTCAAAGGTTTTTCTCGCTCGCTCTACTTCTTTCTCCCTCCTGCTGTATGTCACTCTTCAGGCAGTTTTTTTTTTCACCTATTTTTTTCCCTCTGGATCTTGAGTCTTGAGTTGTTCATTCCCCCCCCCCCCCCAGGGAGCTTCATCGCCGTCATTATTTCAATTCTGGGGTTTTTTTCTCTCTTCTCGAACGCCGTTTTATTTATTTCTGTACTTTTTTTTTTTTTTTTTTTTAATACTCCGCCGAACAACCCTGCTCATCGTTAAGTTTAATTTGAGCTGACAGTATTGGCGGTGTGAGTTAAAGGGGGAGGGGTAGTTGCGCAATTTTCCTTTCGCTAGTTTTCTAAGAAGAGGAGCCCCCAAGTTTAAATACATTTTTTTCTCTCTCTCTCTCGTCTTCACCTTCAAACAAAATTAATTTCCTGTCCAAACTTAACGGAAGAGTGAGCGGGGTGGAATATTTAAAACACGTGCTCTGAACTTTGATTGATTCAGTCTACCTGTAACTTGCAACTTCCTCCGTGGACCCCACCATCCTCCTACCCATTTTTCTCTCTGGCGAATTCCTTTTTATTCAATTAAATATCAAAGCCAAGCGGTTTCATGCCACTCCCCCCCTTTCAACTACTAACCACTGTTAGGCATCGGTTTAATTATGCAGACGTTAAGTAGTAAATCTTATTTGCGGTTGCAACATTGTGTATACATAGGACCCCTTAAGGCCCCTCTCTCGCCGATCAACGCCAAGAAAATTTTTGGCAGAAATTATTTCCTTGGAGTTTTTTTTTTATGGGCTCGCGTGTTTTTTACTATCTCGGGCAGAAAGATAGTAAAATTGAGGATATGGTGTACAATTTGCCTGCATAAATTCAACTGTGAAATCCTCGCGGGCTCCTTTAAAGTTTTCAATTTCGTCGGTTACGATTAAAGTTCTATTTTTAGTGCCGGTGATATACCGAGTATGCAACTTCAGTCAAGGTCTTGAAGGACTTCCGTGTTAAAACAAACGATTTCTTTGAAGAAAAAATAATATATTATTGTTACGGTAGACGCTATTTTTGTAAGGAACCCCATTTTTCTCTTTTCCAAGAATATTATATCAGTTTGTCTTGTCTTACCTAACAGTTTGGTATCTAAGGAATGAGGTAAAAGCTCCACTCTAAATGACCTGTATATGAAAGATGTTCTCTCATGAAGAACAAAATTCTCAAATGACCGTGAAATTAGGGCTAGCAGCCGAATTAATTTGTTCTGTTTGTCACTTTTTTCTGTCGTTTGTGCCTCCAGGGTTAAACAAAAATGGAAACGAAGTAATCGTAAAACCGAACGGTTTGGCTGAAGTACGCGCGTCTTAAGGAAGACGATTGAAGGACAATAATATGCGTAAGCGAAATGTCTTGCTGATGGAATGCGATATGCATTTGGAGAGGCAGGCGTTGCAATATCCAACCCACACTGAGATGCAGCACTGTTAACTGTACTAGTGCAGTCTTTCAGAAATTCTTACTATTACTTAGACTGAACGACGAACAGTGGTGGGTGCGTTTACGATTCACTTTGCGTCATAAGACATCTTATTTGTTTATTATTTAATCTAATATTTTAAGGATATTTTCGTCATGTTATTTTTGGAAGATTGTGTTCGACGTTTATGGATCCTCTTATATGCACGTAAAATTCGGATTCCCAATGACTAAATACCGCGAATTGTTTTTTCAAAAGCTAAAATACCCCGCGAAATTAGTTTTTATTCAATGTCTGAACCCCGCAAAATTGGTTTTATGAGAAGCCAATCTGCGAGAATGGTTTTTCCAATCGCCCATATCGGATTGGGGCGATCGCGTTGAGGGTAAAGTCCACAGGAAAACTCACGGCCACCAGGAAAACAGGAAAAGGCCGCAAAACACTTCAAATGGCTCGAGTGATTGAAAAGTCGCCTTTCCCGAGAACGCGGAATCCCCAGATTAATAATTTCTAAGGTGATTTTCTCAGAATTATTCGTTCTTATCTGGAAATTCTGCGACTGGGCTCAGCCGTTGACTTATAGGGCTGCCAACCGAACCAGGGCACCCGGGACTAATCCCGTTTGGGTTAATTACGTCCTGGGTTTGGTCATCGCGAGAGTAATTTTGTCTCGGGTTCTGTTCTTTGTGCAAACTTTAAAATTGGAACCTGGAGTACACTAATTTTCGTAAACAGTCGAAACAATTGTATTCGCAAACTCTGTTGACCACCTCAGGGCTGAAATAGTGTCTGGAGGCCATTCCGTAGTCTGCGATGAAATTATTAGTTTCATATTTTTTATTGAATTCTGATGGTAAGTGGAGATAATTAGGCATTTTTTTCAGGGGTTTTTCAAGAGACAAAAGTCGCGAAACATGGCTTTTGAAACAGTCAACCACGCGAAATTGTTTTTTTCAGGGACGGTGAACTCTGGGATAAAACGAGAGCCTGGAGGCAATTTCATAGTTCATGATGAAAGTAATTGGTTGACCAAATTGGTTTTGATTGGAATAAATTCCGAGAAGTTGGTTTTAGTACGAGCGAAACCGAAAATTGGCTGCAAATATTGTCCCGTTTTATTCCTTTTTGTCCCGGCCTCCCGGCATATTCTGGTTTTTCAACATTGTGCTCCGATTTTACCTAATTTTGAGTTGCGGCAACCCTACGTTGACTCTTTTCAAACCATCTCCAATAGGATCTTCATCACCCACTAAAAAAAATCTTGGGAATGGTTTTCCTTAATTTTCTCTACGAACAGTCATTTTTTCAAAATGTTAACTGCGAATTAGCAATTAATTTATCAGTTCAGTTTTCACTGCCAATTAGTGTTTTTAAAATTTTAGCTGCTTCTTTAGCAGCTAAAGAAGCTGCAGGTCGGTACTACTTTATAGTTTCTGGTCCTTTGGAATCCTCGTAAGGACCGTAAGGATCCTCGAAAAACTGTTGTACTTAATTTGGAACTGCCTCGATGAACATGAGGTAAAAAACTAAAATTAAAGCCCAAGTTTCATTCCGCAACATAAATGAAGTCCTTTCCACACTATTTCATACAAAGGAAATCCTAGAAACAGAAAGGTGTTTTCAGAAATCTTCAATTCTTCTGTTCAAACTGGAAAATTAGCATTGAAACTGAACATTCAGCCCTAAAAAACAAACAATATATAGAAATTTAGCCAGAGAAATGGCAAAGTTGGCGATTTTTTATGGAGATGCTGTCAACTTTTACCGAGAACCTGGAAAATTCAACTCACTCGTTCACTCTATTTTATAGCTCAATTTTAATGATTGGAAACCAACCATTGCCCCTCCTCCCTTGTAGACTGGCTATTCGAATGCAGAAAATTGCTTTAGACCCAGAACCTGATTGGTTTGGCTATAAAATTGAGTGAACGAGTGAGTTGAAGTGAACGTGAGATACGTTTCATTTGAATAACTTTGCAGTATCATTCAATAAACAAATCGTACGGCCAAAAGTCCACTAAATTGTAATATTGGAGCTAAGTCACCTCGAAATTGCTACATTCGGCGCTGAGAATCTGTGAAATTGTAAGTTTCGGATGCAAAAAATATCAGCGAAATAACGCATTTGTGGTATTAATACTTTCGGGAAAGGCAAGTTTCTGCCACTCTCCCTTTTTTTCAGCGTGGATTTTGGTCTAGCCACTTCCGCTAGAGCTTAAAACTTGATGAATAGTCGCGAAATCACGTCGTTCAAAGCTAAATATCTGAGTAATAATTGTAAGTTTTGGGTATGAGTAGTCTAAAAATTGCGTGTTTATACTCTTGATTTCCCCAAAACTGCGAGTTTCGTACTTTTGGAATCAGGGCAAGCCAGCCACGAGTCAGTGCTGGTCTTTATTATCGTAAAATTGCCAGTTGCCAGTTTTTTTTTGTTTTTTTTTCAATTGGCCACGGAACCCTGGCAAGCCGGCGGGAATTTCGAGTCTAAACATCGACGTAATAACTGGTTTCGGATTTTTATATGCGCGAAATAGCCCATTTCGGGGCTTGTCTTTTGGTGAACCTGCCGGCTGGGCAAAGCCGGACCTCGACAACGCTCAAAGTCTATAGACGAATAGCCACAAAATTGCAACATTTTAGTGCTAAAATCCATGAAATTGCGGAAGTTCCCTGGTCGAGCATTCGTAAAATTGCTTCTGGTCTTTACGTAAGCGAATTTTCGACTTGCTAGTCTTCATTTTCGCAAAATTGCTAGTTGCTGGTCTTTATTTTAGTGGAATGCATGTTTTAGGACCTGTTTTTCATTGTTGACCACAGGAACTTGGATTAACCGGCCCCGACAACACCCTAAGCCTGGCGATTATTGCCTCCTAACTGCATCACTCAAAGTTAGAGTTTTGCAACATTTTGTGTGTTAAATATTCGAAAAATTACATGTTTCTGGTCTTTATCTTCGTGAAATCGTAAGATTCTGGTAGGTACATATTTCCAAAAAAAAATTGTATGTTTCCGGGCTTCTATTTAGTGACCAGGGAACAAGGTCTAACCGCGGCCACGACAGCGCCCAAAGTGTCACGAATAGCCGCAACATTGGAAGTTTACTGGCTGAATATTCCGGCTGTAAAATCTTTCCTTTTCGTATGTCTTCACTTACGCGACATTGCAATTTGCAAGTTTCCAGTCTTCATTTTCGCGAAATTGAATGATTTGGGTCTAAATACTTGCGAAATTGATAGTTCCGGTTATTTTTTTTTCTCCCGTGAAAAGCAAGTTTAGGTTCTTTATTTCGGCGAAATTGCATGTTTCGGGACCCTTTTTTTTTGTGGCCGTTGGGCCTTGGTCCAGATGTCTCCGAGAGCACTCAAAACTTGATTATTTGAAAATTATATCATTCGGGGTTAAATATTAGTGAATTCGCAAGTTTCGGTGCCAAATATACGCGATATTGAAAGTCTGCAATTGTTTTATGTGGTATAGTTGAAACATTTTTTGGAATTTATTGCCAGTTTTTCAGTGCATTTCATTTAAAAAATGCATTATTGGCCTCGCCCTGATTCTGGTGGCAAATACGGGTCATGATACATTGTTTTCTAGTTTGAGAACCTCTCTAGAACATGAGTCCCCGAGGTCGGTTCGATTTTTCGTTTTTTCTCTCTCCCAGACTGATTATTCCCTCTCAACACTCTCTGTGTGACGATTTAAGTATCTGGAACTAATTTTTTGATATCGAGAAACTGACAAGTCCCATCATTAACACGCTCACTCATACGAATATCCAGTCTTAATGTAGTTTTTCCTTCGATTTTCGTGCTCGCCCCCCCCGCTCCTTACCCATGATTGATACCACGGGCAGTCCCGCAATTGGTTTACGACTCAGCGTATAATGGTAGCAACTGTGTGATTACAACTGTTACCGGATAAATAGAGGTTTCTAGCGGCCCGTATATCCGAAATCGCCCGCCCCCCTCATTTGGTCACCGTGAGATAAAATCTTACGGGTTCAGTGATATGGTTGCCTTAGTCAATCTGTTTTTACCTCATAGTACTCTCTTAAGCTCATCGCATTTTTATTTATTTATTTATTCATTTAAATTTTTTGCCTCTAGCCGGTAGTGGAGAGAATTTCTCGCTAAAGCTATTAATAGGAGCGTGACAGGAGATGCTATTGTTTCGTTGTTTACGGTGATGGAGAAGCGATGACTGAGTACGAAGCGGTTTGGAAAAGGATGATGAAGGATACCTTGTAGTTTAGTACCATTGAATTATTAACGAGGTATTGAGCGAAAATAATGTAATTTGCGAAGGGTTTTTGGCTGTATAATTAATGAACCGAGTGCATTTGAAGAGCTACCGCGAATTGTTATGCTTCTTACAATGACAACAGTGGAAATTCACGTGCAAAGGACACTTTTACTGCCATCTTCCGCATTTTATTTCTAAACTAGTGGCGCACGTCTCTCATTTTATGATTTTGCTGTTTTTTTTTTCAGTAATTATTCTTGTAGCAAAATTACTTTTTGTCCACGATGAAGTGTCCAAGCCCGTTTTTCACCAATCAAAATGTGATTTGTCTTCGACGGTCTTTTCATGTTTTGTGATTCGCCCTTGACATTATAGGGCCCGCCAACTGCCTTTTTTTTGTTCAAAATTGTTTCCCGCTAGTGTTTGTGTTGCTGGTTTAATTTCGCCTTGTTTACGCTATTCATTATTAAATTCCAGGAGTTTTCCAGGAGTCTATATTGGCTCGAATACTTTTTTCATTCTTCCTATAATTGAAAAAAAGCTTGGGTTTATATTCTCGTTCCCATGTCGGATAACTTTTTTCTTTATTCGTCATTTTACTTTGTTTTTATCGAGCAAAAATGTTGTGACCCTGAGGCGGTCTGAAGCCTCAACAACAAGTTTGTTGGGCTCTTCGACAAGTGTGGGAGTCATGGCAACGTCCTACCCCTTTTCGGTGGTGCTATATTTAGACCTTTTCCTCGAACAACCCCCTTTCGAAATGATGTTATGGTTGATGAAAACGGTGGATGTGAGGGTTAGGGGTGGGGTGGGGCTGGTTCTTCCTATGTCAGTGTATCGACGGGGCACCGGGGCAAAACTAATTATTGCCTTTCTCCTCTTCGATCTCCCACCCCCTCTCCAGGTCACCGTCCTCCCCCTCACACTAATCAGAGGGTAGAATTTTTTCAACCACCTTCTCTGAAACGCAACCCCTCCCCCGCCACTATTTTCCCATCTTCCTCAATTTTTGAAATAGACTTTTTCATCCAACGGATAAGTGGGATGAAATAATCGAACCATTTAATTTTTTATTTTGTTCAAATTTTGTCCAGCAATGTTTCCAACAATTTGGTTACAACTGCCAAAACTCGCTTCGTGTTAACCCCATGCGTAGTGCTTGCAATCAGGCTGTTGAAAAAGAAAAAAAAAAACTTGTTGAGGCCGACCGCCAAAAACTCTATTTATACGGATTAGTCGGAGTGGTGATTTACGTAAAGGGGAAGTCCCTCCGAGTAATAGAAGTCTCACAGGTCTTTCCCGACACGACCTATTCTCGGTCAGAGAGAGCAAATTTTTTTTATTTATTTTCATTTTAACGCCCCATCATATTGTCTTAAGTGTCAATTAAAGAGGCAGACTCGAAAAATGCTCTTTCCAAACATCAAACACCTTTACGTACACCTTTTTGTTTGTAGAGCTTAATATGCAAGGTGATCAGCTTGTTTTTTTTCGTTTCTATAAATAGTATCACACGATAGTCATAATTCTTCTAACTGATGACCTTTTCCATTTAGCTTCCATCTCCTCCTAATCCGCACCTTCTTCATTTTACTGTTATCTACGCCTTATTTGTCGAAAAATAAAGCCCCCCCCCCTCCTTGTTGGCTTACATTTCAAGTTTTTTTTAATATTATTTTAAATATCAGCGTGGTATATGAATTCTTATTTATAACTCAGTATCTAAGGCTATATAGAATATAGGACATTTTCAAGTTTGCTGACATTCTGTCATAGGTCAGTGAAACTGCATTATGCGTTGGGATAAACTCTTCAAGTTTCGTTAAAAACAGCAAAAAACCTTGTGAATAAACTTCAGTCAATAGGTGGGGATTTACCCTATTTATTTCTGTATTTACAAAAATAATAAAGATAAAGGTCAGCGGCGGTTTGCTGGGATTGACATAGTCCTATTTATTTATTTATTTTTTTGAGGGAAGAGGGATTCAACCGGGCAAACAATAGCCTATATAAGCGAGAATAGCATTGAGGCAGTTCAAGGTTGAGTTTTCTCTCTCTCTCTCTCTCCTTTACTTAAAAAAGAAACAAGACAGAAAAAAATGATGTAATGGTAATGCTTTAAATAGATCCCTTGTTACGTCTTGAAAGGGACAAAATATTCAATTTTCCTCAAAGTGGCACGATCACTGAAAGACCTAGTTTACAAATTGAGTGGGTTTATATAAACAATGAATGTTTCACTGTCGGACCCACTCAAACTGGTGAACCAGATTTCCACAATTCTCCCGTTTAATTGTCATAACTCCGTCACTATGCCCCGTGGTTATGAGAGCCTGAGAGGTGTAGCTTGTAGCACTTTGTTTTGACTGTTGAAGCGTTCGTGTTTAATTTATTTATAGACGGGTTGCCTTTAATTTTTGGGTCACGAACGACAAGATTTCTTTAGGGCCAACGGTCGAGTATCGAAACTTCGAAATTTTAAGGATGTCTTGTAGATACTGGGTACTTTGAATATTGGAACCCGTCAAAATCATCCTAAGAGCCTTTTTCCATGATATGCCAAAAACAAAAAAAAAAATCCTCAAAGTCTTCTTTGTAAACTCTAGGCCCGAATTCTGTGGTTCTGCCAGAATCAACTGTTTGCAAGATAAAAATACAACTCCGTATAACAGGGATTTGTTAGGAGCCTAACAAGTTTGGTCTTCAAATGCCCCCAAAAGTGTGACGCCCATGGCGTTTTAGGAACACCAAGGATGACCCAGGAGTTGGTTGGTCCAGGAGCCTTTGCTTTGAAATTTTGGTGGGCCAATAAAAAGTGTATTTTTTTTTTCAAAGTTTTCAGGCTCCTGGACCTTGGAAAAATTACTTAGCATGTTCAAGAAAGGTTTCTCGTCTTTGTTCTCATTCAGCAAAGTTCATAAATTCCATTAGAAAACAATATTCAAATACCTATCTCTTAATAGAAGTTATAAAATTCAAATGATTTACCCAACAATATGCCTATATAATTAATGTTGTTATTCCACACCAATGAGTTCACAGTTTACTCAACGCATAAGTACCGACACTAAAGATAACGTTTATTTATCTACGCATAAACGAAATTAGTACATATTGAAAGAAGGAATAATTAGAATAGTAGGGTCTGTATTCAGAAATCTATCGAGGCCTTAGTATTCAGAAACCATCCTTAACTGACTGACTGACTTATAAAGAGTTCCTTCACTCCTCCGCCTTGGGCGCTTCAAAATCTGATTTCAGAGCCGAGCGTTTTAAAGGATAGTGATCGCAGTCACAGTGGCCAGAATTTTCGGCATTTTGTCTACATTTTACCGGAATGCTCATATCCCTCGCCAAGGGTAGGGTTACCATAAAGTATAAACTTCCAGACGAGGGTAAAACCCTCGAAAAACGGGGACAAAAAACTTGGAAAACGAGGGCATTATTTATAAATTATAAAATACCATAAAAATGGAATGAATTCATATCATACTTCCTGCCTAATGTCAATCACCCTTTAGAGCAGACCACCAAGATGACCAGCCCAATAATTTGGAAGAGCATGAGCATGAGCGTCGCCAGAGGGGAGCAGACGTGGGCAGTAGCCCTCCCCTGGACTCGAAAGCGAACCGCTATAGTGGGGCAGCTGCCCACCGCTAGACACCATAGAAAAGTACAAGTATCCCGTCACCACATCCCCCCCCGTCACCACATCCCCCCCGTCAAAATATGGAATAATGATGTCTACCTTAATCATAATCACTCTTGCACTAAAATCGCCAATTTCGCAATAACACCGCCAAATCTCGTCTTGGGGTAAAATCGCCAGTTTTGTAGCGTTAGGTAATGTCAAGTTTCACACACGTCTGCTTGGGCGTGAAATTGTCAGTTTCGGAGTAAAATCGTCACTTTTGTGACAAAATCGTCAGTTTTGGGATGAAATAATCAGTTTTCAAGTCAGAGTCATCAGTTTTCAAGTCAGAGTCATCAGTTATGGCGTAAAATCGACCGTTTTGGAGCTAACGTAAGATGATTCGGAGGAAAGCGCCAGTTTTGATGTAAAATAATATGTTTGGGAGTGAAATATCCTGTTTTTTTTTTTTTTTTTTTTTTTTTTTTTTTCAAAATAATCAGTATATGGGTAAAATCGTCAGTTGTTTGTATCTAACGTGAGTTCTGTGCGTACTAATCGCCAGGTTTGGAGTAAAATATTTAGCTTTGAGGTGATTGGGGTTTAACTTGATGATAACCTAATTTCGTGGGGTTGCCTCTTTGAAAAGACCCGTTTCACATATTCGGTTCACTGAAAAACGATGTATTTAATTTTTGGCTATGTAAAAATAAAATATCGTGAGCTTAGCTTCGCGCTGTCCTCTTGCTATAAACACAACTTTGTTGCTGCAAAGGGGGGGGGGGGATTTACATTTCACACGTGTTTTCCCCACCTCCCGCCAGAAAATAATTCTGTAATAGGATGAGGAGAATCAGACAACTTCTGTTCTCCCCAAGATCAAGGGTTGACTTCGACCTTGAGCACGCATATGCCATGAAATGCCCTTTCACCCCTTTAAAAATAAATTTCGTGGATTTGGCACTTTGAAAAATCAATTTCGTTAATTTGGCGCTACAGCAAAGGTCCTACCACAGCAAATGGCCAACCACAACGAAGGTTCAACCACGGCAAAGGTTGAACCACAGCAAAGGTCCAATCACAGGAAAAGTCTAAACACAGAAAAGGTCCAACCCCAGCGAAAGTCCAAACACAGAAAAGGTCAAACCACAGAAAATGTCCAAACTCAGGGAAAAAGTCCAACCACAGCAAAGGTCCAACCATAGCAAAGGGCCAACCACGGCAATGGTCCAACCACAGCAAAGGGCCAACCGCAGCAATGATCCAAACACAGCAAAAGTCCAACCACAGCCCAGGTCCAACCACTGTAAAGGCCAAACCACAACAATCGTCCGAACACAGCAAAGGTCCAACCACGGCAAAAGTCCAAACACAGAAAAGGACAAACCACAGAAAATGTCCAGACACAGAAAAAGTCCAACCACAGCCCAGGCCAACTACAGCCCAGGTCCAACCACGGAAAAGGCCCAACCACGACAATCGTCCATCCACAACCAAGTTTCAACCACAGCAAAAGTACAACGACAGAAAAGATTTAAATTGTTAGTAGAGTCGCTTAAACTACGAGGGTTAGTGGTTAAATCATGCAAAAGTCTGTAGCCGTAGGAGCCTACATCGTCTGTCTTCCCTCGTTGAGGTTCGTCAAGAACGGACCGGTTTCGGCTGCTCGCCATCTTCAGCATTTGGTTTCAGTTGGGAAACCAAATGCTGAAGATGGCGAGCAGCCGAAACCGGTCCGTTCTTGACGAACCTCAACGAGGGAAGACAGACGATGTAGGCTCCTACGGCTACAGACTTTTGCATGATTTAACGACAGAAAAGGTCTAACCACAGTAAGTCCCCAACTATGATCCTTCTGTCATAAACGGTAAAGTGACCTGCCTGGTTAGCAGTCTTATAATTCACCAGAATTGCAAACTGGAACAACCAGATTCTGGTAAATTTTAACTATACCCTACTATTTTTTTCAGTGTTAGCACTTGAACAAATTATTTTTGCTGATTTGTCCCATTCAAACTTCTAATTTGGCGGAATCAACGTTCAAAAAACCCAATATCGCAGGTTTAACTTACAGAAAACCCTATTTCCCGTGATTGACTCCTTAAAAAGCCAATTTCGGGATGAACAATTCAAAAGCCCAATTTCACGGTTTTCTTGCTTGCATCAGCATAATTATGCCAATATTGGGATATTGACTTATCAAAAAAGCCATTTGACGGGTGTTAGTCTTGAAAGTAATTCCGCTGGTTGGGATCGTTTAAAGTCCTAATTTCGTGGATTTGGTACTCATCGCAGAACCCAATTTCGCCATCAAGACCAAAATTTCGCCTTTTGCTCCATGAATTAGTGATTTATCTCAAGTTTAGCGGTGATTTTAACCGTGAATTACCATCTATCTTAATTTAATCGCAAATTAGTCTTCACTTTTTGCCAAGCAATTTTTCTCCCATTTGAATTAACAATTTTTCTTGATTTTAGCTGCGCCCTTCCTAATTGCAGCTGCTAATTAGCGATTTGTCTACGTTTCAGTCGCAAAGAGAGAGTTTTTCTCAATTGTTGATGCAAATCAGAGTTTTTTCTATGTTTCAGCCGCGTGTTAGCATCAAAGATATAGAACTACTGGATTGCTCACTGTGGACGGGGAATCCGAGCCAGTGGTTGGGGGGTTTGGCCTTGATGAAGACCGCCTATCTGAAACCTTCGTATTTATCGCATCCCTCCCCCAGTACCCTGCCACCTCATCCGAACGCCTTAGTGTGCTAAGTTTCCCAGTTATTTACTTATTCATTTCAGTTTATTTTTTGAATTATAAATCAAAGTTAATGCCTTTTAGTTTTATTTCAAATGTCGAACTGTGAAAAATGTATGAAATCCTTTGGCTAGTATGGGTGCTGCATGACGTATGTCACACCGGAAGAGGAAATTATGTAAGTTTCCTATTTGTAAATTTGTGTTTTTCATGTTTGAAAAGTACCTTGTGGCGTTGCAAAGGGAACGCCGGGAGAATTCTCAACGCCGCTTTGGTCCAACGCTCGTGTGAACCAGGCCTTAATATCGTGACAAAATTGAATGAAATAAGGTAATTAATAGTTGGTATCAACTGTTGTTTATTATACAGAACGGGCCCTACATGCTGAATTGTGATTTTTAATTGGATAGCTCATTCCCATTGTACGACTAACGTATAAGGAGTTTTTAAACGTGCCGCCAAGCAGCCTTCATCAAGGTCACGGGGTGCAGGTTAGACCGTTTTTCTCTCGTACAATTCAACATCAGTGAGCAATCCAGTAGTTCTATATCTTTGGTTAGCATTTTTCCTAATCTTACCCGCTAACTAACATAGATTTTTCTGAATTCCGCATCGAGTTTATGATTTTATTTATCAGTGAGTTAGCGTTTTTACTCCGCGAATTAGCGATTGTCCACATCTATCTGCAAATTCGCGATTTTTCCTAATTTCACCTGTCAATTAGCCTTTTTCTTCATTTTTGTCCCGAAAACGGGGTTTTCACAATTCTAGGCAGAAAGTTGCTCCGAGAAACCCCGAATTAGTGTTTATTTCAATGAATTTTGACAAGCTGGAAAACACGTGGGGGGGGGGGCGCCTCATTCAAAACCCAAAATTACGTTTATTTTGCGCACTAAAACGTTGACTTTCATGCTATTTTCCCATTTATGGCTCAATAAAACGCCAATTTCGTTTGCTTTGATGGCTTTAGTTTTGGAAAACAATTTTAGTGGGTCTTGGAACACTATAAATCCAACTTCGCTAAAAACTCAGTTTCGCCGGTTCCGTTTCACAGATTTGTCTCACTAGAAAACTGAAGTTTATATTTTTGTCTACTGAAGAATCCAAATTTTGCGAGTTTGGCTTTTTCAAAAATGTGATTTGACGAGTTTTTGTTCGTTTGAAAGCCAACTTTGATGATCTTTTGCGGTGGGTTAATCTTAAAAGTGTCCCTGCGCCAGGCGGATTTCCCCCTGCGGCCTGTTCTGTCCCTAAAATCACACTGCTTTCCATAGATTAACAGCTGGCCACGCGGGGTTTTTAAGGACTATAATTCAGCACAGTCCTGAGAGTTCCTGACGGAGAACTATTCATCTCCATGATGGAATGGTGCAGTATGAGAGGCTAAATTAGTTACCGTAGTTAGGAGGCCAACATTAAAAGTTTAGCTCCGAAAGTATCACTTTCTGGGAGAAGAAATTGTCAGGTTTTAGGCAATATATCCGGAAAGGAAGGCTATGAGGGCAGTTTCCCAGCAGATATGACAGTTCTTGACGGATAGTGAACCTTTCTGTTCAAATTCAGTTTCTGATGGGTATGAATTGACGATTTACTGCGCCGAGATTCACGAATATAAGCCTGCAATAGACAATGGTGGGTCTGACATGTGACATCGTCTCCAGTGAACCTGCCAACCCCTAGACAATAAGTCTGTCGGGGCAGTGGGTCTTTTACCCGCAGACAGACGAGGAAAAATGAAAAAAAGGGAAGTTTTACGCGGTTGAAGCTCTAATGTGGTAGGAACTTCGCTGTGGTTGGAGCTGTGTTGTGATTAGGGACCGCTGTGATTTGCAGCTTTGCTGTGACCTGGAGTTTTGCTGTGGTTTGGGCTTTAATGTGGTTAGAGATTTTTGTGGTTAGCACTTTGCGAGGGGTCTGACCTTTGCTGTGGTTGGAGTTTTACTACGGTTGAGGTTTTATTTGGTTGGATTTTTTGTGGTTGATACTGCGCGTTACTTGGTTTGGTGCTTTGTATTGGTTTGGTGCTTTGCTTTGGTTGGACTTTCTTTGTGGCTGGTGTTTTACTGTGATTTGAAGCTTTGCTTAGGTTTGGAGCTTTGATGTGTTTTAGTCCTTCGCTGTAGTTTGGAGCTTTGGTGAGGTTGGCTCTTCGTTGGGGTTGGGATTTTTGTGGTGTCAAATATTTGACATACAGGCAGATACTACAACATTTGTATTGTGAGGAAAGGGGGGGATGTGAAAAACCTCTCTGAGTTCCGTCCCTGCTCCCTGGGCACGTTTATTCTCTTCACGGCCCTGCCCCCAGACCACGGGCTGGCTACGCCCCCCCTCCCTGCGATGAGTGAAACTCATGGTTTCCGCTCTCGCGGTCCGTTTGGATTCATTGACCCAAAAACGCGATGTTCCGCTGAAACACTATTTAGTTATGGCCCCAATAAGTCTAATTGATTTGTCAAAACCTGGAGCGTTTGCTCCAGCATCTTTTTTTTGTCCTGATCTCTTTCAACTACGAAACAGCGTGCTGTTTAAGCGTGAGAGTGATGGGTAGGTAAACCTCGCTAGGTGGTTGCCTACTATAGGGCAAGAGCGTGACGTCAGTTGTTGGCACTGAGACTAGATATGCATCTGTGAGTCGAAGTACAATAAACTTAAAATTACCCCCTTTGTTTTCACAGATGCTCTCATTGCAATTTCATTAACAGTTTAAGGCAACGAATTTGTGCGTCTTATTTGCAGTACCTGCGGATTAATTTTTCATGTGCGTCAGCATTCAGAATTTCATTATATTTTTGATGTCCCTGTCCCCGGTGTATTTGACGACCTTCGTTCATCTCAAACAATACATTTTTTGGGTTTTCATAGAAACGTTTTTCATCACTTTATTTTTAAATCCTACCGCGTTATCTTCGAGAGAGAGTTTTTTTTAGATTCTTTTCCTTGAACTTGTCAGCGTAGCCTCACTATTAATTGTATCATTTTACGCAATTTCGCGAATCATTCACATGCTCACATTTTGAGATAATTGTTTTACTAAAAATTCGGACTGATTTTGAAATGAATAACGACACAACAAAGGAAGCACTTAAGGATTCTTTTTTGTTGTAAGGAGATGGACGCAGGATTGTCTTGGAAATTTGAGTTGTGCCAATATTGAAGAGTTTGCAACCTGACGGAAATTATACTGGGGAAAGTTTAATTTGGGGACGACTATGGTCAAAGAATGTGGTTAGTTTGTCAGGAAATTCCAAGCAGTATGTCTCGTTTTCCATTACTTTGACGGCTCAGTATTTATGGCATTCATTTTCTTTTGTTTCGATGTTCCTGCTTTGATCCTTCATCACTCTCTTCTCTCTTCAACCATTTGCAGTCATTTCCACCGTGTGATTCATACGAGTGGGGGGGGGGGGTAGTTTGGCGTACTTTCGGTACATGGTCGATTGGCATTTCCTGTATGGTCCTAACCGTGTGGTGTGGTTGTCAAAAAAGAAACTGGCACGGAGCATTGAGTGAATTTTTTATTTACTTGCCTGCCTGAATCTTCATAAAACGTGTGACATTTGTATTTTTCTGTACCTATAACAAAGTTCCTTCGTTTTTTGATAAGAAATGTCAAAATCGGTCAAGAAATGTGCTGGTTCCCAACTTTATTGATTTTGTTTGCCCCAAGAGGGAGAAAAATAGTCAACAGGTACCTCTTATACGTCCCGATTCGGAAAAGGGTGAAACTTTTTAAGGGTAAGGGTGGTTCGACGCTCCCTACCTTACCCAAACCAACCCTTTTTATTCCGCCCCTCAAAAGGAGCTATATGAAAAGCGAATGAGCCGTTTCTGAGACTATTGCCTCCTCCCGAGTCCACCAACGAGGTCCTTCAAAGGTTTTTAAAAAAATATTTATTATAATAAAAATTACGTTCCCTAACAACAAAAAATCAGAAACCCCGTATTTTATTCCCATCCCCATTTTTCTTTCATCGCTCGGAGAGAGTAGGCTTCTTCTCTTTGACTACCCTACCGTAGCAGCCAAGCTACCAAGCCGGTTTTAGTCTAGCTCTCGACTCTTGAGCTTTCGAGTTTTTCCGTGTTTCTCAGTCTTGTTTTGAACGTTGTTTATGTCAGAAGGTGTTCGGGGTTTCTTTTCTTGAAAACTGACACACACAAAAAAATTTGTTACTTTTCGGGGGTTTTGATTTCGACATTGTTTTCGGGTTCTGGGCTGCGTGCCACTGTGCGGGTGTGTGAATTTGAAATATATTTATATCATACAACCAGTGTGTGAAATTGACAGTTATTTTGGATTCCCGAAAAGGTTGGTAATACCTTTGGAAAACGTTTGATTGACAAATTTCCCACTTTTAGAACTGAATTGAGCATTTCTTTGGGTTGGGGTTTTGGACCTTTAAGCCAGGTTTAAGGCTAATCGACGCGTCTAATCCATGTTGTTACCCCGGCTTTTTATTATAATAATATATCAATTTATTCCGTAGTACAATTTAATTTGAAATACGCGATTTTCAAGGATCGTTGTAAGCGGTCAATTAGTTGAGTTTTTTTCTAAATTACTACATACATGTTTATACAAATCGGGAGTAATTAAAAAAAATAATGATAGCCTTATCTTTCTTTTTATATGTATTGTTTGTCCCAAGTCACAGTTTATTTTTCGCTCTTCTAATTTTTCAAGAATGGGCCAAGTTTACTTCTCAATTGTAATATAAACTTGCCGTTGTTGGGGGGAGGGGTGTCATTTATGACCCATAGACACCTCTCCTCCTATCCTACTGGTACTTTTGGTTTGTAGCTGGTCACAACGAGTGAATAAAATATAACAGTTATGCCTCCTCACCTTGAAGAAGGTATCAAGCGATGACGGGAGTGCGAATGAAGTTTTTGTGAACGAAAAAGTTTTGTTTGAATTAGAGACTCTGGCAAGGATCACATCGAATGAAATAATTTCGTTTTTGCCATCCCATCCTCGTCATCTTTTCCCCACATAAATGTTTATTTTCGGGAGATTCGGTTATCCTGGTCGGTGACATATCAAAAGTGGCGTTTTATTTTAATGAGCGGGAGAGGAACTTTGTTCTATTTTCGTTTGGTCGTTTGGAAACTGAAAATTGTCCGCTCTGTAATTGATCTTTCAACGCTATCCATCGGGTTTTCTTTTCTTTCTTCCCCCCCCCCGTCCGAAAACCAAACATTCAGAATAAATAAAAAACCATCATTCCCACCAAACAACTATATTGTGGACGCCCATTTTCTGAATGGAAGAGCGGGTACGATTGTGGAGGGGGGAGGGTTCTAAAATTAGAACAGAAACAAATAATGCGACATCCTCAAGGCAAAAGATAAACCAAAACACGCTATGCGTCTCTTCCCGCCACCAGTCAACTCACACTAGAGTGTATGCGAGTGAGGGGGAATGAGTGTGCGAACAAAATCGTCGTGGAGCCCAGTGATAGTTTGTATGTCGAGCAGGAAACTCATTTAAAAAAAAAAAAAATGAAAATCAGCCCTCATTCGATGATTTTGGTCCAGCTAATAAAGCGCTTGTCCATTACTTTAATGACACTGCGACGAGAGGTTTTGCTCTACTTGTAAAATGTTTCCTAGAACGTTTTATGTAATTAATTGCCAAGTTTTTTCTTCCGCGACCTATCACGGTCTTTGGGCTTGCTGGAAATTTCCAGAGCTCTCGTTCCTACGGAGCAAACTTTTTATTTTTTGTATGATAAGAGATGAGGGAGAAGCTGTACGTCGTGATGGGGGATGTTACTAGGTCAGTAACTCCGGGATTAGGATGAGTCCCCTCCCCCTTACTCTTGTTCACCGGTTTTACGTGAGGCGAGAGGTGAGAATGTCGCGACGCCCCTGCTGGTTATGGTAATGGGCTGGGGATTGGTAAAGAGGAAGGCTGGATCTCTCGATTCGGCCTCATGTAAAACCGGTTACTGCCCCTAAATACGTGCCTTTCCTGTTTTTTGTCGTGTGTAGTGTAGATCAAACTGGTGTAAATTCGTATTTTCTTACTATTCCCTTGCCCTTCGCCACTATTTTTCGTCATTTATTCAAATATTGACATACAACTGACTGAGGGGGTGAACGTTTGTTGACGTATACCATGTTTTCACCCCCTAAAAGCGACTGTTATTTCCTTTGCTTACCACCTTCTCACTGAAGTTGACACTCATGTTTGCTTAACGCTTGTGTGAAAAATAATGGGGAAATGTGCCTTAGAACTATCGTTCCATGAAACTGATTTCCCGGAAAAAGCCAAGCCTCTTCGATTCGAAAATCCTTCCCCGCAATCTGCCCAAAAAGATCGATTGGATCTCAGCACCCCCCCCCCTCCGTCGTCACAAACCGCTCCCCACTCACTCCATTTCGTGAAAAGCTTCAAGAGCCACCCTGATTAACTACACCGACCTTGGCCTTTGCCACCCTCGTCACTTTGTATTTTGCTTTATTGATGAAAGAACGTGTGATATACTGTGGAAATAATTCAATCTGAATTCCTGGGCTCGATCACAAAAAAGCGTCAAATGAAAAACACTGACGAGTGCTTGTGAGAACGAGGGCCCTCGCTATTTTGTGTTCAAGGTTGACGGATAACGCATGCATTTTTTAAAAATTATTAACAACTTTACTATCGCAATTTATTTATGAAGTCTTTCCGGTGACTTTCGTTGTTTTTCGTTCTGTTCCTGTCTTGGGTCGTTCATTGGCCTTCCTTTGTTTCACCCAAACTGCTGCCTTGTTTGTTTTCAATGCACACTTACAGCGATAAACTTGCTAAACTGACAGGTGACTAACGAAAAAAATTGATCGAAAGAGCTTCGACAGTTAAAAAAGAAAATTATAAATACGCATCGTATCCCGGCAAGGTCAAGCCAACCACAGGTCAGACTGTTTGGCTCTCATTTAAGGTCCAAAGTGAATTGTTTCGTCATTAAAAAATCACCCAATTCAGCAGTAATCGTGGGTATTATTCCCCATCATTCTCTATCTTCTTTTATTTGTGGTATTTTGAAGACGTCAAACCCGCGATTATCGCCTTATACACCGCCGTTTAGATTATTTTCTAGTGTACTCCCATTTAAACTTGTAACATACTAGCGATTAACAGTGTTGTATACCGAGGGGTTTTCTCTATTTTAACATTAATTTTTTTTTCTTTCTCACTCTCGATTTAGGGAAGTATTGGATTCCAATTTCATGATTGAACTCTGCTAATCCCCCACCCCACCCCCACCACACTCTCGCCCTCAATAATTCATTTACCCGATATCTTGTCGGATTTCATCGGTCTCGTTTCGTCTTCCAGGTAAAACTAAATTTTTTTCTTTATAGGAAATTTTGGCTGTGGATGTTGATGAGTGGTGGGGGGGGGGGTTATAGAGTCTGACAGGGGGGAGTTTGAATAGCGACACAAAAAATGTTTTAATGTAGACCCCCGTCCTGCACGGGTGAATTCAACGCGGATTAATTAATTTTCGTTATTATCCCTCGACGTTAAAAATAAAAAAAAGTAATCTTTTAGCTTGTCAAGGAGGCACGGGTAGTGGTTTGAGTTGCGAAAAAGTAAGAGGAGAGCCGATCAGGAAAGTGCTTTTTTTTCATTTCATTATTATTTATACTCCTTTGAGTTGCGTAATGTGCATGATTTATTTTTATAATAGTAACTAGTCTTTTTTTGTTTGTGTTCGTGTGTATAGAGAAGACAATGTGGGAGACTTGGGCGGGGAGAGAGAGGAGGTTCGTGATGTTGATATATTACCATAATAGACATTAATTTTTAATTAATTTAAGCCAAGCTACCTATTTCGTAAAAGGCATTCTTAAACTTGAAACTTCTTCAATTTAGAGGCAAAAGTTGCTGGAAACTGACAGTTTGCCCAGAAAGTGCGTATATTCAAAGCCGGACAGTGGAAACGTAGCCAGGAAACTTCCAATTTCGATTTTGGTATATATGTCGTGGTCACATGCCGTAATTTGTCATTTCATGAAATGACCAGCCATTTCATGAAATGCGCGCTCTTGATGTAACTGTGAGGTTAGAACACTATCTGACCAGGAATTCCGGTCATTTCATGAAATGCATCCTGCCTCTGGGCACTTAATGAAATACACGAGCGATTACACTACGTGGCCGAGTCACTCTGGTCATTTCTTGAAATGACTGGACACATGGTGTAATCCTTTCGTATTTCATGAAGTGCCCAGAGGCTGGATGCATTTCATGAAATGACCAAAATTCCTGGTCAGATGGTGTTCTAACCTCACTGTTACATCAAGAGTGCGCACTTCATGAAATGGCTGGTCCACTAAATAGTCCCAGAAACTTGCAATTTTTATTGAATTAAGACCATAAACTGAACATTTCGCTGAAACTTAAGACCCGAAAATGTTCTGCCAGGAATTCACTGATATTTAGCCCCCAATGTTGTAATTTTGCTGTTTTTCATCAAGCTTTGCATGATCTGGAGCCTAGGCTCTGTTAGAGCCGGCTAACCTGCTGGATCCGCCGTCACGAAAAAGGTCTGACAACATGCAATTTTGCTTATACTAAGGCCCTGAACTTGATTTCACTTAAATTAACACCCGAAGACCCAACAATTTAAATTTTATGGTTATTCACCCAGGAAACTTGACGTTACAGTCAAATATGTCCCGAATATACCAATTCACAAATATTCATCTCTTAATGTTGCAATCAAGCGGCTATCCGTCAAGGTTTGTGCGCAGAAGAAAGAAAAAATGAAAAAATTGACCGCGCAACTTGCAAATTTTGCAATTTCGCTGCGGAGAAATTAGGGTCTAAAACTTGCAGTTTCGCGGAAATTGTGCCAGGACACATCCAATTTCACGGATATTTGCCTACAAATTGTTGTAATTTTTTTGGGACGTGGTCGGTTGTGGCTGGCCTGGGGTCGGGGTCCAAGCCAAAAAATAAAAACAATTACAAAAAAGGTACAATTAAACGAAGTTTGCAATTTTAATGAAATTGAGTTCCGCGACCCTTGCATTTTCGCGAGAGTTAGGGTCCAAATAAGACTCGAAGCTGTTAATTTCGTGTATATTCATCCAGGAAAATTTTAATTTCGCTGAAATTAAGACCTGAACTTGCAATTTCATTCTATTCAAAATGCAAATAAATTCAAATTCAGCCCAGCACAGAGGGCGAAGTCGCTAGGGCGTCGACTCTCATGTCCAGGTATCGTCTGCTGAGTGGGTTCGATTCCCACTACGGGCTGGATTAATTGACCAAATGTCAAAAAGTAAAGTGTTTGCTCTCCAGGTAAAATTGAAAATGTTTCCTCAATTACAGCTGTGATTAAGCCGAAGTTGCTCCCAGATTCCGCGAATAGCCGATTTTTCCAACCGATTTTTATCGTCTTTATCAATTTGAGTCATGAATTTGCGCTTTTCTCTCAACTTTTTATCTGTGAATTAGCAGTTTTCCTCGATTTTAGCGGAATTGCCTCCAGAATGACCGACCGTTTTTCACGATTGTAGCAGTTAGTGAACAATTTTTCTCCCATCTATTTATCAATTTTTAGCCCATTTTCTTAACATTAACCTGTGAATTAAAGATAAGTTTCTGTTTTAGCCGCGAATTTAGGGTTTTATCTTTTTTCTAATTTTCAGTTGTGTTTTTTTTGTTTTTGTTTTTCTAATTTTTTTCAGTTTTATTGTTTTGCAAATTTTTGTTAAATTCCCAATATTTCCCACGTGCTACGAATTAGTGTTTTTTTCTTAGTTCCAGCCGTAGTTGCCCCAAGAAACTGCGGATCGGCACTTTTTTCAATTCTAGCCGCGAATTAGCGTTTTTATGAACTTCATCCGTGAATTGGCCATTTTTATTTTTTTATTTTTAGCCATGAATTAGCGTTTTTTCTTTAGTCCCAGCTTTTTGACATGCCCCAAAAGTAGCACGTTAGCGGATTTCCAAATTTTAGCCGTAAAAGGGCCTTTATGTGCCGCCAATCAGAGATTTTTTTCTCCTTGGTCTTGACGTAAAAACCACGAATTGTAGCATTTTATGAGTTTTAGTCATAAATTTACTCTTACTTCCATTTTCTTTTTCCTCTTTTATAAATGTTAGCCGCGATCCAGTTTTTTCACTTTTTAAATCCTTGAATTATCCCAATTTCTCAATTTTAGCCAAATATTGCCTCCAATAACCGCAAATCGCATTTTCTCGATTTTAGACGCACATTAACTCTTTTTTGTGTTCGTTTTTATGGTTTTTCTCATTTTTGTCCCCGAATTTCCAATATTTTTCATGTTTATAGCTAAGAATCAGCGGGTTTTCTTAATTCCTGCCAATTTTTTTTTTTTTTCTTTCTTTTTTTTTTTCTTTTCTTTTCTTTTTCATCCAATTTTAGCAGCGAATCCGAGCGTTCTTTATATTTTGGCCGCGGGTGTTTTTCTCTACTTCAACCGCAAATTAGCGTTTTTTTGGTTTTTGGTTTCGTTTTTGAAACGTGATTACCGTTCACTTAGGACGGGGCGTTAGTGTTTTTTCCCCTAAACCTTTAGTTTCCTAGTTGCCGCATGAACTGGACAATCTTTTTGTCGCCAAGATTTTTAGCTATTTTTGTACCTGAACTCCTAAGGGCCCTCCCCCCACCCATCTTCCATGTAGACAGTCTCCGACAGAAACCAATTTTACGGTGTCAGTGGCCTTATTCTCTAACGAAATAGAAACTTTGCTTTGGTAGAAACATTGCAATCCCATTCATGAAATTGTGAAAACTGAACGGAAACATATGATTTTTGAAAAAAGCAATGATGAAAAAAGTTAGTGAATATGGCCCCTGAAATCGGAAAAAGGCAATAGATCACTGCACCTTCAGAATCCTAACTTCCAGGGCATTGGCTCGCTCATTTCAAACACCAATTTCGTGGGTTTGCCTATTTTTAAAAGCAAAATTTCGCTAGCTTGATCTATTCAAAACGCGATTGGCACGCCAAAAAAGGCAATTTCGCACACTCGAAACCCCGCAATTTGATGGGATTTGGCTTCTTCATAAATTTTTCACGGGGTTGGGTCTTATAAAAAAACCAATTTCGTGGGGATGACTCATCCTAAAAATAATTTCGTAGATTTAGGTGCGTCAAATACAAAATGTCTCAATGCAGTCAAGGCAGTTTTGCGGGGAAGGCTCATTCAAATAACCAATTTCGCCGGCTTGTCCTTTAAATTCCAAATTTCGTATATCTGGCACATTCATAAATCAATTTCACGGATTTTCCACTTTAAAAACTTAAATTCTCAGTGTTCAGTCATTTGAGCTATCCAAAAGAGATAGAGTCGTCCAAGAAAGCGCAGCTACTGTGTGTTTGCGGTCACGGGGACGCATGTTACTTCCCGTGCTGAGTTCTGAATTCCTCGAAAACAAAAAAGACTCTTCCAGGGACCGTTATTCACTTTTTCTGGGTAAATTCAAGGCGTATTTTAGTGATTCTTTGAGAAAACGACCTTTTTGTGCGAGCTTGTTTTCCCCTACTGCAGGCCGAGTAGGATCGAAGTCGGGTCTCCTTGCCTATACTCGGGTTAGTCCACGACCTACGCCACATTGCATGGCCTTGGCCGCTTTAATCTTCGATATGGTTGATGGTTTTAATTTAAGGTTTCAGACTGAGGAAGTGTTCAGGACAAAAAAGCTTGATTCCGTCCAAACACTGCCATTGTTTACTAGCTAAACTCAAATCCTATAAAACTAAAGACAGAGTTCTTCAAAGATAAATTTAGTTGGGGGGGTTTGACATTTTCGCATGATGGCCAGGAAATACTGGGAATTCAGTGCGATCCATTCTGCGGCAACCTTGAAAAAGCGATTTAATATCGAAGGAAAGGGGTTCACGTTGAATGCGACATAATTTGTAAAAGGAACGCGGGTGATTTTGATTTACTGTGTTTCCCGTCATTATTCAGTACTCTCCGTGAAAGCCAAACTATTGAAAACGAGAGGGGTTATAGAGTCGAAATAAGCTTCTCTTCTTCTGTTATTTCGCTAGTTTCAAAACTATGCCAATTAGGTTCTAATTTGAAGGATTTAAATAAGAATTCATAATCAAATTGTTGATTTTCATATTGTAATAAATCAACCGTGAAACCCTCATACCGACACTCCACTCCACTGGTTTCGTCGTCGCCCTGTCTCATTACCAGGCAAAGGTTCTAGTTGAAGGTTCCTCTGAATGGTGCTTAAATTACTTGAGACACTGTGCGGTAAACTGAATGACGCAGGTAGTTATGTGGGCCGGACGAATATGGGAGTTTGTCTGCGGACGTCGTGGTAGCGGATCTTCCTTTTTAAACCCCTTGGTGTTATTATAAAGTTTAGTTTGAGACTCATTTTTGTTGAAAACCCATGCTTCCTGCTGAGACAATGATTCAATGACCATTAGTCCTATTTTGGGGCCGAAACGTACTCTCTCATAAATTGTTTAACATGGACTTCCATGCTTCTCAATCCCCGTGGGGTGGACAGTGTGTGTGTGTGGGGGGGGGGGGGGTGATCTCGCAAACATCATTTTCTTCGAAGGTCGATCAAATAATCCACTTCAAGAGGAAGTTAAGCTCGAGCCCGTCTGCGGATATTAATGTAGTCGTTAAGGGGTTGAGGAGAGGGCCTTGAAAAAGAACATTTGCGGTCGATAAACTCGCGAGTATAGTTTCAATCCTGAGCTGGAGGATATTTTTTCAAGACGATCGTACGGGCACTACATGGAAAAGACTAACCTTGGAAGTTCACACTCGCTTATCCCAAGAAGGGAAATATTAAAAAACTGCAGGGCCCGTGGCCTTTCGGGTGGGTATAGAGATATTGTAGTCGGAATGTTTTTTCCTATTATTATAGGGATTTTAAGTCCTGGGGTGCAACTGCGTTGTGGTGTAGCTAACGGGGACAAGAACGTACCTTTCAGTTTTATTTATTTTTTTTTTTTCGATTCTTTATTACTTGCCTGATGGTTGTTGATGGGTGCGGTTTATATTATTATTATAAGAATGTAACGGTAAAAAGAGAGTAAATAATCAATTTGTCTCTTGAGGTCACACATTAGTTTTAAGATTAGTAAGTATATAAGATATTTCATTCTTCCCTTCGATTGTCTAGGATGGAATGTCTCTTCCCCCTTCTCATATTTCTGAATTAATTTTTCTTCGTATTACAAAACAAGATAGGTGCTGTCGCCTAGTAAAGAAGAAAAGACGTGGAAGAGCCACGCGATTATTAGATGACTTGAAAGTTGTGATCAATTCCTTATTATGCTCCCCAACGAGACCCACTCCTGTGAAAAAAACGATCAACGTAAACACGTACTCAAGAACCTCGAATTCCTGGTATACGGATGAGTCAGTTAAACGCGCGAAAAAAAAAAAAAAATCTGAGCTGTTTGGTTTTTTGTTTTTGGAAATGAAGGGCCTCAACCACTCAACCACTAATCATTACGTGTGCCTAGGTTCGGGTTCGAAAACCCCTCTCTTTAGTTTTAGCTCTCTTTCTCGATCCAAAGAGAGAGAGAGAGTGAGTGAGAGAGAGAGAGAGAGAGAGAGAGAGAGAGAGAGAGATTGAGTGAAAGAGTGAGAGAGAAACATATAATGACAGAGTAGGCCAGGCGGCCGTGCCCATAGCAATAAAAAAAAAGTGGAGGAGTGGAAATGTTCCCCGCAAATTGTCTTTTTCTCCCTCCAACATCCCCGGTAAGAATTGATCTCTTTTAAAGATTGCAAAAAAATTAAATAATCGTAATAATTGCGCGTGAATAAGTAATTCTAAAAAAAACGCATCTCATTTTCGTTTCAGGAAATTTCTCTTCCACCCAGCTTCCCCCACCTCCCATTAGAAACTTCACGTATAATGAGGAAATAACTGTTGTTTCAAATAAAATGAACTCGTTGACGAAATTAGCCGAAAGTCAGACCCCAAAAATATAGTTGGCTCTCAACTATTTAGAAATAGAATGGCGGTCGCATAATAATAAAAGTGGCGTGTGAAACCCCGCCTCCACCCCCTCTACCAGTGTTCAACGAGTCCCTCTCAAGTATTTATAAAGATGAGGTGTTCGCTGCCAAATAAATGGACCTGTCCTGTCAGACGTTTAAGAACCATTAAGAATTGCATGGACGCATATTAAGGAGAGAGGTGTTTGGAAGTTCCACTTAAATTGACGTAGCGACTTGCAGTCGTTTATTTTATTTTTTGTTTTGGTTTACAGTGTGGAGGAGAGACAGGGAGAGTTGAGAACAGGGTGCAATGACCAAGAATACAGTTTTCGATCGAAGAAAACTTCGTATAGGTGGGAAAATGGTTGTTTTCACCCTCTTTCATCGTAGCGAGCAACCATTTTCAGTGTTTGAAGTTCACGGTCATTTGTTCATCGATCCCTTCTACACAGCTATGAAGCATTCTTAACATTGGTGACGGTGGAGGAGGGGAGGGGTATATTGCTTAGCTTTTTCTCGTTTGTAAGACGAAAACGGAAAACTGTCTCTTTCAGTTAACAAACCATAACCAACACGACTTTCTTTTCATTGATTTGAAACACTGTGAGTGCTCCTGGTCCTGTGGGTGTTTGGGCAATTGAAAATAAGGGATAATGTCGAATTGGTTTCTGAGCGTTTTGTCTCCCCCCCTCTCTCTTTCTCTCTAAATTGGAAGGCAAAAGTGCCTACAGTGGCCCCACCTTAACATACCGAAATAATTAGATGCGAAAAATATGAAGTAAACAGTAACATAAGCTTTTAATTGTGCTCTTAAAATGTGATAGGTATTGTTCGAATGTTTTCCCACCCAGCCCCTGTTATTTTTTTGACACTGATAGTGTCATCGGACTTTCTTTCTGCCGTTTATTTTTAATGGCGGTCCGCTTCTACCCTTGTTCACGCAATTAATTCTCATCTTGAATTTATTGCGCGCCCAACCACCGTCACCGCTCGCATGGACGCATTAATCGCAATTTTCTCAAGGAAAAAAAGTTGGGTTTTTTTCTCGATGATATTCATGTGGCACGGAGGGTGTCGATGGAGCTTCTGTTTATAAGATCCACGAATTTCGTGAATTATTTAAATTATAATTGTTCAGATCGAACTATCAAGTTGACCGCTATCGATTGCTCGATGAAATCACCGGAACTCACTTCTTTTAATAAAAGCCGTGGAGTTGAGAACGCAAGCACGAGCTTTGCCCGTGAGGGGTAAAATTAGGGAGCGCCAGCTCTGATTAGTAATTATACAAACCACTGTTCATCCTTCGTGGATTATTCCTGTGATTCCAGGGGTTTTGGCCGCCTTGGCCTCTGTTTTTGGAGGCAGGGCAAAATTTTCCGCTGGACAGGTCCATCAAATTGAACAGATATTAGAAACTGCATTTTCGATCTGACAAATCCTTGAACCGTTCTAGCAGTTTTCTTGATGGTTATATGACTTTTTCCGCCCCCTTTGCACGTTTGCAAACGTCGGCCCCCCAGTAGTCGACTGTCCTGAAGTTCGGGGAAAGCCTCGCCTCGGTTCGAAAAAACTCAAGTGACGATTTCAAGGTTTTTCTTTTTCGACGAGAGCAAGAAGAGGGTAAAAATTTGCGTTTGTCCTGATACGAACGGAATTCGCTAATACTCAGCGTTCATTCTGGCGATCACACGTTTGTAAATATGGTCGAACTGAAGCGTTCAGGCGCAGAATTGAGCACGTCCATGTGCACGTTCTCTTTGTTTTTCCGTGTGTTATATGAGGGGGAATCACATTTTTTTTGCGTGTTATGGCGGCTGGTCAGTTTTCGAAGGGAAAACGCGTGGGTAATAGAAAAATGCAGTTTTTGGTTTACATCAATGTCACGTGGATTTAGGGGGAGGGGGGCAGTTTTGTGGCTAAATTTCTGTTACTGAGCCTTGTAGTCACTGCCGGAACTACATCTACGTATATTGGGTCCCGGTGCGGAAATCTCAGTGAGGCCCCTTAGTCTCTTCTCTCTTGTCTAAATGAACAAGAAATGTATGACTTTTTTAAGCCATATATTTCACAGGAAATATTATTTTTTTTTAGTCTTGAATTAATTAGCGTTATTTCTACCCGTCACGTTAGCGTTTATGTTCAACTTAAGCCGCTAATTGGCGATTTCCACAATTTTAACAGGGAGTTAGCGTTTTTATTAATTTTACCCGATAACTAGCGATTTTTCAATGTGTCAACCGCCAATGAACGTAACCGCGAATTCTTATCCCGTGACTTAACGATTTTTCTCAATTTTAGCTGGGATTTGGCACTTTTTTCCCAAATTTTAGTTGATATTAGCCTATTATCGATTATTATAGTATAATAATAATCGTATAATAATAGTATAATAATTAGATTACTATAGTATAATTATTAGCCCATTCGATTTTTTTTTTCATTTAAACCTCGCATTAGCAATTATTTTTCACTTTTAGCTATGAATTAGCGCACTTTCTCAGTTCTCGAAATTGCCTTAAGAAGCCATGGATTAGTGTTATCACAATGTGAGCCTCAAATCACAGTTTTTCTCAATAATTTTGCTGCGAATTAGCGTGTTCCTGGACTTTAGCCACGAATTAGCGTTTCTCTCAATTTTAGCCTCGTAGTTTTCTTCAGAAGCCGCGTATTCTTGCATTACTCACGCAATTATAGCCGCAAATCGCAATTTTTCTCCATTTTAGCCGAGAACTAGCGCATTTTCCGCACTATCCCGCAGTGAATTGATTTTTCCCAATGTTGGAATTAGGCCCGGCTCGACCACGTGGGTTTAAAGCTCCGTTTAATACTAAACTGAGCTTAAGAGCTTACGCCCCAATCCTAATTCAGTATTTTGAACGTTTAAACCCTTAGCAACATTTAATCGGACATTTCGACCTAACCATTACTGTTTGTATTAATTTTAACCGCTTGCTAGCAATTTCTCCCAAAGTCAAACGGCCAATTAGCATATTTCTTTATTTAAACCGTGAATTGGCGTTTTTATCCCGTGAATTAGCGATTTTGCTCAATTTTAGTTGTGATTTAGCACTTTTTTTCAATTTGATCTGCGAATTAGCATACAGATAGATTTTTATTTTTCATTTTAGCCTCGCATTACGTAACACTTTTTTGTTACTTTCATCTTAGCGCTTCGAATTAGCGTTTTTCCCCAGTTTAGCCTCGAAGTTGCCTTCAGGATTAGCGTTTCTCTTGACTTTATAGCCACGAAGTATAGCGAATTTTTTGTATTTGTATCTGCAAATTAACGTTTCATCGATAAATTCTCGTTTTTTTATGCCACGAGAATTAGCGCTATTTCAACGCCCGATTCTCCAATTTGCGTTTACGCTGAATTTAAGCCGGTAATTGTTGATTTCTTCAATTTTAGCCTCAAATTATTCCTTAATTCAGCGTATTTCTACATTTTAACTGTCATTTAGCGTTTTTAACCCGAGAATGAATGACGCTTCTTAATTTTAACTGCAAACTTCCTTTTTTTTTCTTTTAAGTTACAGCCGCGCCAATTTGTGATTTTTATTAGTATTTTCCGTATATTTGCGAGTTTTAAAATTATTGGCCCTCATTAGCAGTTGTTTTGAAATATGTAGTAGAAGAATTGGCGCTTTTTCTCATTTTTAGTCTTGAAGTTGCGCTTTCAGAAACCACGGATTGGCGTTTTCTCAATTCAGCCTCGAGTCAGATTTCGTTCAAGTTTTAGCCGCGAGTTAGCGTTTATCTCGTTTTTTGCGGCGTTTTTCTTGACTCACGAATTTGTGAATTTTTTTTGTTCCAGCAAATAAACGTTTCTTCTATTCTTCATTCGCGAATTAGCGATCGTTCGCTAACGTATCCGCGTATTAATTAGCAATTTTTCCAATTTTTGCTATCAAATAGCTTGATAGCTTTTTTTTTCTATTAACTAATTTTTGACGCTAATAAGTACTTTTTTAAAAATTTCGACCGATGATTAGCGTTTTCGCAAGTTCGAACGCGAATTATTAGAGCATTTAATTATCCGTGAAGTGGTGAATTTGCCTTTTTGTAAATTTCAGCCTTGGACAGAAGATCGGCACTTTTTTTTTTTTTTTTTTTTTCTGCATTTCTGGTGTAAAGTGCCTCTGTGCATCTTGAACCCGCGATTTTTCACAATTTTAGCCGTGAATTACCGTTTTTCCTAGTTTTAGCCGGGATTTTTTAGCGCTTTTTCTCTTTTTCATTCACGGCCTACATTTGCGTGCATTCAACCATTTCTTCTCAATTTTGGTCTGGAAATTGCATATGAGCGCTTTGCTTTATCACCGCGGTTGAATCCTCGAAAATTAGCGTTTTTTTCTTTCCAAAATGTTTGCCGCGTACTCGCTCCAAGAACAGCACAATTAGTCCGCCTTTCTCAATTTAGGTCAGAAACAGGGGATCATGGTGTTTTATTTTTTATCCGTGAAGTTGCCTGGAGAAATGCGCGAATATAGAAAATAGTCGTGCTTTTTTGTGCAGGGCTTAATCAGCCTCGCAATTTATTGAGCCCCCAACAGTTTGAACCACATGTTTGAAACTCAACCGAAGTTTGTCCGTCACGGCCTTGCATACACGACTTGTTTGTTCAATGTTTTTTGCTCTCTGCTCGTACGCTGTATGCTCTCCTCTACCGCCTGCGGCATACTTGAAACGAAGGGGTCTTTTGTTGTTTCTTCGTCTTCTTCTTCTTCTTCTTCTTCAATGACTCACTTAATGAATCGTTGATTGTTAATAGAGTGTGGGGCGGGGGTTGAATTCCGTATCTAAAAATATACCTCTTTGCCTACGCACTTCCTGAATATGAATTGTTGTACATATTGCGAAGAAAAGGAGAGTTCAAGATGGTGTTTTCTCCTTGTACTTTGTTGTCGAGCATATAAGCAAGCCTCTCACGTATCCCCTTTCCTATACAAAAGAAACCGACATTTTTCTCATGGAATTTTGCTCTGTGGTTGAATAAAATCTTCAGTCCAGTTCAATCTTAACAAAATCACTTTCCAAACTATCAGGTACACACATTGGGTACACTTGGTTGGAAACGTCCCTCAAATCGCCCGCCCCCTTCCACTCACAAATACTGGGCCATGAGGCATTTTCTTCTCAACCTGATTCAATCCTCTCAAGGCAAATAATTTTCTTGCTTTCATTTTGCGATTGATTTTACGATAATTGATTCCACACATCACTTATAAATCAAGCTCGTGCTAGTTCGTGCCGGGGAAATCAGAGCTGACATATTCTTGTTTTCTCGGTTTTATTTATAGTTATTCTTGTTGATTCAATCATTTTTTTTGTCTTTGCACGTTGTTTACTCACGTGATTTTGCCTGTTCTATTGTTTTGCGTGAATCACTCTGTTCTCTCAAAAATAAAACTGGTGGCCTGGTCACTTTGTACTGGTCTGGTGTTTTTAGTGATAGGGGTGCGCGTAAATAGTTAGAGTATCGCACGTTGACACGTTGTCTTCAACGTAATCGACTCGTGTTCTAATTAGAATTTTGAACATTCTAACGTAATGTTATCTTGCGTCGGTGGTACGTAACGTACGTAACGTGAATGGTATCTTTCATAGTTGTGCTGATTATGGGGCAATAAAAAATTCGTCGCACTTCTAGTCACAGTTTTTACTACTATACTACTACGTACTACGACGTTTGATTGTTTACTATACTGTTACGGTGTTATTTAAGGCTAACTTTTTCGAGTATTATCTTGTATGCAATCTGCATGAATCGACGTAATTCTCATTTTAAATTGCTTGTAGTAATTAATTTTGTCTCTCTCAATGCACAGACAATAATCAACTAAGGAATTCTTCATCCTTCCCGTGCCTGGCTCTCACGAGAGTCAATTTTAAAAACATACAAAATATAGCGTTGGACCATTCCGCTTAAGTGCCTTATTTGAGGGAGTATCTTTTCAGGAAATCGGTAAAAACTTTATTTATGAATTTTCGTTGTGAGTAATATTTTCAAGCAACCCTTTTTTTCCTGTTCAAAGTTCATGAAAAGGAATAGTCAGCTCTATATTCAAAAGTGAGTCTTTGTATTAAACCAAAAACAAGCAGTTTTCAGGCTGAAATTTATCACTTTTGATATTAATGAAAGCAGTAGATACAAATTGGGGGAGGACTTGAGTAGCAATGGTTTTTAGACCGAACAGCCTTGTTCGGAGGCTGAAGTCTTATATATACTTACTTATTGGTGTTAAAGAATGAAAGTACCAGTCTTTAGGTCAAAAATTCACTTTTATGACTCAAGTGACACTCTCAAATGGCTGATAATTTGATAATATTGACTGGTTCTCTCGGGAATCCACTGAAAAACCCCCTGCCGTGGGTGAGGGGGTGGTGGTAATTATGTCTCAGGATCGTCCAATCCGTTTTCTGAGGATAAAAAACTGGACAGGACTGAAAAAACAATTTTTCTCACACAAGCCCTAACTAAGGTCGATGGTTCACTCATAGAAAGTGTAGACTGTCCGCCGCAGAAAGGGTAATTTTCCCCCAAAAAATTTGATGCACTACAAGGCTCCATCCTTCATGTCACCCCCGGCGTTTTTATTCAATTTTACCGCGAATTAGCTTTTCTTAATTTTTATCTGCAAAGTAGAGATGTTTCCCCATTTTATCAGCCAATTTACATTTTACTCAATTTTATTCTTTCACTTTTATTAATGAATCGCGTCTTTTTCTCAATTTGAGCATAATTTGCCTCGCCCGAAATCGTGAATTGGGTTTTTCTCTTGATTATAGCCACGATTTAGAGATTTTTCACTATTTTATCCACGAAATATCTGGTTTTTCAATTTTTAGTCATGGGCTTAGCGTTTTTTCAAGATTTTAGCCGATAAATCCGCCTAGCGAAAATGACCTGCCTTAACCGTTTTTCTCGATATTATAGCAGTTAGTGAACAATTTGTTTCTGTTTTATTTATGAATTGGATATTCTCTTAGTTTTAGCCGAAGTTGCTTCCAGAATCAGTGATTTGGATTTGTTTATTTGTTCAATTTTAGTCGCCAATTTTCAGTTTATTTGTTTTTTCACTTTTTATAGCCTTGAATTAGCAAATGTTCTCGATTTTAGCCGAATTTGTTCACAAACACGAATCAGCGCATTTTCTCCATTTTAGGCGCAAATTAACGTTTTTTTCATTTTGATGCGGCTCATTGTTAGCGGTTTCATTGCGAATTAGCGTTTCTTTCAACGTCAGCCGCTAATTACAGTTTTTGTTTTTCACTTTTAGCCATGCATTAGCTCTTAATGCCTTGTCCCAACTGTTTGACATGCTCCAAGAGCAGCGCATTAACATTTTTTTTTTTTTCATTTCTAGCCAAAGTATAACCTCCAGCTGCCAATATGGTGTTTCTTCAAAGCCGTGAATTTGCGCTTTTTCTCTATTTCATCCGTGAATCCGAGAATCCTCCATGTTTTATCCGCGAATTAGCGTTTTTCTCAGTTAGCGCTTTTTCCTTTGCCCCGACTTTTTGACACTCCCCAAGAGCAACACATTAGCATCTTCCCCTCAATTTTAGCCGTGATAGTCCAGATGCAGGTTCGAAAATCGTGCACTTTTGAGTCGAGCTTTCAAACTTTGCAGGCGTGTTCTAGATGGCTGATGAGTTGATTTTAAGATTGGAGGCAATCACGACATCGCATAGGACGGCTGTTATTCAAGATAGCCGTTGGAAATATTAGTATTTCCGCCGTTTCAGCGCTTTTTTGAAACTCTTTCCGGGTTGAAGCGCTGTTAAGGACTACATTAGACTGCTCTGAGTTCGAAAACAACCATTGGAGCGTTCAATTAATACCGCACGTGGATCATGCAGCAGCTTCTTTTACGCGTCTTTACATAAAAAAAATGATTTTCCATGCTCGCCGAATTTGGATACTAAGGGCATCTCTTTCAAGTCCATTGCATTCCAACCTTGTCCTAGGGTGTCTGCAACTGAAATTTCGCCTCAAACCCCAAATCGCCCCCCAGCTGGTGGAGCTACAAATGTATTCTATGCCCCGTGTTCAACTCCCTTTCAAGGGCTGAGGATCCCCGATTTGCGCAAGATTTTTTCATGAACGTGTCTCTCACATATGAGGGCGTAATTTGTTGTTCAGAGCCGATCCATAAGACTAATATGGCGGCCGTAATTCGAGCTGATTTCCAATGATTACAATATTTCATACGTTTCCGACCTATTTCTCGCTCGCGACTAGCGTAAATAAGTGTCTCCAGTCAAAAATTGTCGTCATTGGGCTTCAAGTAAAACTCCTTCATGTGCAATATTGAATTTATAATGAAAGAATCGAAATATTTATGCATGACTAATTCAGAAATAATTTGAGCAAGGATTTGGCTTTTCCAAGGGGGCATTTGCATCCTAGTTAGAATACCCCCCCCCCCAACACTATCACCGTCATGCGCACTTTTCCACGTTTTCCAACAGACGTGTACTAAGATACGGAACCTCGGATTGAAATATAGAATAGGATGCACAATTTTTAAAATCATATTAAAAACGTTTTATATTTAACCAATGAAAAATGTCGATAAAGTAATAATTTCAAAATCTGGCTCCCGAAAATGCCGGATACGTTTAGAAACTCTCATTAAGGTAACGTTATCAAGCTATTTGAAGAGCCGTGATCTTAAATTTACCATCGATTCTTAAAATTACAGCGGTACTGTTATTTCGCTGTTTCAACACCCATCCGAAGATTGTTAAGGTTCAGCATAGCAAGGGCAGATCCGAGACCTCTTTCAGAGGGGGGGGGGGATTCGACACGTTCTCCCCACAAGTACAACCCCAAAACCTGCCCACCACTCCCCTCCCCTATGTTTTGAGAGATTTTTCCAAGCTCCGGGGGGGGGGGGGTTCTGTTGTTACCCCCCCCCCCCTGGAACCACCTACGCAGCACAGCCTTTAAAGCAGGTGCAAAAAACAGGGAACAAGCTAGAAGCTCTGCTGAGTTACTACACTGAGGTTCACATTGTTCTTGTTCAGAAAGTAGCACCACATATCCCAACATTTCACGGTCTTGAACAGATTTGGAATCGCCATAAAAATTTCATGGAGTTTCAGCGTGATGGAAACGGCTTTGCAAAAGAAGACGAATGGTGTCAACATGTTTCTCAGATAAGCAAAACTGAATCAGAAATCGACATCAGTTCACAGCGTGGAATTTCCTGGGCTGCCCATCTTGCAAATAATGTAGTTATAGAAGGGCTTAATTCACCAATGACCACGTCCACAGCACTGCTTCCTCTCACACGCCATGATCATTATTCGAAAATCTATCGACGTGTTGAATCCGGGGCAGACTCAAGTTATAACTTTCGATCAACCTCTGTTCAAAATCGCCTAGATATTCATTGGAATTTGCCAGAACCCTACGGTGAGGACAAGATTGTGCTTATGCTGGGTGGACTAGCACACATTAAGATGGCCCTACTGAAAACACTTGGCGATATGATCATGATGCGCAGTATCATGGAAATACCAACAAAACGCGCATGACAATGATAGCGTTAGGGATAGGGTATTCTAACTAGGATGTAAATGCCCCCTTGAAAAAGCCAAATGTTTCCTCAAATTATTTCTGAATTAGTCATGCATAAATATTTCGATTCTTTCGTTAAAAATTCAATATTGAACGTGAAGGAGTTTTACTTGAAGTCCGATGACGACAATTTTTGGCTGGAGACACTTATTTTCGCTAGTCGCGCGCGAGAAATAGGTCGGAAACGTACGAAATATTGTAATTATATAAACTAATTAAATCACTAATTCGAAGCTAAATATGGATAAAAAAAACACTAACATGCGGCGATAATTGAGAACAAGCTGCAGTCCATCGCTCGTTAATTCATGGTTAAAATAGAGTATAAGAGCGGTAGCTCACGGCGAAAATTGAGAAATAATTCGTGACTAAAATTGAGAAAAATCGCTAATTTGCTGATATATTTGAGAATACTCGCTAATTCGCGGCTGAAACTGAGAAAACCCCAAATTTATCGCAGCAGTGCGGTGAATCTAGGATTTTATCTTGGGAGGGGTTCTACATAAATCTAATTTAATCTTTCTGTTATTTTAAGTTTCAGCTGCAAACTTGCCTAGGAACCGTAAAATGCATTTTCTCAATTTTAGTCGCGAATTATTTATCAATTTCAGCCGCGTATTACCGCGATTGCTCTATTTTAGCCGTGAATTAGCAGACTTTTTCAAATTATTGGTCCGCTATTTATAGTTTTTCTCCGCATTTGCAGCGAATGGGCGCATTCTTGTCCACTTTAGCCACGAATTTTCTCAATTTTATCAGCGATTGAGCTATTTATCTAAATTTTAGACGGGAGTTAGCGGTTTGTCTCAGTTTTAGCGGCAAGTTAATGTATTTTGAAATTTTAACGTTTTCCTTCACTTTTCAGCCATGCGGATTAGCGTTTTATCTCCATTTTAGCCACAAGTTACCAAGTTTTCTCAATTTCAGCCACGAATTAGCGGATGTTCTCGAATTGATCCGCGAATAAGCGTTTTTTGTTTTTCATTCTGATTTACCTGCAAATTTTTCAGTTTTAGGCGCAAACTTGACGATTCTTTCAATTTTAGCCGTGAATTACCGCTCTTTTCACTTCTATCCATTTGAAAGTGCGCTTTTTCTCAATTTCATCCCGTTGTTTCCTCGAGAAACCATGAATTGGCATTTAAAAAAATAATAGTTGAGCTAACGGTGCTGAGCGGTGGACTGCAGCTTTTTTTCGATATTATGGTGGCGAATTTGACCAGTTTGATGAAATATGCTAATTCATGGCTAAAATCGAAAAACCGCGGTTGTTCGCGGCTAAAATTTAGAACTAATTTGCGGATAAAATTGAGAAAATGTGCTAATTCACTCCATTCGAAGTTCCCTGGTACAGAACATTGACTCAAACATAATCGCTATTGTGGTGAACACGATTCTTTTTGACTGACATTCTTTTTTTCTCTTGGAAACTTCGTAGAAGTATTACGCGAAAGAGGAGGTATGCAGTAACTGTTTTGACAAAACCCCTTTTTCCCCTGTCACCAACAGTGTCAACTTAGCAGGAGAAAAGTCTGTGTCGAGGTTGTCTTGAAAAAAAAAAAAAATAAGATGAATGTGAGCCTCCCCTCCCATTCACAACAATGTTGAACGGTGGGCTTTTCCGAGTCTTGCTGTACCTACGTTGTATAATAACTTCGTATACATAATCATTTAGACCTTTTCAATTCCATGTTGCCAGGAAACTCGAAGAAGAAAGGAAATTGTATAGGGAAATAAGGCTCCTCTTTGCCTCTCTTACCTTTCCACTGCTGCTTTTCACACTTTTTTTTTGCGAATAAAATCACTGAAAACCCCAATAACGCAGCCTGTACAAAAGATTTTTTTCCTGCTCGTATGCAGTCAGTGCTCCTCTGCCAATTTTGGCCCTTATACATTTATTTCTCAATTTTCACCATCATTGGATTACGTTTAGCTGTTTGAATTCTCAATAATTTCTAATGTTTGCCTCAATTTTCAAGGCAGGGGCAGTTGCCCTCCCCTGCCCTCTCTAGGCGACGTTATGTGGTCTACTAACACAAATGCATACTATGTTTTACGGGGTTAGTATCCCTATTCGACTTAATTACAGTGACGAGATTACTCGTTTGATTGCAGTTTCCCCAGATCGAGTTAGAAATGTGCTGACATTCTATCCGCCGTGTCTCTTTTCGATCGAAATTAATCTTTTGAATCGACGACGCCGCGTTTGATTGTCCAAGGGATTGCATATTTTGCTCATTAATACATAAAAAGAGGTGTAATACCTGTGCACGCGATGGTTCAAAAGAGCGGTTAATGACGATTCTGGATAAGATCGGTTTAAGACTCCGGGCAGCTTGTGTTCTGGTGTTCGTATGGAGCGGGGTGGGGAGGCAATCTCTTGGTAACGAAGTTACCTCAAGATTTTTAAACTTGTTTAACAAGTGCCTCTCTCCATCCCGTTCGGATATAAATAGAAAGAACAGAAAAGGTCATAAGAGTGAGATAGAATGAATGAGAGCCTCCGGATCTCCACACGTTTTTGTTCATTCTCCGAAGAAATGAGACGGCAAAAAAGAAAACACCACCACCCCTCTCTCAGCAGGACACTCTCTTCTCCGTACATTCTCTCCCATTCATGACGATAAAAAACACAAACATTGGAAACTGGTTACGTATGCAAATAATATTTATAGGTGGCTGTCGCTCTTTAATCTTTGAGTACCGACCCTTCCCACCCACCGGTAGTCTTTTCCCACTAGTCTGACTTTTCAACTTGACTTTTAAAATGCTTTTCTTTTTCTGCCCTCTTTTGTATGACGTAAATTCTAAACTTTTGAATTCCACCCCCTCCCCCCTTAAATTTAAATTCTTTGAGCATCGACAGCAATCCTTATTTGTTTTTCTGTTGCTTTGTTTCAGGTAAATACGTCTCTCGGTATTCTTAAAGTTGAAAATGCCTGGCTTCTCATCCTATAAACCTTCTCTGGTATGTTTTCTTGAAAATTTGTTATTATTATTATTTTATCAGCGAATTCTTAGAAACGTGGTTACGTAAACTTGTCTTGAAGATGCGAATTCCACGGCATTGTACGACAGGGGTGGAAAGGGGCGGCATTCTGAGTAAGAAAAACGTAAATGGGGAAGTTGAAGTTTAACGATATTTATAGAGTCTCCTATTTACATTACATTCTGCAACAGAGCAATACATTTCCACCCGTCTTCTCCATAAACAAATATGATTTAATTAAGAGAGAACGGGTGGAAATTAACTGTCAAAATGCAGAATTTTGTGCAAATGGGAAACGCTATTAGACCCAGTTCACAAACTCTGTGCTATGCGTCTGTGGAGTCTATCTGCGCAACCGACAAACTAAATTCCCCCCACGCCCGCCTAATTCGAGCCACGCAGCTGCCTCCAGAAACCGCGAATCAGTGCATATGTGACTTGCCGGACTTGACGTTTTCTCAACTTTAGCTGTGAACGAGCGCTTTTTCTCCAATTTAGCCGTGAATTAGCGCTTAGTCTCAATTTTATTTTTTTTGCACTTGAGGGCAAAGACGAGGGTATAAGTTTAGGAAAGCACAATAGTGACTGAAATATCGCGAAAAAGCGACTGCTTAAACTGGTTAAATTCTCTAATGCGAGTTTTCTCAAGTCAATATCCCGACCAAAAGCCACAATTGGTTGGAAAAATCGCTGATTCGCAATTCGATCGTGGCCATTCAATGGCTAAAATTCAGAACGGGAAAATTGCCAATGTTGGGGATGTCCGCGGCTGAAAGTGAAATCGCGGCTGAATACCAGCTGAAACTAAACAAAAGCACCAAATCGCGGAATGTAGCAAGATCCTGCTTGATATTGCGTGAAAATCGACACCCCACACCCCCTATGATACTAAAACTTTTGAAAACCATAATTTTAGACCCGCTTTTGGCTTATACAAACTAAGGGAGTTGTTTGATCAAGCTGGAGAGATGTTAGGACCTACTATAGATCCCAAATGGAGACTACATACGTATATGCGAAAGAACGATTCAGTGAAACGGAACATTTCACATGCAAAAACGGTTCTTTAGGTAGATGGACCCGTGAAATTGGTGCTTTCGTGCGGTATCGGGAAAATAATTTATCCGTGTGGGAGTAATTGGCTATTGATTGATGAAATCCCGCGACATTGGTTGGGTTTTCGCCAAAGTACTCGCAAAATTGGTCGATTTTTCGCCGATCGGTTTACACATATAGGGCGCGGGGAATGGGCACTGATAGTCAGTTTAGCCGTTTTCAATGCGCTCGTCGGAAGTTACTCCATCTGCAGGGCGCGAATGGTCTACTCGTACGTTTGTCCATTATTGGAGAACAATAATTTATATTCTGACATTTTTACATGGCGTTTATCGCTATTTTTAGTACACGAATTATTGTCAGTTTAGCCACTTCCAAGGAGCGAATGGTCAGCTTGACTGTTTTTGGAGCACAAATGGTCGGCTGAGCCATTTTCAGGGCACGGATATTGCCAGTTTAAGCGTAGCATTTTTGGGGCACTAATCGTCAGTTTAACCATTTTTAGGGTGGGTTGAGTCAGATTAGCCATTTTTGGGGTGGATTGAGTCAGATTTGCCAATTTTAAGGCGTGAATAGTCAGTTTGACGATAGTTAGGATTAGAAACAACTTTACATACAAGGCGTGCAATAAGACAAATTAGGTATGTAGCCGTAGTTACCTACGTTGTCAGCCATACCTCGTTGAGGATTGTCTTACTGGAGGTATGACTAACAACGTAGGAAACTACGGCCACGTATCCAATTTGTAGTTTGACGATGTCAGTTTAGCAATTTTTAAAGAGTGAATGGTCCGATTATGGGCAATTTTGAGAACGGAAACTGAAATTCTGACATTTCTATGGCGTTTTGGCTGCATTTTTAGGACACAAATCGTCAATTTAGCCATTTTTAAGGAGAAAGTGGTTTGTTTGACCATTATTACGGGGTTACCACAGACCGGGAACAGTCAGAGAATTTAAAAGTGGTCAGGAAAATCGTGGAAAAGTCAGGGAATTGCTTAATGTTGACGCCAAAGTCAGGGAAAAATTAGCGTATTGCTTCTTTTTCCTAGATTTACTAATATTTGATGGTTAAACGAGACAAGAAATGGGACTAATTTGGAACTCTTCTACCCGTCATCGCTCTTCGACGGTTTCCTTCGTTCTCGATTTTTACCTACACGTTATACCAGTCAGGTGCGGATTTAGGATTTGCTCAAGGCTTAAGAAATTGTGTGCTTTGCTCTAGTAAAAACGGCTTGACAGCTCGCAGCCTAAAAATTGCTAAACTTGATATTCCAACCGTAAAAACGGCTAATCCGATTATATTCGCACCCCAAAATGACAAATGCTGACGATTCGCACCTTAAAAATGGCTAAACTGACTATTTGCGAGCTACAATAGCCAAACTGGCAATTCCCACTTTGGAAATGACTTCAAGCGCCCTGAAAATCCTTGAACAGATCACGATCACCGCCTTGAAACTGGTTAGATCGACCATTCGCGCGCCGAAAATAGCCAGACTGACCATTCAGGCGTCAAAAATGACCAATAATTCACGTCATTAGCTTGACGACTATTTGCGAGCAAATAAAAACGGCTAAACTGACTAGTTTCGTCCCAAAATGGCCAAACTGACTATTTGAGCACTAAAAAACAGACGACAGACAATTCTTGCTCAAAAAATAGCCAAACCGTCTTTTTTGCAACCTAAAACTGGCTAAACTTATGGTTCGCGCCCTTTAAAATACCTGAACAGATTATTCTTGCACAATGGCTAAATCGACAGTTCACGCGCCGAAAATGGTCAAATTGACCATTCGAGCCTTGTCTTGACGGATTATTTGCACCCAAGAAACGGCTATACTGACTAATATTCGGGTCCCAAAATGACAGAACAGACAGTTCGCGATCTGAAAATGGCTTAGCTGACTATTTGGGCGCTGATAATATCTAAACTGGCTATTCACGCTATTCCCTGGCTCCCTATGGAATGGCTAAACTGAACGATTCGCTCGCTAAAATCGATCAACTGGTCATTCGTTTCGCCGCCGAACACGGCCCTCAAGGCCGCCCGACTCGCAAACTACTAACTGGCCCCCTCCTCCTTAAACCGGTGATTCGGCCACAAAATTTCGGCCACAAACCGACTCGCCCCCATCCACCGATGGTTCATTCCCCCAATAATTCGCTGTGCGAGCCGCGTGCTCGCGCAATTGTGTAATGGCTTGACTGGATATTCACGCTCTAAAAGTAACTATACATTCAACAACATTCAGTTGCAGCACGTCTACTGAGTATTTTTGTGGTTGAAATGCCTGGCTAATGAATAGAATTTAGGGTGTCACGTTTCAAATTTTGTGGCCGAATCACCGGTTTAAGGAGGAGGGGGCCAGTTAGTAGTTTTCGAACTGGCAATTCCAATTTATACAGCTCCTGTTGTAAAGTTGGGTGGAGGGCGTTTGCGAATGATCGCAGTTGTGCAGCTGAACAGCCATTTTATGGTGCAACATTACAAGTTTTGGGGCTGGTTACATTTTTTGGGGATTTAACGATTTCCTCGCAACTTCTGGAGCCTAAAAATTGCTTATATTGCTATTACAACCACAAAAACTGCTAAGCCGATTATACTCACACCCCAAAACGACAAAGCTGACCGGGGACTCGAACCGTGTATAGCTTTTTTTGAGCCACGATTGGTGATCAACTCATTATAGTCGATTTTATGCGGTAGGAGGTTCAGGGTAAGATGGCGTATTTCCGTACTTGAGAGCGAAATTTCCCCGAGAACCCAACAATTTTCCCTGTTACAGAAATTGCGACTTATTTCTTTTTCGCCCTAGATGTCACGAGCCTGTAAAGTCCGCCTTGTGCATTCCACTAATACCTCGACTGAAATAGTCTCAATCAGAAACGAGTAAAACAATTGTACTCCGACTGTCTACTGTAAAATAGAATTTAACGCGTAACCATAAAAAGTTATGTTACACATAGTCAGTCGGCTCACCGTCTTGGTTTGAGCCACTCTAAAATTGTGCGGGTTGCTACGAGGCAATCGAAAGGTGAAATGTCCATACCTTTTTTTTACGAGCTTTAGCCTATTCGGCGGCTGCGTTCCTGGTGGGGGGGGGGGGGTTACATTGGTAATTCACCACATCCATAAAGCTTGGAGAATATGAAAAATAAAAAAATGTTTCCTTATTGCAATTGCCATTAAAAGATATATAAATATTTGTAGCCTTAGAGCGTTCCTCTGTATTACCGTCATAAATCCCTTCTCCCGTTATTTTCCTGTACGGTGTATGTGTATTCTGTGTGTACACACACACATATACTCTTAATTCCTGTGCCAGAATGACAGGCCAGCCACAACAGACCAAGGCGCTTTTCTATTTTCATTGTCCGTTTCACTTCATTTCTGATGAAAAACATTTTAAACAATGCACATAAATCGAAATGCACTAAAATATGATAAAGGAGAGTTTCAAACAAACAAGTTGGGGCTTTATGAGCAGCACGGAGTGTGGTTGAGATTGGGTAAATTCACCGACTTTAAACCCCTTTCTAACTCCCCCTCCCCACACCGCCAGTTTGTTCCCCTGAATTTTAAATATGTTCTCGTGGTTAGGCATGCACTTCAAGAACATTGTTTGAAATACACATATAGCGTTTTCCATTCACTGCATTACACTCGTGTGGTGTAAGTTTTTCCACCCGTCCCCTCAGAATTGAAGCATATGTTTATTGTGAGGACGTGGCATTACACTTGTGTAGTGTGTCGAATGGAAATCGTTAATAATGTTCCTACCTGTGTAGTAAACAATTAAAATAATCGCGGGTATGTAACTCTTTTGCTTTAAGTCCGTTGGTGAGGGGAAGGGTACATTGTTAGCCGTGAAATTGGGGAATAAGATCTTGATGAATGTATTAATTAAAAAGAGAGCGAGTTGACACCCTCGTTTGCAACTAATTTTTGGTGTTCGCTAATTTGTGCTTCTTCCTCCGTTCTGTAGTACAAATCCGTTGATGACGCTTTTAAAAAGCAAATAATGCGCCACAACTAAAAATGTTCGGCTTGAAAGAAAAAAAAAAAAGTTTGTGCAATCATCTAAAAATAATTTCGCTATTGTCTCACTTTAATTTCCATATTTTTACTGTTGTTTCGTGTTCCTCTAAATCAAAATATTTTGTTGCGGCTTGCGGGGCTAGTGTGGCCTGGGGCGGAGTGACTGTGCGGCCTAAAATTTATATATTTGACGTGCTCTCATTTCATTTTTTTTTTTAAATCGTTCGAAATGGCTTAACGGTACGATGAAGCTCTTTGACGGCGGCGGCGGCTTCGGTGGTGGTGGTGGTAGTAGGTGGGGTGGGGGTTAAACTGATAAAACAGGTGCGGATGAGCGAGGGGCTGGGCAGAATTCGGAGGTCGACGTCCTGTAAAATGCATTCAAACGCGAAGTTCAAGGTCTGATATAAATTTTTGCTTCTATCCTTCATTCTCTCCTTTTTATTTTTTGCGCAACTGCTGCGCACCACAGCCGCTGGAGTATCGTCCCGCTTTCACGGCAACATTCCTTCGCATTCCTTTTTTAAATTAATTTCTTCTGGATACTTTTTTACAATAGAAACATTTTTCAAGTTGTCTGCCAATTTCCTCACAATTATAGCAAAAATTCGAAACAGTCCCAACCCCCTCCCCAAATGGAGTAATTCCTTGAATAAAACCAAAGTGATCGGGGCCGAAGGGTAACTCGAATCGCATATTAATCGTGTTTGTCTTTTTGGAGTGTCGTGGCGATGTGAAGGTTGAGGGATGATCGTGTTGAGTGACGAGTGGCGTGACGTCAATCGATTCTTTGGCTATTTTTGGCGCAGCTTGTGACACTGAAAAATAAAAAAAAGGTGTTGAAATTCTATGAAGACAGGGTAGTGTTGAGAATTTGAAGATGAATATTATTGACTACACGCTTTCGTTCATCTTGTTTAAAGTTTAAGACGGACAGTTTAATGATGATTTAGCGTGGTTTTTATAAAATGAAACTCGCGCAATGTCTTCCGCTATTCTTTTAAAAAATGTCTTGTTGACGGTCTTTTGAAGACAGTTTGCGCTTCACAGGGTTGCCCAGACTGTTTTCACCCCCCCCCCTCCCCAATTAAGATATTGTAGGTGCATTGTAGCATTTTCTCCATTCACTTGTTGAAGAGGTGAGGGGATTTCTACTTCTGATGGTTTTCGACATCGATATATTACTCGTCACTATTGCAGACTTCCACCCCACCTGGCCATCACACGTTCACAGCTATGAGCTTTCGAGTATTGAAGCTCGAGGACCATGGGTTGAAAGAGGGATTCGGACTTATGTATAAATTTAGTTGGTTTTCCGGAGAGGATATCCCTTTGTGTGGCCAAACAATCAAATACTGCGTCTAAATAAACTCATAGCTTCGAGGCTATTCATGGTGAAATATCCTATATTTCTGAGGTTATAAAAAGTTATCTTTGGCCAGAGAACGATATTTTGGGGCTAAATTTCCGCTTCCTTGTCGGAATAATCAGTTTCCAATTGCAAGTTGTCTCGTTTTAAGGTAAAATTCACAGCATCCCGTCAGTTTTTCTGGTAGAAGCTTATCCCGGGGATGCAGAGCGCTCTCTATGGAATGAGCTGTTTTTATTCGAAAGAATAGTCCCCGTTTTCAAGATAGAAGTTCATTTTATTACCCCAAATTGCCAGTTTCCGTTTTTTTTTCTCGGTCGATCAACCAATTTTCGGTTGTCAAGCTCGGTTCGGGCAAAGCCCAATTTACTCGATTGTTCCCGAGTCTGAAATTACCCCGAAAATGAACCAGTCTCGTGGGTTTGACTCGAAATAAACCAATTCCGTGGCTTCAATAACGGTAAACCCCAATTTTGAAGAGGGTTTAGTCACTGGAAAAACCATTCGCGTGGATTTTGCTCCTTCAAAAACGAAAGTCGCGGGGTTGACGCAGTCGGAAAGCCTTTTTTTGCGGTGGTGCGGAGCTCCTGTAAAAAGCATTCTCGTGGATTTGGCAACGAATAAAACCAATTTCACGGTCTTAACGGCTCTTCTAAAAACCAATTTTCACGCTTTTAGCCCTTCATAAACCCAATTTCGCGTATTTGGTTCACTCAACTAACCAAATTCGCGGGTTCAACTCTTGAGAAATTACCATTTCTCTTGATTTGATTCTTCAGAAGACCTATTTCGTAGAATTGGCACCACGGAGGACAGCTCTGTCAAATTCATTTTGCAGTTCTTCACCTCTTGGATGGGAAGTGGGAGTGTTTTGCGTGGTGACGAATAGTGGGATCCAAATTCCGATAAGCCGCTTCGTGAGGATCGCGGACGATTTGAGCAGCGAACCGAATCCGCATAATGTGGGTTTAAAAGAGCGAAAATCCGCAAAACTGGGGTTCGTGAGGGCGGAAATGACGAAATTTCGGTTTTGAATAAGCCCTATCATGGAATTTGGTTTTTGAGACAGTGAAATCAGTCTTCTGAATTAGCCAAACATGCAAACCTGAAAATGGTTTTAGTCTTTTGGCGTTAATTTAAGTGAAATCTGATCTGAAGTGAAGTTTTTTAAAAGCAAAGTTCGGGTATAAACACCAAACATCAGTAAAATTGCGTTTTGAAGGAGCCAAATCTGAGACATTTTGTTATAGAGGAGCGAAAATGTCCGGCGAAATTGAGGTATGAAAAAGCCGAAATCACAAAATGTGTTAATAATGATAGTATTATCGCTTAAACCGCTTAGTATAATCGCCTCAGTCAGTGTTGGACCTACGACGTAGACTCCTACGTCCACAACATTATGCCTGCATCACAAAATTTGTTTTTTTCGTCGATCGTTTTTCGCCCATTCAGTTTTTAGAACTAACCGAACAGGTGAAACTCTGATTTTATACAGAGCTAAAGCCATGGAATTTGCGGGTTTAAATAAGGAGCTAAGTTCACATAAATATAGTTCTGAGAGCGAAAGTCCTTAAAACTTTGGGTTTAAAGAGAATGGCCCACAAAATTTTAGTTTTGAAAGAGAGCAGTACCCACGGAATTTGGAATTAAACCAGACGAATCAACAAAATTTTGTTTTGAAAAATCGAAAATCTGGATCCAGTGCTAGCCAGCACCGACAGCTCCCGAAGCCGGACAAAACAAATTTTGCTAGAAATGAAATTACAGCACTGTAAATCTATAGAATGGTCAGCTTTGGGTCTGATTACCGGGGAAATCGCTAGTTTCCGGTATATTCTCGAGAAATTTGCCCCAGTTTCTGGTATTTATTTCCGCGTAATCATCAGTTTCGGGGGCCTTTCATAGTGACCGTGGAACCCAAACTAGCCGGTCCAAAGTGTTTGTATCGAATAGCCGCTTAATGTGCAACATTTCGAAGGTTCCGTGAAACTGGTACTTTTCTCGCCGAATGTTTATGATTTTGCAAGTTTCACACCCTAATTTCAGGGAAACTGCAAGTTTAAGGGCATTTAATGTGTGAACCCTGGGCCAAATGGTCCTGACTGGAGGACTTAATTTGGAATTTGGATTTAAACTTTATTTTATAATTTGAATATTCGATGTTTGGGTCCTAATTTTAGCGAAATTACAAGTTCCTGGTGGATGTTCATGAAATTGACCGCTTTGGGCCTTCGGGTCTGGATTATTGAGGAAATGCAAGTTTCGGGTCTTAATCTGCAAAATTGCAAGTAACGAATTGCTTAAGCCCTGGGGGCCTGTTCTGCAAAATTTCATAGTGTTCCTAGGAATATCCTTTCCACCCGTCCGACCCGATTTAAATCACATGTTGATGGGGAGAACGGGTGGAAAGAGACAGTGATAGTGACAGTCAAAAGTTATAGAACAGGCCCCCTGTTCACACGATGCAATGTTTGAAGTTATATTGCATGATGGTTTTTTAAAAACATATGTTCCTTGGTAGTGACCGGATGTTTTTAAAAATCCACCATGCAATTTAGCTTCAAACATTGCATCGTGTGAACAGGGCTTTAATTTTGGAGAAATTGTAAGTTTGGGTGCTAACTATCCGTGGCATTGCACGTTTTCGATGGATTTTTGTGGGCTCGGACCCCGGGTTAACCGGCCACTACCAATCGCGTCACTGATGACCGATGAGGGCCAAGTTTGGAGGCAAATATCGTCGAAATTTGATATTTACAGGCACAGTTTTCCCAAAGTTTCAAGAGTCAGGTCCTAATTTCAGCGTATTGCAAGTTTCAGGGCCTACTTTTTTTTTGCACATCAGCTAGCCGGCCCCGACTGGGCCCATACCCTGACGAATAGCCGTGTAATTGCAACGTTTAAGAGATTATTGAGTTCCTAGTTTGGTCCTAATTTGAGCACAATTTCAAGTTTCCTGGCTGAATATCCGCGAAATTGAAAGTTTCGGATCTTTTTGGTATTACTTTAAGTGGAATTGCTAGTTCAGGGTCTTGGTTTATAGAATATTGCAAGTTTTGGGGGCTTTTTCGTCGCTGTGGATTCAACAGGCAAGCCGACTCTAACAGGGCCTATAAAGCCTGACGAATAGCCAGGAAATGGGAAAGTTCCATGGTCCCATATCCGCGGCAATGCGACTTTTGGGGCTTGAATCCTTGCGAAAATGCATGATTCGGGTATTAGTTTCAGTGAAAATGCAATTTTTGGGGCTTCATTTTAGCGAAATTAGAAGATTTGATACTTGATTTCATTGAAATTGCAAGATTCGGGACCAGCTACTTTCGGGTCTTGTCTATTTCGTATCATTATTTTAGCGAAATTACAAAATTTGTTTTTTAATTTTTGCAAAAATGCAATGCAAGTGAATGTACAAGATTTGGTAGGTTCTTGATTTCTGTGAAATTGCAATTTTCGGGAACAGTTTTTTAAATGGCCGCCTCTCCGTGGTCCAACCGGCTTACAGATCGCCGAAACAACCGCAAAATTTCATCACTCGGAGCTAAATATCCGTGGATTGGACTTTTCGGGTCATAATTTAAGTGAATTTTCTTGTTTAGGGTCTTAATTCAAGAATAATTATTGTCAGTGTTCTGGGCCTATTATGTGGTGGCGGAACTGCCGGTACCGCAAAGAGTGCTAAAAGCCTGACGACATTGGAAGATTCCTGGCTGAATATTCGCGTATTTGGAAGTTTCGGGTTTGAATTTCGACACATTGAAAGTTTCGCCTCTTAATTTCGGAAAAATTGCAAGTTTTGGACCCTAGTGGAAAGCTGTGGCACCCCCTCTCCCGCTCAAGTGCCAGTATCCTAGGCGTTCATTGTTGAGGCGAACACGTTCGAGGGCTCAGGGGAGTGCAAAACGTCGTCCTCCCATAAGTTTATAGAGCTAGCTACGCTCATGCCTCAAGAGTTGGTTCAATCCATGCGTTTGTTCTGCAGGCGCAAACGTCGTTCATTCAAAAAGAGAAGGAAAGGCATGAGCTCTGAACCCCCCATCAAAATGATTGGTCTCTTCTAGAGCTTTATAAGGAAAATTATTACTCTTAGAAGGTTTCAGGACTCTGTTTTGAGTTCTGGGTAGGAGATTTTAGCATGGCGAGGAAATTCCTGAACAAAGTAAGGGATTTTCTAACGAATCATTCTACCGGGTTTGCGCAGGACTAAATTTCATTATTCTTGAAGAAAGTCTTACTCTTGCTACCCAATAGGACTCCTGCGTTTTTTTTTTTTTTTTTTGCTCTCTTGCATTGCATACACACACGTTCCGAAAGGCTTTTAAATAGCAGCCAGAAATCAGTCTTGGTCTTTTCATGTTGCAAGACCCTGCGAGCCCATGTCCAATTTCGCTCTTCACTACTTCCAGCAGTGTTGAAGCGTAATTATAACAGTAATAGCCCATATAGTTAACGTCATTAACTGATTTGCCGTGTTGACCGTGATATATTACTCTGTTTAGTATTGGCCCCCTGGGGCATGGGTTGCCTCTCATGAGGTTATTACCGAAAACTATCCTCCCTATATCAATGTTTACCTATAAATATCGATTCGCTGATGATCTGTCGGATTTACGCTTGAAATTACTTAATACCTAAATTGTTTAGATAAACTTCAGAATAATGAAATGGATTAAGTTTGTTGATATGGTTATCCGGTTAACAAATCTTTTAAGACCACGTTAATGATCCAGAACTAGGGGCATTACAAATTTGAATTACATGGACTTTTAACGCACATTTCTGAAAATGTATCTTTTAATTAGGTAAGCTTTGTTTTAAAAAATGAACCATCACCTTCACAACCCAACAAATTGCCCCCTCATACCCTTCTGTAACTTCACTGATGTGACACTCCCGTGCGGTTCAATGTGCTCCTTGTATGTAGAACGATTGAGTTTTGACAGTTTCTCTAAACGCGCACTATTATCGTTCTCTCGGGGGTTTACCAGGTATTAAATAAGTAGATTGTTGTAATTCATGAACGTAATGTGTTTCGTTTGATTGAAGCGAAGCGAGTTAATTTTGGGAAATGTATGTTTAAATGGGAGGGGGAAGGAGGTGGCCCCTCTCCTCACCAGTCATATTGCACCTAAATACTCAATTTGTTTTTAACTGGATCTGTCTTTTTAGGCGAGGTCTGAACAGTATTGAGCGTCTACTATCAACTAGTTCATGGAGCAATAAGTAAACTGAGCTGCTATTTAAAAGTCCTCAAAAGTTCAGAGTGTGAGAAGAATGTTTCACGATGAGGGTTTGTGGTTTCAACCAGCCCAACAATTCAACATTTTTAGGGTAACCATCCAATATGTAGTCAAGTGCGATAGATCCTTGCCTGACGTGAGTCTTGCGTTGTCCGATGCACTCCTAAAGCAAAGAAAAAAAAAAAAACAACAACAATAACCTGAGGATTCTCCCTCCAAACAACCAAAACGGAGGGCCTCCCCTTGTTTGCTCCAGCATCCGTTCCTTGTTCATTCAACAATTGGGAAGCCGCCGTCACTCAAATTGTTAACTATTTATCTCTTATAATGGTCGAATGACGTACGATACGCTCCTATTTATCTCTTTTCACTCCTTCTCTCTATATCACTGTTTTTCAATCGACTTCCTAGAAACAGCTTCGTTATTATTTATATATTTAATAATTATAATTGCCATTATTATTATTATTTAGGCATTTCATTAATTGTCACTAATTTGCGGTGCATTGCAGATTTCAAGGTCTCATTTTCATTGCAGCTAGCAGCTACAACGGGGCTGCCCTGTTCAATCTGTTATTATAAATGAAAAAAACAGCTCCGTGTCAATTCGCCTGCCATTATTTCGGGGAATTCCACCCGATTTTGTTGTTTTTTAACGTCGTTGTAGCAGTGCACTCTGCTGCCTATTATCTGTACGTTCGACGCTGAACCTAAATTCAGCGGTGTTGTGGGGGGGGGGGATACGTTTTTGTGTTACCCGTTCCGGTATGAAGGCCGCCATATTTTTAATTTATTTATAAATGCGTTTATCGATAAAAAAAAAGCTCATTAAAATATTACGAAGCGGTAAATCGTGTTTGTTTTTTTTGATAGTGTATGACAGCAATTTCTTATGTTTTCATGAACGTTGACAGGAGGGCGGGGAGTATCGGCAGAAGGTTTTAAACGTTTAAACCTGGTATTTCGCGTGTTTTTTTTTTTTTTTTTTGCTTCATTCGTTTAAGAAATAACCCCGAAAGACAAACTCGCCGCGATAGTTTAATCATTTCGTATGGTAGGGATGGGAACACCGAGAAAGAGAGAGATTGTATTTGAATGAGAGAGGGGAGTCGTCTAAAAATAAACTTTTCAAAAAAAAAAAAAACTTCTCATGTAGATTTCTATGGAAACTCCGCTGTGGCAGTTTGGAATACAAGAGAGTTGAATTCAGTTCTGTTTAAAACGTTTGTTCGGAGTCTTGTTTTTTTTTTGTTTTTTGTTTTTTTCATGCGTGCGGAAATTTTGCATTTTATACTCGCGCGATTTCATCCGTCGAATGGATTTCTCCTCGTGACTTAACGCTTTCGCGAGTGATCAACATTTTCACATGGGGCTAGTCAAATTGATGGGTGAGTCGTTCGTATTTTGTTTATTTGCTCCACATTCTTATTATAGTTAGTTTTTATCTAATCGAACGTTTGAATGGGCGAATAATTTTGTTAAAAATTAGTATTCATAAAATTTTTCGACAAATTTCAACATTCTCTTTCCCCCCCTCTCTCCATCCAGCTCCTTCACGACAATGTCAAATCATTTCCATGCGAAACCGTGGGATGAATGTGTGTCTGCTTTTTTTTTCCTGTTTTTTTGAACAGCGCTGAATTCTCCCGAATTGAAACGTTTTACACATAGAAGGTCGTTTTATTCAGATTGGCGAAAAAAAAAAAAAAAAAAAAATTAAAACAGCCCCCCCCCCCCGTAAATACAGTCCTGTTTCCTTTGCGACTTTGTTTTTTATTTGCTCGTCTTCAAAGAGGTTGATCTAGAAAATGTATAACAGCCTCTTTATAATTCTATGTTATTAGCGCTCATTCTAATGATGTAGTAAAGACTTGAATAGTGGTGGTGTGGAGGGGGGATAATACCGAAGAACCGCTTAGTCCGGGTTATATAATTAATTTTGGAAGGTTTTTTCGTTTTTTATTTAATTTTTGAGCTTTGAGGGAATTTATTTAGGCAACAAACCTCGCTTGAAAATTACATTCAGACGGCTGGGGCCCTCTCATGAACCTAAAAATAAATTTTTATTTTGATTTTATTTTTACAATGGTACGAAGCCATCCGGGATTAAAATCCTAGAAAGATTCGTATTCTTCATGGTAAACCCTATAATATCGGTCTCAAGAGAACCTTGAAAAGCGGGAACCTGACGTTATGTAACGAGCTGTGTGTGTTTTTTTTTTTGTTTTTTTTTTCAATTCAATTTTCCCCCTCCATAATTCTCTTCTGCCACTTGAAAAAACTACCGGATGTAAGCACAATTTAAACAAATAAATGGAAATTTCAAAAATTCCTTTCTTTAAACTAGAGGTTATCCGGATTTAGATTGAATGGGCGGGGGGGTAGGGTTCAAAAATCCAAGGTGCACGTTTGATCCATGAATTTGTGTGCTTCAACGATAAGATATTATGCGAGTGTATAACCCCTCTTCTCCACGCCTCTCCATAGCAATCAGACGTCCTCTCTCCTCTTATTGGAGCCTCATCATCACCATAGCCCCCCCCCCTCATTAAATTCAGGATACACACTAGGATTAACATTGTGAACGTCATAATTGAGCTCGAAATTTGTAGAATCACGCGATTGAGGAGTGTTCGTTTGGGGGGGCTTTAGTGTGTAAGGCATTCCGCTATTATATGGACGATCAATTTCTTTGTCGTCTGGGAGGGCTGTACCAACTGCATGTACCTGCTAATCTTCCATCCCCCCCCCCAGCGTTTTTTTCAGTCTATTACACCCGAGGTTTACAATTAAGTTAGGAGTAACTCGCTGTTTGGCAAACGAATACATGCGCGGGTTTGCCATTCCAAGGGTACATTTGAGAGCCTCTCATTATTGAACCTCCAAAAACAATTTATTTTGTACTGTAATTACGATGGAAATTCGTCTAAATTGTCAAGTCTCGAACGTCACCCTCAATATAGAGCCACCACAGTCGATCCACTGTTTATGGAATGACAATTATTTTTTATTTTTTTAGTTCTTTTCTATATAGAGGGGTTTTCGGGCAATCAGTTGAGGTGTGAGAGTATTTTAATTTATCTTATTTATTCTGAATTATTTTCGCTGTTTTCCTTGCTTGTAAGCGCGCGCACGCGATATGAGTGTCGTTATTGCCTTTTGAAAAACAATAATAACAATTTGGCTAGAGTAATTTAGTAAACACAGTTTACTTATTCCTTGGACAATAGCGCCGTGGTATTTCGGAGAGAGAGACAGAGTGAGAGAGAAAAATTAAATTGCAGAAATTAACCTTCTACCTAAATATGACTTGTGTATTTTTTTTAAAATGTCCAAGTCTCACGAGCTGAGTAAATTGAGTGGGTGGGGACAATCAGACCATACAAGTACGTAATGAGAGACACGTGGAGACGTGGAGTACGCAGCTTGTAAAATGCACGAAGTTTTCTATTAAAGAAAAAAAAAACATGTTTTTTTTTTTAATTTTCGTACTTGTCACCAAGTGTGGTAGGATGATTGAACGGTTGTGTCCGGATATATGTGGCTTGACATCTCTCATGTTTTTAAAAATAATTTCGTTTCTAGGTATTTGGTCCCCCCACCCTCCTCCCCTACTTTGTCCTCTTCCTACACAGTCTCTGTATTTTGTTGTTGCCGCTGCTTTTTTTTTGTTTGAAAAACCCACTTCCATATCATTCTGTCTGACTGGCAAACAACCCAAAATCTAATAATAACCTCTTCCTTTCCCCTCCCCTTCATACGTCTCCCACGTCTTTCTATGTATATCACCGCCTCATCATGATTTCTAATTTTATGAACTTCGGAAGAAAATAAGCCTCCGCTCAGAGGGACCACAAAGCGTTTCTATACTTGTAAAGACTCCGTTTTACAAAAATAGTTTACTCGATCCCAAAACATTCGTATACCGGATTTAGTCTCCCCCCTAAAAAAAAAAAAACAACTTTAAATCTCTTATTTCCAATTTATTTTACCCTTGGCGGCACGTTCCAACTTATGAAATTGATTTGAATTTATATTCGTTACGTCCTCACCTTTTTTTTCCTGTTAAAAAAAAAAAAAAAACAAGAAAAAAACCATCATGAAGTTTGTTTTTCAAGTATAAAGCCTCAGAGGTGTTACCATTTTTGTTTTAAACATGGCGGCACAATTTCTGGGAAATTTCCTCGGTCTCTTCGTGGAAACCCCGTATACACTATACAAGCGGAAAGAGAAAATTAGCTCCTCCTGTAATTAACGTCTCGTTAGGGAAAATTTTCAGTTTGAAAAATAATTCATCTCCATTGCACCGTTTTTTTTGTGTAATGAAACATCGTTGTTCAGACAGAGAGGGTCGTCGACAGGGTGGAAATTGACCCTCCCTCCCTCCCTCCATCCCCTAGAATTGACACCTTCACGCGAGATTTTTTAAATTAGTTAACGCTAAATTCCAGGAATTTTGCTTCCTGCAAAAGTCCAATGTCGATATACTCATCCCCCCCTTGTGTTTCACCCCTTTTGTTCGCGTGGCTGGCTGTCTTTCTTTCATGAATTCCAATGAAACCTACAATAATAGTTATTTTTGTTTTTTTACAATGTTGTCAACGCTTTTTTGCTCTTTTTCTATATGATGGCGTGACGTGACATTGGCCGGATTGTGTGTGAGAGGCGAACAAGCGAGGGAAACAGAATAGTTTATTTCCAGAACGAAAATATTCAATTTTGTTTTTTTTTTCATCTCTCCATATACGTGTCAAATTGTCATTTTTTGAACTCGAAACAATCACATTCCACCTAAAACGCCTCCTTTGAAGTCCAAAGTTGAGGATCTGACACTTACAGAATCCTATTTTGCGGTTTTGACTAATTTAATAATGAATTTTGCGCTTTGGCTCTTTGAAAACCACAATTCCACTGGTTCGGCTCCTTCAAAAAATAAGTTTCGAACGTGCACTTCAGAAAAATCAGTTTCGTGGGGATGGCTCTCTAGAAAATGTCGACTTCATGGATTTCATAAGGTTTGAAATTGAAATTTCAAGATTATTAGCACTCACAGAACCCAATTCCATGGGTTTTACTTATTCAAAAGTCTGATTTCGCTGGATTGACTGGCTAAAAAGCCAATTTCGTGGGTGACCGATCCAAACACCCAATCTCACGGGGTTGACCCGGTCGAAACAATCAATTTCCCCGGGTTTGGGACCATACAAAAAGCAATTCTGCGGGTTGCGCTTTTTCGGAGTCCAAATTTCGTGAATTCAAACAATCCAATTTTGTACGGTTTCGGCTGATTCAAGAATATTGATTTTGTTTTTGGTTTCTTGAAAAAAAAAATATATATTTTGTCGGTATGGCTTTCTCAAAAACGCGAAACTCGAAACTTCGAAAAGGCCCTTCCTGATAATCCATTACCTCTAGGATGATACAGGGAGACCTCAATGTGAGTGATGCAATTTTTTTGGCGAAATTTACGAAATCCCAACGAAATTAATTGAGGAATTTTGTGACCATCGAAACTGGAAACCCATGATGAGCGAATATGTTTCCAAGAGCCTTCAAATCGTTGATGTCGTCGTTTTGCGATCGCGAACAGAAGCAAAACTTTCGAAGGTTGTCTGGTTCAAGAAAGCAATTTCACGGAGTTGGAATTTGACACTTGTCCGATTTTCGAGGTTTTGGCTAATTCATGAAATAATTTTGCCTTTACCTCCTTAAAAAAACAAGATTTTGCCGGTTTGAGCCGTTCAAAAACGAAGCTTCGCGTATCTTGCACCTTCGAAAAACAAATTACCGGGGTCGGCTTCTTAAAAAAGATCATCTTGACGGATTTCTCGTGTTTAAAATCGAAATTCCAAGGAGTTGGCTGATTCTGAAGAGCTATTAAAAAAAAAAAAAAAAAAAAAAAAAAAAAAACGGTTCCTTCAAAATCAGCATCACGGGAGTGGCAAGCCTGGAAGCCAATTTAGTGGGTCCGACTTCAGAAATGACATTTGGCGGGACTTACTTTTCGTGTGTTCGCACATTTGAGAGTCATGCTGCTATCCAAGGAGACATTGACAATGAGCGAGAGAGAGCATCTTGGCAGCGCTGCGTGAGTCCGGTGTTCTCTGGTACACATTTCGAATAGTGGCCTCGTACTTCACATCGAGGGCAGTGAAGCTCCGTTATGGCGGAGTGATGTGGTCTCGGTCTTGGTCTTGCAGTGAAATCATGGTCTTGGTCTTGGTCTTGCAGCCATGGTATTGGTTTTGGTCTTGCGGTCTTGGAAAAATGTACGCAACGTATGCATAATGTATGCATCGCGATTGAAATCGAGTGTAATAGTTATGTAAATGCACATAATATCATGAATTAGAGAAGAGAATAATAATTAACTTTCGGATTTAATGAGGGGTTTAAGTTTCAGTTATGGGGGGGGGGGGGCTCCTACTGCAACCCTTGTGTTTTAAAGTGAGAAAAATGCATGTCGATATTCACGTTAAAAGTAGCCATATTGACTTTGTACTTTTCTCATGTAAAAAGAAAAATATCGATAAATGACTTGGTTGGTAGAGGGGAGGGAGGTGTAATGCTGATGCTGTTGCCTGGGTGCACCGGCGCCGGGCCATTTCCAACTCGTTGGATTTGGTGGGGTGCTGGGATGACTGGGCGAGCCGCCTTGCGCTATTGGCGTTGGGCAGGGGGTTGCCGGAGGCGCTTCGCCTCCTCGACGACTTGGTCGTGGAGGCCTGGCAGGAGCGTTGGACTGGCAGTTCGAAGGGTAGGTGGTTGTTTGGATTCATGCCGTACGTGTGGATTCGGTAGGCGGAGGCCAGGTGGTTCATACCTGAACACGCGGACACCTCGATCCTCACCGGTCATGGATTGTTCAACACCAAGTTATGGCTATTCCGGTGACGGGACTCTCCGGGGTGTCGAGGACGAGACCGCTGATCACGTGCTGCGCCGCTGCGGGTTCTATGACGACTTGCGTCAACGGGAGAGGGGAGTGGAGGACCTTCCGGTGGACCCGGAGCTAGTCGCGAGCCGGAGGGAATTTGAAAAGATCCTGTCCTTCTCCCACGCCTGGTTGGCGCGGAGGGGGCTGGGGCCTATGATGCCCGTTGTAGGGTAGATGTAAGTCGGGTATTTCGCCACTCTCCCGGTCTTGGAGAACGTCCATCTCCGCGTGGTCTCTTTCGGGCACGGCTGGCTGGCCATCAGTCGTGGCTAACGACGGTGACCGGGGGAGCGACCCGCCTCTTGCTGTGGCAGCCGGGCCACGGATGGGGCGGTGTGCCGGTTGAAGGTCGGCAACGGCCTAGGCACCGGTCATTCGAAGGCATCACAGCAAGAGAGAGAAAGAGAAAGAGAGAGAGAGAACAATGAAGGAAAAAAAACCCATCTGAGACCCGGAACCTGGAGAGTACGCGTGGCATGTCTGGGGAGGGGGATGCTGATTCCTCCCTTAAATAGGGAGGAATCAGCAGCAGCAAGCAAGGTTGGCCCACGCTCAGAGACTCGATCCGCAGCATTGCGGATTGATTTTAAATTGGATTTTTCTCAATTTTAGCTTCGAATCAGAAATTTTCCTCAATTTTAACTGCGATTTTGCTCTCTCATGGTACAGTGAGTAAGCTCTTATTCCAGATTTTAGCAACGATATTTTCACATTTTTAGACGTAAATGAGCGATTTTTCATTATTTTAGCTACGAATTAGCGTTTTTTTCTTTCTTTTAGCGATTTTTACACTTTATTTCAATGAATTAGCGCCTTCTCTTAATTTTAGACGGCGGGTACCGCGAATTTCCTCACTTTTGGCCGCAGAACAGTGGAACTCACGTTTTTTCAAATGTGCCAAACTGCAGCTTCGAAATCCCAAAATCGTGGTTTGTCTCAATCATGTCACCCGCGAGCACCCACAATCCCGACTTTTTGGCCCTGTCCGACGAGAGTCGCGCGATTTCACTGCTGATTCGGTGCTGGTTTATTAAGCGTTTTGAAAGTTTACACTGCCTTACCTGTGCGTTGCAAGTGGATGACAGCTAGTTATCACCTTTTTTCGGGTAACAAAGCTAAAAGTTCGAATCACATGGAAATCTCCGGCCCCCGCTAATATATAACGCCATACACGCTCTAGCCGCTACAATTAGTGAGTCCCGCTCCCGTTTACTATAGGATGCAAGGTGGGAATTTGAGCTACAAAATGTCCCAACGAGGGGTTCCTCTCTATTTTGCTTCACTGAGGAGTCCAAATTGAGAATTTTTGGAGACTTTAGCCGCGAAAGAGCTCAATAGTTCGGTAAAATTTGCTCGATTTTATAACCGCAGAACAGTCTTATTCGCGGATTTTTTCAAATTTCATGAGTCGAACAGACAAAAACAACAAGTCTCTTGAATTTTAGCCGCGATCTGACAAAACTTGCGGGTTTTTCCCAAATTAATTCCCCGAGTAACCGAAAATCCGACGTAAAAAAGCCCAACAACTTCACCGTTTAAATTCAAAATTTCCAGGGTCTTGGCTCATTTTTAAAAGGAATTTCGAGGATATCGGTCTTTTTAAAAGCAGAATTCAGCTGTTTGGCTCTTTCAAAGCCAAAATTTTGCGGATCATTGACCCTGACAGAACCGAACTTTGAGGCATTACTCAAGCAAAAAGGCAATTTTGCTAGATTTTGACTCAGTTGAAAGTAAATTGACGTGTGGTTGACTCCTTCTAAAAAGCAACCAACGGCTGTGGGGGGGGGGGTCTGTGTAAAATGTGGCTCCGGGGGCTTGTATCTTTCAGAGTCCAAATTTCGTGGATTTGACACTTAAACAATCCAATTTCGATGTAATCGAGTCGTGCTCCCCATATAGAAATATGCCTAGATTTGGCATTGCCATGTATCGTTGGGAACGATCGAGAACCGCCTTTCTTATGCATGAGATTAAATATGTTTTTTGTGTGAAATCACGTAAGAAAATTGGAGGTCCAGGCAAAATTGGACTGCGAATGCTTCAATAATTTACGGGGTCAGCCGTGTAACGAGATAAATTTGGAGTGTTGATTCACGTAGGCATGGTACACGAATTACGAGTACCTACTCACGCTGAGTCAAAAATAGCCGATTTTTTTTCAATGTAATTTTTTCCTACTATTATTATATTTGTCTTATTTTTCTTTTCGGTTATTTTTCGATCACTGACCTATTGCGCAACAGGTTTATTGCGGCTCTATTTCAAAGTACCCCTTGTAGACTCTCCCCACTTCAAACTTTTTTGCCTAATAGAAAAAAAATAACTAAAATTTTTTATTTATTGTTTCCTGAATTTAATAAGTTCCCACAGACTAACCTTCGGTGTAATAAATTCAGGCGATATTATTATGATGATTCACTTTTAACATTAATTATTAATACCTTCACTTGTATCACTCGTGTGTTTTAACATTGTTTAATTGGCCGGATATACCAAGGGATTCGTGACCCAAAAACAAAGTTGACACGTGTGTTTTGAGCTTGTTAAGCTTAAAATGTTGTATGTCTAACGTACGACTTCTCGCCGCGTTTAATTATCCTGTGCGCTCTCCTTTCTCTTCTATATTACCTTTGAAATTTGATGTACGTCCCACGTTTTCAACAGCTAGATGAGTAACAGTCAAAGCCATTCCACGCGTGTTGATGTTGTGTAATTGTTTCTGATATTCTGTGCAGAAGCTAAGGAGGGTGGTGGGAGGGATGTTTCGGTTTTTGAACGTTACGACAAGGAAATTTTAATCAGTTTTAGCGAATCAGTTTTTTTAATCAGTTTTTAGTTATTAGCGAATCGTTTGAATGAATCAGCTCCCCTTTTTCTTTGCCACTTCTTCACCTTCGCTTTGCATGTCTCACCTTTAAAGTGCATGATAGAAAGTTCCTGGAAATACTATAGGGTTGGAAAGGGTTGTTTTAAGGGGTGAGTCAGAAACTCACTTCCCCCTTTTTACCCTACAACTTTATTGGATGGATGGGGGGAGGGGGTAGAAAGTGCCGCGACCATGACATTAGAACAATCATCAGCAAAAAAGATAGTCTATAAAGGGGGTTGAACACGTGGCACTATCACCCTTTATACCCGTCCGACAATTCACCGCTGTTCAGTGGGTGGGTGGGGGGGGGTGGAACTACAGCGTTTAAATTGTGAATATTTGTTCTGTTGAAGGGGTGGTGACGGGACACTGTGCGCAAGATTGTTATACCTGAAAACCGGGCTCATTCCTCCCTCCCCACACATCGTTTATTCCCTCCGCTGTCATTTTGATAATCCATGACTACCCCTAATGCAAAGTACGTTTAACCCTTGTTGTTCATTTGAGGGGGTGCGGTTGAAAACCTTGGCCTTGGCGATTTATTTGGTTTAAAAACAAAACGAAATATAATACAAAAAATGAAACATCAGTGACTCACCTTTCGTGGTTTTGATGTTTCGCGTAGGTGTCCCCCCACCGCCATTCTATCTCTCTCTTTGATGTTGATGATGGAGATTTGTTTAGCATAGCAAAATATGACAATGTTTGAAAAATTTATAATAATCCAACCCTACCCCACGCAAATAAGCGTTCCTCATTTCACTACCCGTTTCTCCCCCTTTTTTTTGCGTTATTTTGACGTCCTAATTTACTCAACGGTTCAACGACACCTCAAATCAATTTGTTTGCATCTTTTCGTTGTGTGTTTCAGAAAACGTGGCCTCGTACAGAGGCGTGGAGATTGCTCCACAATATCAGGGCCTTGGTGAGTTTGTTATTTTATTTTATTTTTCATTAAAATTGTTATAATTCAACAGCAGGAAAACAAGGTTTTGATTTGAGTAACGATTGTCTGATTCCATGATATTTACAACCCAAAATTTAACCCCGATCAATTTTTTGAAGGCCTCATTTTATGATCCTTCAATGTTTTGTGTTTTCCGGTTTGTTTACTGTCCCGCCTGTTAAAGCTTATCCCCTCCCCCATCCCCTTGGCGCTTTGTGAAAATATGAAAAGACTTCAAAGTTTAACGATGTGAAAAGATGTAGACGATATAGATAAAGGTCGATGTAAATTTTAGAGGTCTCTCTCACCCCTTTAACGTAATTTTAGTTGGGTAAACAGTCGTTTAAAGGAAGGAGAGATGAAAATAGGAAAATATTTTAAAGTTGAGCAGCTTTCATTTTCGCTAATGACTTGGGAATTGAGCGGGCTATAAATATAAACAGGCGGTTTGCCTTAAGGGCTTTTTCCGCCGTCCCATCACAGCTATCTTTATCTATTCTGTAATGCCATTTTTATTACACCCTCTATTAGAAGCGATTTGGATTTTCTCGGAAATTTTCCAATATAGCCTTCGGATAGTTTTCAGGATGGGGAGTTTCCCGGTGTTTTAGTGATAGAACATATAGTCGAATTTGGAGGAACTAGGGCGGACAAAATGTAATTATGTGACCACACTCTGATAGCTCGTCACTCTGGGTTGAGTCCCTTCGATTGGAAGAGAGGAGCGGAGTTGCCAAAGGAGAGGAGACTGCAAAGTTGGTCGATGTCATTGGTACACGCCTTCGTAGGCCCTCAAAATCGACCTGTTAGCTGAGGCTACCTCTCTTCATTAGAGGAACCGTGCTGACAATGTAAAAAATGACTTCTGACTGTCGATGAGACGATAAATGCTGCCCTATTTCAACAATTCAACCTCACAGAATCAGACAGTGCCAGTTGGCTTTCCCTCAGGCAGCTCAGATTACCCCAGAAACTGACTATTCACCAAACTTTTGCTCCTTCATCCTTGGTTGAACCGTCCACGAAGGGATCACGGGTCGAAATCGCTTATTTGACCCTTCCAAAACCCTAATTTGGTAGATGTAGCTTCTTTAAAAAACTTTTCGAGAGGGTTGGTTCGCCTAAAAACCATATTTTTCTCGTTATTATAGTTGATAAAAAAAAAAATTCAAAGCATGGGCATGAACTACGACCAACTGATATTTCCCGTTTTGTGGCTAGGGGCGAGAGTTCCATTTATCCTCTTGAAATGTGTGAATTCGGCGCACGACGGTGGTGTGGTATTGACAGTTTTTGAACAAAAAATCGGAGTTTTGGGATAAATTGTCAGTTATTATGAAATTATTGGCAAGAAAATTGCGATTTGAAAATTTAAGACTGAATTGTAAAGTTTATCTGGTTTGAGGCCATGTTTTAGGGCCTTAGGGCCCAAATTATCACTTTTGAAACAAAACGAAAGGATTTTTGGATAAATTGAAGGTTTTCGGGGTCCAACCAATAATTGGTTAGCCATGTTTGAGGGGCCCAATCACCTGTGGCTGAGCCTAGTGTGTCACTGGGTGACACTAATTTCAAGTTTAACTCTGAAGCTAAGGCCGTTTTCACACTTGAGATTCCGGTATTCGATTCCCGTATCGAGGATACTAAAAATACACGACAGTCAAGGCGCCCCTTCACACTTAGATTCCTTTACTTACTTTTAGTATCCGATTCCGGAATCTTAAGTGTGAATGAGCGTGTTTGCCGTATTGTATTTTTAGTATCCTCGGAAATCTCAAGTGTGAAAGCGCCCTAAGGCTTTCTGGTCTTCACTATCGCAAATTGTCAAGAGGGCGTGGGGTCCAGTCCGGCCACATCAGCGCCCAAAGGTTGACCCGCGCATCGGCAAACGTGTCCGAACAGTGTTTCTGGTCGCTATTGTCGTGAAGCAAGTTACTGCTTCTTTCTTTTCGCGAAATTAAAACTAGCTGGTCTTTAATTTCACGAAATTGCAAGTTTTGGGGCCTTTTTCATGTGACCCCGGAACCCGGTTTAACCGGCCTCGACAGCGCGCAAAGCCTGGCAAATATTGCCACGAAATTATGTAATTTTTAGCAGAAAATCTGCGATATTACAAGTTTTGGGTATGATATTTGTGAAGATGCTTGTTATTCTGGTCTTTATTTTCGCGAAATTTCAAGTTTCTGATCCTGGTCTTGATTTTCATGAAAGTACCAGTTTAAGGGCTTATTTCTAGTGACGGGGCCACCGGGAAACCCGGTCCAGCGGTTGAAGTTTGAAGAATAGGCGCATGCAGCATTTTGGAGTTAAATATCCGCATAAATAGCTAGTTTGAAGGCCTTTTTTGTGGGTGGCAAAAATGCTCGTCTTTATTTCACACGCCCTAACACGGACACTTGGAAAATAAGTTACTTTGGGGGGTGTGGGGGGAATAGACGTGGATCCAGGATTTGTTCAAGTGAGGGGCTTGGAAAATTGTGTGCTTCGTCTACTAAAATATCTATTCCTGCCATGAAAATGGTTAAACTGAATTTAACCGCACTCCAAAATGTCAAAACTGACGATTCGCACTAAAAATCCTTCCAAACTATCGATTCCCGCTCTAGAAATGGCGAAACTAGGTGCGAGACCTAAGAATGGCTGAGCTCACGATTCCTTCCTCGAAAATGGCAAAAATCAACCATCCGCGTGGCATGAATGACCAATACACAGACCAATTACGACTTAGCTTAACGGGACTATTGACTACAAATTTTGTGCCTTGAAAATAACAAAACTGCCATGATTTGCGCTTTGAAAATGCCTACACTGACACTGACTGATTGCGCTCTAAAAATGACCAAACTGACCGTTAGGACCCTACAGTATGGCAAAACTGACGACACTGGCCTATTCACTCTGTATGAATGAATGTATAATGACAATTAGCGCCTCAGAAATGGCAAACTAACCATTAGCACCCTAAGAATGATAAAACTGACGATTAGCCCCCACAAAATTATTACACCAACGATTCGTGCCTTGAAAATTGCGAGTTCGTACCCCTTGAATTGGATAAAATGACGGAGTCGTGCTCTGAAAATATCACACAGACTGTTCACGCCGCACTCGACACACTGACAGTTTGCGCCGTAAATGTGGTCAAACTAACTCTACGCTGCCTATAAATGACCAAACTGACTATGTATTCCCGATTTGAAAACCCTTAAGCGCATAATTCCTATCCTAAAAATGGCAAAAATCGACCATCCGGTCGACAAAAATGGTCAAACTGACAATTCGTGCCCTAAAAATTGCAAAAATGGCTATTCACGCTCTAAAAATGGCATACTCGTACTGGAAATTCACGTTCTAAAAGTGAGCCAAACCTGTAAATTTGTGCCCTTCAGAGACTACAGATGGTGTTAATGAAGATTCGCTCCTTCCTTGGTGCATTGGACCCAAAAACGGTAAACGGTATACGGAATATGACTTGCCGATTGGACTTGAACCCACTGAGTGATGATTCCAAAGAGGGGGCTCACTCAAGCAAGGCGTGGATCAGTGTGTGGGGGGTGTGAAGCATTAATCTTAATTTTTGGACGTTATTATAATACGGTCCATTAAGGCCCGTTTTCACCAATACCGATCAAAAACTAATCACGATTACAATAGCGTTCCGAGAAAAGAGAGTTTCCTGGCTTTATATCTGCAAAATTGAAAATTTTTAGTATTGATTTTCGTGAAAATGGAAGTTTCAGGTGTAGATTTCGGTGAAATTGCAAGTTCTGGACCTTAATTTCCGCGAAATTGCTAGCTTCGCGGTGCCTTTGTTTTTTATATGCTCAGAGCCGCAAGCCAAACAAATAGCAGCGACATTGGAACAATGGAGCTATAAACGTCATTTGAAGCAAGATATCTGTAAAAGTTGAAGATTACGGTCCAGCACTTTAGCAGCACAGCGATTTGGCGAACTTTTAAGTTTCGGGGTAATAGCGGGCTCATGGAGGCCGCAAAATGCCTCCAGAGATCGCTAATTTGCAATTTTTCAGAATTTTAGCCGCGCATTCTTCTCCGGAACTTTCTTCCATTTTAGCCGTGAAGTTTGGTCCACTAACCGGAAACTAGCACATTTTGTCAATGGTAATCGTGAAATAGCCTCCATTATAGTGAAAAAAAAAAAAAAAAATGGCACCATTTAAGAGGGGAGGGAGACATGAATAGCAGTGTTTGATCGAACAGTAGAGTCCCGGAGGCTATACTTTCCTGTTTCGTAGCAGGTGTATAGTGACCAGTTTTGGGGTCGACAAATTCACATTTTTGGCTCAATGGACTGTGCCATTATGGCTCAACTGGTAGTTTCGTGGCCAATCAGCAATGCCTGTGGGGTCAAGTTACATTTCATTCGGCTGAATATTCGCCGAAAATATTTCGTCTCAAGTCCTGGGCAGTTGGGCACTTGCTCGCTGGAAACCAGAACAGGCCGAGTTTGTTCTTGACCGTTAGCTCTCGGCCGCAGCAGTTGAGACCCCCCCTCCCGCCACCCATAAGCTCTCGGACGAATTCTGGAGATTCGTCGTTGTTGAAAACTTTTATTCGTTACTGTTCCCCTTCCCCACCTCACCGACATCCGAATTTAAGGCGTCATTCCACGAGCTATGAGTAACCATCTGACGCATATTCTCCTGTTGTCTTCGACGGTATAACGCGTGGCTCTAATTTTTTTTTTTTTTTTTTTGCGAATTATTGTGGGCACGTATTGGATTCCCTATACAAGTTTATGAATTCCAAGCAGATTTTGTCAAAATTCTTGGAAAAGAAAACGGCGCGCTTGCGGCAGTGGGAGCTGATATAACCCAATTGTATGTTGGTTCTCTATTTTTACGCGACGATAACGCGAAATATCACTTTAAAAACTTCTAAACTTGTCGAGTCGACAAATGGTGAGGTGGGAGAGGGAGTGTTATTTAATAGCTTTTTAAGCCTTTATTTTTAAACCTAGTTCGATAATACTATATTTACTCAGGTTATGCTTAATTTCGTACGTCACAGGATGTATTCCGAATAAAGAGACTCAACTTGTTTCAGAAATGACTCGAGAGTCACCAGTGACGAGTCCGGCTTTGGCGAGAAGAACGGATTTGAATTTAAATGGACACGAAGCGGCTTTCCATGAGCAAATTCTCCAAGTAAGTTGATAGATAACTCTAAATAACGCTTTGTGTATGGTCCTCCCTGCATTTTTGGTGCCTCAGAAATAAAAATTCGGGCTTTGTGCTATTCAACCGTGGGACCTAAAAAGTTGTCTAATCTCGGTTTCTAGTAAAATTGTTTGGCGTGAAAGTGAGGGAGGGAGAGAGGATTTATCTTCCATTTAACATCCTTGTCTCATAAGGGGGTTGTTTCTTGTTTCAAGAAGATATATACGAACTAGTTAAGGAAGGAAAAAGTCATTTTATTTTTAGAAAAACCTGCTTCTTTAAACGGAACGTATTTTAAAAACACCCCTGCCCTCTCCATCCCTCACTTCCGCTAAGTCATTCCTCGGGTAAAAATAGTCAATGTTCAAATAGCGTCGTAAAATGTCTAATTTTGTCACGAGACCAGATTTCTTGGGAACTCCTTGAAAACTGTCTTTTTCTAAAATAAAAAACAACCAAAATTACCTATTTTGTGCTTTGTTTTTGTTTTCTACCTTTCTTTCTTTCTTTCTTTCTTTTTTCTTTCTTTCTTTCTTTCTTTTTTTCTTCTTCAAATGTTGAAAGGTAGTACCGCCCCTGAAGATGGATTTATCCGACTCTGGAGCTAGGAGTCAAGCGCTGGTCAGCCTCAGCCGTCAGAGAGAGCTGGTGAGATATTGGATTTTTGAAATCGCTGTGGAGGGTTGGTGTGGGGGGGGGGGGCGTTTATTTTTTGGAGGCAAATAACGGCTTAGGCTGGCCTTATTCATTTAAACGTGTTTACAATTTCTTTACTTCATTTATTTATTTGTTTTTATTTTATTATTTTCAGTTAAAAAAAAGACAACAAATCCAACAGCAAATCCTTCTTCAGCATTTTCAAGCTCAACAACAGCAATTAGCCGAGCAGCATGAACAACAAATGCGAGCCCATTTGCAGGTAAGCCGTTGAAAACTCTGTAACTATAGTAGTTAAGGCGCTGGTTTAATTACTGAGCGCTCAGAATTACGTGTTTGTCTTTTGTTCAATGATTCAACCTCATGTTATTGTATCATTACGTTTCATTGTGGAAAAGAGGTGAAGGGGGGACCTTCTGTTATAATCCGGTTAATAATTCGTTAATGATAACGACTTGTAGTGCCCAATTATTGCTTGTCAACATGCTTAAAATGAATTGTAAGTGCTTTCAAAAATATCGTATTATCTCGATGTAATATCTTCCTTCCACGGGTTTGTACTACACACGAGGCTCTTATGAATAATTTTTATTACTGGGAAAATTGTGTCGCGGATGACTCACGATGATTTTTGGTTATTCAAAATAAATAAACAGCTTTTGTTTTGCCCAAGCAGGAATTGTGGGAGAAGAAAAAAGTGGCCGAAGAGCAGGAGCGCGAAGCGAGAGAGAAAGAGCGACTAGAAAGCTTGAAGAAAAAGGGAAAACATGAACAAAGCGCCGTGGCCTCGGAAGAGGTCAAACAAAAATTGCAGGTAAAATTTGAATTGAATCTTTATTGAAACTCAATCCCCCTAACGAATAATCCCCCTTCCCCCTCCACCAGGGGTTTCTTTTGGAGAAAAAACAAAGGGAAGCGGCAGCGGCGGCTGCCAACGGCACAGCTCCTCCGTCAAACTCTCAACAGCACAGAAATTGGTGAGTTACTTTTTTTTCTCGCTCGAATGGATGTTTTTTTATTTTAAATTAGTGCCACGTGGATTATTACAGTTTCTCCTCTTTTTCGACGATTTGTTTTCAAAACTAATCATTTTCCGCAAGCTATTATTCTTCTTCCTTTAAAAAAATATTCTCTCCGATTCGGGCGTCGTTGTTTTTAACCCAAATCGTTTTGTTTTGTTTTTATTTTTGTCATCAAGGGCCAGGACTTTATTTTTAGGGTTGGTTTAATTCCCCTCTTCTGTCGGTCACTGGCCTTATTTATATTTTTGATGATTCTCGTTTTGGGTACTACGCTTACGAAGGGTTAAAATGATGGGGCAAGAAAGTGTGGGGGGGAGGGAAGAGATATCATTTTTTAAACATTCACGTTCTAACTATTAGTTAATCTTCTTTAGGGTTTGTATGTAGTGAAGAGCGGGGTGTAGGGTTTAATTTGTATGTTCCGCCCTAATAATAAACAAAAAGGAGTAAGGTTCTTTAAAAAGAGAAAAAAAATGTACAAAAATATCCTCATTGGATCGTGATTTTATATTTAGATCTCCAGGCTTCTATCCTTGCTGTTTTAGAGTTGATTTGTTCAGGATTTCTTAGCTGGAGTCCCTTACCCCCACCCCTCAGTTCTACCTTCACACACTTACCTTTCGAAGAAAAATTGAAACGAAATTGAATTATTCTATTGCTCCTCCTTCGTCTCATCGAATCATGTAATCGATATTGTGTCGGTCTCCCCCCCCCCCCCAAGCACCTGATTGTGTATACTGTTGACCGCGCTGACCGTTTTGACGTTGCATTGAGAAAACTGTCGTGTGAACGATGCATAGGGGCGTTTAGGGACAAATTATTGAAGCTTGTAATTCGTTGACGTTGATCCGTCCTGCCATGGTGCTGAAGGGGTTTGCGTACTCGGTGTGGTGACCCTAAGACAGGGCCGGTCAACCTTTTTTGGTCGTGGGCCATAAACCTGGTTGTAACTCAGGCGGGCCACCCGTCCTAGCCCTCCCTCCCATCGAGCGTAACACTTTGATCTTAGCAAAAGGCCGTGACGCTCTGAATAGAACGCACTTTGGCCCTGTTCAATAACTTCAACAACATAAGTTAGCCACAGTATACTAGCGTTTTCCATTTACACAAAAAATGTGCTCTGTGGCAGCTCATAGCAGTGCCGGCTTCGGACATTTGGCGCCCCTGGGCGAATCCCCCCACTTTCGGATTTTCCCCAATTCTATCCGTGAATTAGCACTTTTTCATAATTTTCCCCGCGAATTAGCGTTTTTTCAATTAGCGATATTTTCAATGGCTCTGGGTTGGCCACCGTTGCCCTAAGAGTTAGTGTGCCAATTCCCCCCCCCCCACTATCTCTTTTCTCGATGTGTATGATTAGGCTCTCGTCCCCAGCGGTATCTCAACTGCGGAACCACAAAAATCTCGTTTTGGGGTTCTTCGCGATTTCGCGATAAAATTTTCAATTTTACCTGCTTTTGCAGTAAGTTGGAGTGAAATACCCGCAAAATAACATCATTCGGAGCTAAATAAATGTAGCATTTCATTCAATTGCAATGTTAAGTTTTGGGTCTAAATATCCTGCAAATTGCAAGTTTATAGACTTATCCTTCGCGATAAATTGCAGTTTCGGGGATTTTTTAAAGAGGTCATGGATCCAGGGCTAGCCAGACGCGACCCCCCCCCCCCACCCAAAGCCTGGCAAACATTGCCAATAAATTACAGCACTCCGAGCTAAACATTTGTAAGTTTGCCCGTTTTGGGTTAAAATTGCTAGTTTCCGGTGTTTATTCTCGTTAAATTGCCAGTTTCTCGTATTTATTTCTCCGAAATTTCCAAGTTTCGGGGGTCTTTCATAGTGACCGTGGAACCGTGGGCTAGCCGGTCACGACAGGGCAAAGTCTCTGACGCATAACCGCATAATTGCACCATGTTTAAAGGAAAATATCCGCGGAATTGGAATTTTCCTGGCTGGATACTTGCGATTTTGCAAGTTTTACATCCTATAATTTCAGTGAAACTGCATGTTTCAGGATCTTTTGTTCGTGATCCCTGGGCAAACCAGTCCCGGCAGTGCCCTTACCCTTAGCTTGGAATTTGAATTTTAATTCATTTGACAATTTAAAATTGAATGAGTGTGCATGTTAGGATCCTAATTTGAGTGAAATTACAAGTTTCCTGGCTGAATAAATGTGAAATCGATAGTTTTGGGCCTTTGGGTCTTGATTCTTGCGAAAATGCAAGTTTCGGGTCTTAATGTATGCAAAAATTGCAAGTATCGGACCGATTAATTTTAAGTTTTTGTACTAAATATCTGTGAAATAGCAAGTTTGAATTTTTTTTTTGCTGGCTCGGACTCCAGACTAGCCGGCCACGACCAACCGCGTCGTGGTTTGACGAGGCCAAACGCCGCCTCCCCCCCCCCCCCAACAAATTCGAAACATGTTGGAGGCAAATGTTTGTGAAATTGGATGTTTCCAGGCACAATTTTCGCTGAATTGCAAGTTTCAGGTCCTAATTTCGTTGAAATTGCAAGTCTTGGGACTTTGGGGGGGGGGGGGGGCTACCAGGCTCTGACTGCTCCCATATTCTGAAGAATAGCCTTGTAATTGAAACATTCAGAGATTAATATTTGTAATCTCCGATGTTCGGGTCTTATTTTGAGCACAATTTGAAGTTCCCCGACTGACTATGCGAAAAATTGAAAGTTTCGTGGCTTCGGATGTGAATTTAAGCCAAATTGAAACTTCAGGGTCTTAGATTAATAAAAATTGCATGTATCGGGTTTTTTCGCATAGTAGTGTATCTAACGGGCTGTCCAGCCCTAACAGAGCTTGCAGCCTAGTGAATTCGCAGGAAATTGGAAGTTCCATGGCCGAATATCCGCTGCAATGCGACTTTATTTTGGAGACATTTGTTAGTTTTGAGGCTTTTTGTATAGTGACCAAGCGCCTTAAGCTTGATGAAACCCGTTCCCCCGCCCCACCAACATAATGCGAAAATGCATGTTTAGGGTCTTAATTCCTGTGAAAATTTAATTTCTGGAGCTTAATTTTAACAAAATAGGTGGTTTCGGGTCTAAATTTCGTCGAAATTACAAAAATTTGGTTCTTATTTTTTGGTTTAAATTGCAAGTTTCGGGGCCTAATTTTTAACGAAACAGGAAGCTTGGGGTCTTAAAGTGACATTACAATATTTGTACCTTGATTTTTGTGAAATTGCAAGTATCGGTAACTGTTTCATGTGTGAACCGCTTCCCCCACGGTCCAGCCAGATCCAGAATGCCCAATGCTTGAAGAACGACTGAAAAATTACATCATGAATGACACCAATTTGGAGCTAAATATCGGTGAATTATACGTATGTAATGGAAATTTCAAGTGAATTCGTTAATTCACGCCTTCACGGTCATGATTTCAAGCAAAATAGTCAGTTTCTGGGCATATTTTGTGGCGGCTAAACCCAGGCTAAGCGGTACCATGAAACACCGCCAAAATCCTGACGAATACCTACGTAATTGGACGTTCGCTGGCTGGAATATCCACGTGAGCGCTAATTGAGGGGTGAACGTGTGAAAAAAAAAAAAAAAAAATGCTAATGCGCAGTTAATATTGAGAGAAAGCGCTGAATTCAATGCAAACATTGAGAAAAAGCGATCGTTCGCGGCTGAAATTGAGAAGTCGCCAATCCACCGTTTCTGGAGGCGATTTCTCGGCTGAAATTGAGGCAAAGAGCTAATTCACGGCTAAAGACTAAAAAATATGTGGGACGTTGATTGATTGATTGGTTGGTTGAGGGAGGGGGTTCCCCAGTCTCATAGTCCTTAGTCAATCAAGCTGACGGGCGGGGAGGGCAGTATTTTTGCGGTCGCGGATGAAATTGAGAAAAATTGCTAATTCGCGCGGATAAAAAAGCTTCCTCGCGGCTACATTTTGAAAAAAGAGTTAATTGGTGGGTAAAATAAAAAAACTGCTGAAATTTAGAGTAATCACTTGATTATCGGCTAAAATTAAGAAGGACGCTAATTCGCGTGAATAAACTGAAAAAAAAAAAAAAAAACTATTCCGGGACTATAGAACAATAACTCTACTACTAAAATTGAGGAAATCGCTGTTTCGTGGGTAAAAGTGAGGAAAGGTCCTAATTCGCGGTTAATATTGTACTTAAGTGGTAAATCGCGGCTGAAGTTGAGAAAAATCGCTAATTCCCTGGATGAAAACGTTACTTCTTTGGTGAAATTTATAGGAACAAGGGTTAATTCACAGTTCACAGCGGCTAAAGTTGAGATAAATTGCCAATTACCGCCCAAAATGAGGGAAAACGCTAATTTGTGAAACGAATTGACAAAAATTACTAATACGGGGTTAAACTTTGAAAAATCGCTAATGCGCGGCTTAAAATAAGGAAAAGTAGTAATTCGCGGCTAATAACGAGAAAAATCACAAATTCGTGGATAAAACTGATTTTACTCGCTAATTGTACCTGCTGATACACGGAAGTAAAATTGCCGTGAATTACTTTTTTTTTTTAAACATTTTAGCACCGCACTAGCAATTTCTTCACTTTTGGCCATGGATTTCGGCTTTTCCTCAGTTTTTTCTAGTTTTCCAAGTTTTTGCCTTGAAGTTGACTTCAGAAACCAAAGATTTGAGCGGCGAATTTAGCGTATTTCTCAATTTTGGCCGAGATTAGCGCTTTTTCTCCATCTCATCTACGAATTAATCAGAAATTTTAAATTTTGGATGCGCATTAGCTTTTGTTCTACTTTTAGCCGCTAACTACTAGTGCTTTCTCTCAATTTCATCCGTAAATTAGCAGTTTTTCTCAATTTCAGTCTCGAATTTGCTCGATTTTAGCCTCGAATCAGCTTTTTTGCGTTTTTCCCCTTAATTCTATTCTCGAATTAGTTTTCTTTTTATATTTTGGCACCGAAATGGGCAATTAGTCTTCACTTTTCGCTATGACTTATTGCGTTTTCCATTTACATAAAATTCCGCTTCAGAGCAGTTTGTATGCACTCGTCCTCTCTAAATTAAAACACATGTTAATGGAGAAGGCTCTGGAGCAGAATTTCATGTGAAATAGAAAACGCTATAAGCGTCTTGACGTTTCTTTCAAAAACCACGGATTTCCGTTTTCTCGATGTTATAGCCGCAAAAATAGAGTTCTTTCAATTTCATCCACGAATTAGCGTGTTTCTTGACTTAAGCCGCGAATTTGTGGTTTTTTCCTGCAATTGTATCCGCGGATTGGTTGTTTTTATATACCTACTTTATGCGTGAATTATCTCTTTTTCTTAACCTCATCCGCGAATTTATCAGCGACGCAGCGATTTTAGTGATTTTTCTCAATTTTAGCCGCGAATTAATTTGCGATTTTTCTTAATCTCGGTCGTGAATTATCTTTTTTCCGCAAAATTAGCCACGAATTAGAGCCTTTTCTCGTTTTTATCCGCGAATGAGAGATTTTTCTCAATTTCAGTGGTGAATATGCCATTTTGCTTAATTTTAGCCTCGAATCGACGAGTTTTTTCCCCCTATCAATTTTAGCCTCGATTTTGTTTCACTTTTATAGCCCACCTTATAGCCCATTTTAGGCCAAAGATCAGCACATTAGCGTTTTCTTTCTACATTTTAGCCCCAAAATGGCCTCTGCCTCTATACACTCGAATTTCTGCAACCCTTCAACTTGGGAACGATTGAGCCACCCTGACCCTAATTTTACTGGTTGGGGTCACCATTAATCAATATTATGGGAAACCAATGTCGTTTCCCTAAGTCTTGAGTGAAAAAGTCATAACGTCTTTGGTTTGGCTCTTTCAAAAATCAATTTCGTGACTTTGAGTCTTCATAAAACCAATTTTGCCGACTTGACTCTTTCGGAAAATCAATTTCGTGGGTTCGGCTCACTAAAAAATCCAACTTAGACGATTTGCTTATCAAAAACACCTTTTTTCCCCCCTGTTTTGACTCTTCAAACGACCAATTGGGTGGCTTGGAGCTTGGTGGTGGTAGTGGGGGGAGGGGGTGGCATCAGCCGAAGAACCGCCTCGTTGCTGGGCTGTTGTTGTTCGACTTTTCGTCCCCCCCCCCCCAGCTCAGCTTTCGGTCGCTATAACTTTGTGGTTTTTACGGCGGTCAAAAAAAAAAAAAAAAAAAAAAAATCCACCCCACCCTGCCGCTTGTCATTTGGTTCTTGTTTTACTCAATTCCATTAACTAATTTGCTAAATTGTGTTTACGCTATTTATGAAGAACAGCTTTCAAAAATAATAATGACTCATAAATTAGTGATATTTTTGGTTTTTGTGGCTCGATTGGTTGATCGCGCACATCGTTCGTAATATGAAAAAAAAAGTGTAATTTTATTAAATTTGCATTACAGTTCTTATTTTATTTTATAGGAATGGTGGGGGCGGGGACTTCATCTCCCGATACCAAGGGTGCCGTTAATTTTTATTGTTTTCTTTGGTTTAGGACTGTTCTCCAACAAAATCCTGCCGCAGACGGGGTTTCGCTTCCAGGTGGACCTCATTACAGGTTTAATCCTCTTCTTGGAAAATATGAGGATGAATATCCGTTAAGAAAAACAGGTAAGAGGAAAATGCTGCACTTTTTTTGTTTTGTTTTGTTTCTTTCTTTTTTTTAGTTTTAATAAATTAACCGCTTGATTTAACTAAATGTTTAATCAAAGTGTGTTTTAGTTTAAAGCTTGAGGCAAGTGTTGCTTTCCCCTCAAAAACGTATCATTAAAACATTTTTTTAGCATCCGAGCCGAATTTGTTAAAAGTCCGTCTGAAACAGCGGGTTATTGAACGACGCGCTAGTCCGATGGCTAGGAGAAAAGATCGACTTCTAAAAAGAAAATCCACTCTTGCAAGTAAGTTTTTTTTTATGCACGGTTTTTGCGTAGTTGATTTAATTTTTTTGACTAATGAAAAACTAACTTTTTAATTAATATGATAAGTATATAAGACTATGAGAGGGGGGGAGGGCTGAAAAGAGTTTTCATAGCTAACGTGGTGGGGTGGATGTTTGTATTTGTGCAGTGGAATCGGGGAGCAGCAATCCTGACTCATCTGGTCCGAACTCGCCACCAGTGCAATACGTGTCGCAGTTATCGCCACCCGGTGGTCATACTACGCCTATTCAAGAGGTGGTATTTGAAGGATTTGTTTTTTTTTATGATTGTTTTTTTTTTTTATTGGGGTTTTTCGGTTGTAGGAGGGCGAATTGTCTTATGGGCAACCGTCGGCTCGATCGGATCAAAGTGGGAGTCTTAATGACTTGTCGATTTTGTATAGTAGCCCGTCCATGCCTAATATTTCGTTGGGTCGACCCCCAAATTCATCGGCTGGGGTGTGTATTTTTTGGAGTACTTTTTTTGGAAGAATTTTTATAATTTCTGTGATATTTTTTTAATTAGGAGGGTAGTAAGTTGGCCCCAGTCTCAGAGGCGGAAGTGCGGGCCGCTTTCGCCGCTCGCCTCGGCATGCCCCTCACGGGGCAAATGCTCCCCGGTACCCTCCCTTTCTACCCAACCCTACCCGTCATTGACAGTGAATACTCAAATCCTACGTCGCCTTCCTTCATTCAAAAACAAATGCAGTCACTCGAACAGGCCCGCTCACACCATCAGCCCGTCTATCATCCACCGCCCATCACTGACACTCAAGTCGCTCACGCTAAATTGAACAAAGTGGGTCACCGTCCGCTGGGTCGAACTCAGTCGGCACCATTACCGCTTGGCCACCCCATGTTGAACGCATCCTCGGCACCGATGAACTCCATCATTCACTACGAGGAGTCACAGCAGAAGCCATTCCATCAGCCGACCATCTCGAGTAATCTTCTCAAGCAACAGATACGACAGACGGTTTTAACGAGGGTTGGTAGCCGCGTTCACATGTCGAGCTCTCCGTTGGAAAACACTCCAGAGGCTGATGACAACGCCGAAGTGATAGATCTGACGGAGAAGAGCAGTCGAAGTAATTCATCATCGACTGACGACCCTGAATCCGAAATGTGTCGACAGCAGACTTTCCTCCAGCAACAACGTGATCTCATGATGAGGCACTCTCTTCAAGTCAGTCAAAGTACCACGGGTGTCCCGAGCAGTCGGTCCGCCTACGTCGGACGACCTCTCGCTCGTGCCCTGTCAAGTCCTCTGGTCGCCCTCGGCGCCTCCTCCACTGAACCGCAGTTGACCAGTAATCACACGCCGCCCAAGTTGGGAAGCCCGCAACGAATTACAACGGGTCTCGCCTTCGACTCGGGCATGCTCAAACACGCGTGTATGTGCGGTGAAAATGGTTGGCACCCTGAACACGGCGGTCGTCTTCAAAGTGTATGGGCTCGCCTCGGTGAAACGGCGCTGACTCAACGGTGCGTTCGAGTTCGCTCTCGAAAGGCGACGCTCGAAGAGATTCAAACTTGTCACTCCGAGCCTCACACTCTTCTCTTCGGTAAGCTTCGAAATAACCGTTTTAAATATTTTAATCGCCGTCTTGTCCATTCAACCCAACCACAGGAACCAACCCGATGAATCGACAAAAACTTGACATGAGCAAGCTCTCACAATTGCCCATCAAAAGTTTCGTTCGCCTTCCATGTGGTGGCGTCGGAGTTGACTCCGATACAACTTGGAACGAAATTCACACAGCGCCCGCCGCTCGAATGGCCGTCGGATCTGTGGTTGACTTAGCGTTTAAAAGTACGTATCCTCATCCTACGGCAAATATTTTATAATTTAAAACTAATTCTAATTTTTTCGTGCAGCCGCCCTCGGTGAAATTAAAAACGGGTTTGCCGTTGTTCGACCCCCGGGACATCACGCCGAAGTTTCCCAGGCGATGGGATTTTGTTTTTTCAATTCCGTCGCCATTGCATCGAAACTGTTACAGCAGAAACTCGACTTACGTCGAATTTTAATTGTTGATTGGGTGTGCATTGATTCTCCCCTCCCTCTGCACCTCACCACCCTCGAGTCTTTAATCTCGAAAATTTTTAATTATTGAATTTTCGCAGGATGTTCATCACGGCAACGGCACACAGCAAATGTTTTACGATGACCGACGAGTTTTGTTTATTTCATTACATCGGCACGACGACGGTAATTTTTTCCCTGGGACCGGCGGTCCAACGGAGTGTGGAGTCGGCCCAGGTCTGGGCTACAATATCAACGTTGCGTGGTCAGGAGGTTTGAATCCCCCTATGGGGGACGCCGAGTATTTAGCCGCGTTTCGCACGGTTGTTATGCCCATTGCAAAGGTAAACCATCCCATTGCATCCCTCCCAACATCGTTTTAGTGTTAACCCGCTTCTTCTCTACAGGAGTTCTGTCCCGATATTATAATGGTGTCGGCCGGTTTTGACGCAGCCATCGGTCATCCAGCTCCACTGGGTGGCTACCGTCTGACGCCCGCCTGTTTCGGTTGGATGACTCAACAGTTGATGACTCTGGCCGACGGCAAGGTTGTACTCTCGCTGGAAGGGGGCTACGATCTACCAGCCATCTGTGATTCGGCCGAAGAGTGCGTCAGAGCTCTACTGGGCGACGACCCTTCGCCAATTATTGGCGATGAGTTAAAGCGACCGCCCAATCAGAACGCTATAGACACCCTTCAGAAGACGATTGCCATCCAGGTGAGCTCATGGAGACTTTTGCATTTTTTTTTTCTTTGAGGGGAGGAGGGGGTCGGCTCGAGAAAGTCCTGGTTTCCGTCCATCCCACGAGCTCTAATTTTGTGATTTTGAGAACACTGTATCCGTTATTCCTAGCTTTCGAGCGATCTTGTTGGTTTCATTTTTTGAAAAGTATTTTTTATTATTATTTTTTTTGAACAGGGTTATTTATTTATTTTTTTTAGTTTTTAATATCGACCGTTCTTCTGTCTTTTTTTGAAGTTCATAGGGGGGGGGGGGTTTAGAAATTTGTTCGAGGGAACCTTACCACGTGAAGCCAATGCATTTTCTATCAACACTTCACCTTGTTGAAATCAGGAAATACGATATCTCTAGGGATACAGAATTTCTCCTCAAAGGAAAAAGAGGAAGGGACAATTCCGTGGTACGTCATTGGAATGCTGGTGAGATGGAAGAGTGGGGTATAGTGTTCCTGCGAATCAATCTGACACTATCTGATTATTCCAACTTTAAACAGGAGTTACTCCTACTTGAAATGTGCGTGGAATTTCGCTTTTAAGCAACGTGATATCGCGAGGAAGCTCCCATTCATTAATTAACTTGTTTGCCTCTTCAAATCTCGGATAGTATCGGGTTAGTGGGGGGGGAGGGGGCTATGCACGAGAAAGTAGGACTCTAAAGTAGAACGCCTAAAAACCAGTATACAATGACTCGTTGATCAGTTGTTGTTTACTTGACTACTCGACTAGGCAGTCGTGCTTGAATTATGTAGCGACCGACGGCTACAAACAGTTGAAAAATAACGCAGAGAGTACGGGTCAGTCTTCTTTTTTCCGATCTATGATCCTTGGTTTGCCAGAGCCACTTAGTCCTGGTCTCATAAGCCCTAGTGAGCCTGGGTCCCACCTGACTCGGTTTTACCTGGTCTGGTCAAGCGCCAGTTGGCGGGGATTGTTGCGAGCAGTATCTGAACTCCGTGTTCCTCTGTTCCTGGGCTTGGCTCATTCAAATTCAAAGCCCCCCCCCCCTTCTGATGGCTGGACGTGAAATCCCCCAATGGGTCCAGTGGTGAACCCACACAGATTGGAGCCCTGGGTGGGAGTCTCTATGAGAAGGCCCCTTTATCTATCAGTGAACAAGAATTATACATAGTATAAGTTTCACGTAGCGTTGAATTATGTCTTATTCTTAATTTTAGCCGCGAATTAGCGATTTTTCTTAATTTAATCCGCGAATTAGAGATATTCCTCCATTCCAGCAGCGAATAAGCGTCTCAGACAATTTTTTTAAACTGCGAATTAGTGATTTCTTTCACTCTTCGCCATGAGTTAGTGCCTTTTCACTATTTTAGCTACGGCGTTGCCTTAGGAAGCCGTGAATTAGCGCGTTTTATTAATTTTAGCAGCGATAATAAGAGGTTTTTCCAATTTAGGTCGATAGTGTTTTAAGCTAATTTTCAAAGTGTTTCAATTCGTTCAGTACGTGATTTACCAGTCTCTTAGGCTTAAACAATGCTAAATTGACAAATGCATGCGATTTTGGCCAAAACACCTCATAGGGTACGTCCGAACCCTCTCAAAGTGGCAAAAAAATGAGCAAAAAATTGAAGGAAAATCGTGTAGATCTACAGTATGAAAGAGCTAAATTCGTGAAATTGTTTTTGTTTTTCAAAGAGTCAATCCATTGAAATGAGATATTTGAGTGCTTGAAAAGCGCGAAATGTTGGGGGAGGTGGAGCTCAAACTCTCACCCTGCTGAAAGGTTTTGATGACAAAGGGGACTCTTTTATGCCGAGAGAAACTTCGATGCAATTTTTTGTTTATAAATCCCCCTCCCACCAAATATCAATGGCGCTCCCCGCACCATTGACTCACCCTCGTGTGGGCCTCTTAGGCCGTTGGTTTCGGCCATCCAGTGTGACCGAGTTGGGAGGGAGTTGAAAAATGTGATGGTTTATAAAAATGTGTCATCTGTTTTGAAGCGCTTAAAGGAGATGTAAAGGTTAACGTTGGTTTCTGAATACGGGCCTCAATATTCTAAAAATTTGAATTGCATCCTTAATTTGCCCAAAATTGCCAGTTCCAGGCTATTTTTTTTTTTTTTTTTTTTTCACCCGAGGCTTGACGGCCACGACAGCGGCGCTCAAAGCCTGTCTCGAGACGACATCACGTCCGTGACCAAAATCTGCAAAGTTGCGAACCTTTAAACTGAAAATTCGTACAATCGCTAGTTTCTGGCCAGTAGCGCCGACACAATATCCAAGGTGTAGCAAGCCGCTACACCTGTCTAAGGGGTCAATATCCAAATATTAGCCACGAGCTTGCCTTTAAAAATCGTGAATTTGGGTTTTTGAAAATGTTTTGTCAGGAAATTCAGTAGTTTACCGCAGTTAGAGCCACGTTTGTGAATCGCGAAACAGGACTTTTCCTCCATTTTTATCACGAATTGGAGCTTTTATCATTTTACCGGTAAATACTTTATTAACTTTAGCCGCGAATTACACCTTTTCTCTATTTTAGCTGCAAATGAGCGCTTATCTCAATTTTTTCTGGGAAATTAAAAGAGTTTTCTCAGTTATAGCAACGAATTATTTCTCAATTTTTACTCGATTCAGCTTAGCTTAATTTTAGCTTCATCTTTAATTTCAGCTTTTACTTAATTTTAGCCGTAAATTCACGAATTCTCTCTTTTTGAGCCGCAAATCAGCGTTTTTATTGCCTAAAGCCCCTAGATTAGAACGCTTGCTCGCTTTCTCAATTTTAGCCTCGTATTTACGTCCTTAAAAAACTTATGGTTGGCGCATTTTTTCTATTTTAGCAGCGAAGTAGCCTTCAGATACCCTGCCGTGCTGATTGCCTTAAGAATTGGCGTTTTTTACTTAATTTTAGAGGCAAATGAGCTATTTTTCTCAATATTATCCTCGAATCAATGCTTTAAAACCAACAATGTTAGTTTAGGAGCAAAGTTTAGTCACGAAGTTGCCTCGAGAAACCATGAATTGGCCTTTTTTCAATATTAGCTGACAATGAAACTGCTGAGCGATTCATCTCTGCTTGTTCTCAATTTTAGCCACGAATTAACGTTTTTCTGAATTTTAGCTGCGAATTAGTGATTTTTGTTAATTTTAGCTGTTTATTAGCGATTTCCGTTATGTAGCGATCTTTCTCGATTTTAGCGATGCATTAGCGTTTTTCTCTGAGTGCCCTTGCACTCAATTTTAGCAGCAAAGCATTTTTTTTTTTTTTTTTTTTTTTTTTTTTTTTTTTTTTTTTTTTTTAAAGCCATTTTTCCAAATTGTAGTGGTGAAATTAGCGTTTTTCCTAATTTTATCCGAGAATTAGTGATTTTTTCCACACTTTATCCCCAGGACTTGGTGATTTTTCTCCATTTCAGCCACGAATCAACGCTTTTCCCCAATCTGAGGCCACTAAGTAAAATTTTTTTTTCAATTACAACTGTGAATTGGCGTTTTTCTCCACGTCACTTATCGCCATACTCGTAGCGTGATGGCGTGTGTGATTTTTTTGGCGGGGGGGGGGGAGGCTCTCATAGGCGTGGGTCGGCCCTTTTTAAGAGTTCTGCTACGCTTTGTATGGCGCCACTGATTCTGGTCATTATTTTTCGTGAAATTACAAGTTTCGAGGCCTATTATTATTGGTGGCCACAGAACCCGCGGGCCAGCCTGCCACGGGAACGGCCATAGTCTGACGAATAGCAACATTTTGGAGCTGACTATTCGTGAAATTGGAAACTCCCTGGTCAGAATATTAGCGAAATCGCTAGTTTCTGGTTTTATTTTTGCGAAATTGCTAACTTATAGTCTGCTGATTTTTAAGAAACGACAAGTTGCTGGTCTTTTTTATCGCAAAATTGCAAGTTTCGGTGCCTTGTGTTATAGTTACCGCGCAACCAGGGTCAACCGGCGCTTAAGCCAGGTAAATTGCCATTGATATTATTACGTACGTCAATCTGAGCTGAAAATCTGCGAAATTGCCAGTTTCGGGTATCGATGTGCACAAAATTGCAAGTTTCGCCTGTAAATATATTCGTGAAATTGCTTGTTTCGGGAATTCTCAGTGAGGGGGTTCGGGGTTGTTCAGGGAATATATTTAGTGATTGTGGAACCCGGTCTTGACGGCATGACGGATAGCAACAAATTCTTACTAGATACCCGCGAAATGGCAAGTTTTGGGTCTTAATTTGGCAGATCCCATGGTAGCCGGCCCCAAAACCACCCTAGGCCTGAAATTGAATGCTTAACAGCCGTATATCTGCGTCCTGCGAAAATGCAAATGTTTCGTAATCATTTTGGTAAAATTGCGCATTTTAGAACCTGTTTATCCGAGTGGACGTGGACCTCGGTTCAGCTAGCTTCGAGAGAGAGCGCCCAAAGCATGATGAATAGCCGTAAAATTACAAAATTCCTTGCTAGATCTCGATTAATTCGCTAGTTTCGGGGCGTTTTTTGTGGGCTGGAGAGTCCCTAAGGCCCTTTCAAGCATCCCTTTTTCCATATGAATAAATTTGGTTACCGTAGTCACAACGCCTTGGAGTCACCACTATTACCCCTCAAATTGACCATAAATGAGCGTTTTGATCGATTTTGACAGGCTCCCCAGAAAGACCATGTCAAGGTCCGCTCGGACCGAGTCTATTTCTCGCTACTTCATGACTGCCCCCTCCCCCTCTCCGCCTTAACTATTTCAAATTTCTTGTAATTTTCTCATAACTTTTTTCTCATCTTACGGTTTACAGTTGGGTCACTGGCCCTGTCTCAAAGAGTTGGCTCACACCGTCTCCTGTTCGGCCCTAGCTGCCGGTGTCAACGTGGGCGAAGAATCCGAGAATGTCACCGCCAACATGGCGTCACTCTCGATGCAACAACAAGTCAGCTCTCATTCGAAGTAAATTTATCCCCCCCCCCCTCGTCATAATGTCTCTATTTTAACAGCCGCCCTTCTATTTTTTTTTTTTTTTTTCAGAACTAACGAACGTGTTGACAATTCGGTGGAACCGATGGATCAGGACGAAGTTAAATGAGAAAACCGCCTACTGTAACAATAAGGAAAATAAAAATAGAAGAAGAAGAAGAAAAAAAAATTGTGTCATCTCCGCCGGCGGCGATGCTTGAAATTTGTTCTTTCGAAGGAGAAAAGTGTCCACTGACGCGCAGGCTCCTCTCAAGCGGATTTTTCGCCTATTTTTTTGTGTTTTTTCCCCCGGTGAGAAGAAGATAAAAGGAGAACGAAAAACGCCTCCACACATCATATTTACATTTCCGAGTCATCATCACTTAAGGTAACTTTCATCACATTCAGCGAAAGGGGTACCCTCTCTCTTGTTTGAAAACTCTTAGAGGAAAAATTGGGCCTTGTTCGTTTGTTGTTCTAAAAAAAGGGTATAAAAACTCAGTTTTTATTACTCTTTTGTTTTGTGTCTTTCGATTTGTTTAGGATGTGACCTCCTCCTACAGAGGACGAAAAATTGGTTAGTTGTCAGAAGTAATTCCCCCTCCCCTCGCCATGGTTAAGTTGGTAGGGGGATGAGCTTTTTTTGTGTTATATACCAAAGAAGTGCCCGCAATTTTAGTTTTTTTTTGTTTTTCTAACCGGTTTATCGTTTTTTTTTATTTAAAAAATTGTAGCTTTGGCGAAAAAATTAATTTCTTAGAATTAAGGACCAAAGCAAACTATTGAGTTAAAAAAAAAAAAAAAAATTAGAAAATTGTCGCTTCAAAAAAGACAAACGGATGCTAATTCTTAGGGCAAGCTCACGATTCAAGGGCTGTTTGTATGGGATAAATTTAATAACATTTCTAGCTTTTTCCTCGGCGTGGTAACCTGCCCCTGGCTGGTATAACCAATCCAAATTGTAATGAGGGGGAGGGGGATTTAAAGAGAAAAAAAATATGTTCACTCGCATTTACGTTATCGTTCGTGTTATTGTTCTTCATTGGCATTTTAAAATTAATATGGTACAAAAAAAAAAGAAAAAAAAAGGAATCCCCCCTTTGGGATTGAAACTAGGGAGTAACGAGTGTGTTACTTAACGGCATTTAAAATGCAAAAATATGTTTCGCGCTGAGCATGAATGTGATTATTTTTTTGTAAAAAAAAAAGAAAAACAATTACCCTGAATAAGCAAATAATCATTCCATGTAGATTTTCTTTTTCTTTTTTTTTTCTTTTAGATCTCTTAAAATAGTAGCCCGTCCTTTTGAGTGCTTGACTCCCTTTTCTCACTCTAATAATTGTCTTAATAATTCAAAAAAAAATTGGAATCTTGAAAGGGATAAAGCGTCAATGTCTTTAATTTATTAATCTAATTAGAAATAACTGAGTATACAAAATAGCTTGAAACATGAATTCACTCGTAGTTTTTAAAAAAACGTCAATCTTTATCGTTGGGCCGGACAGAAAAGACATAGATAAAAGTTAGGAAATTCTGGCTCGGACGCCCGCCGAATTTCAACCCTCTCTCCCACCCCACCACTTCCCATTCACAGTATCGTACACTTTAGTGCGTAATTTTCTACGTTATTCACGGCATTTATCACCCTCTTGTTAAATCCCCCTAGTCACACACACTAACTTGGTTTGGTTGGAGTGCGGGGGGTGGGTTTTTTTTTTATTTTATAATTCACGTGATTCCAGTAAAGATTTTCGAGCCGTCGAAATCCATCCAAACCAAACGCACCACACACCGCCATTACTTTGTCCACACTTATTTATTTTTTATTTTTCATTTTTTTTGTCAACTTTTTTACCGCCTTAATTTGTCTTCTAAGGCCCTTAAGCTGCTGGTTTTAGCTTACGGCATCGTAACAATAAACTCTTGCACTGAAATTGTTCTCTAACGAATGAAAATAATTGATAAAAACTACGGCGGGCCCGTCAGTTTAATAGACTCATGAGGAATAATAATAAATAATAAATACCTACCTACAATTACCGGAACTTATTGGATCACTTTACCCCTTCCCTCTTCAAAGCCCTTCCCTTTTTTTTGTGTAAGGTCAAAGGATTATTCTAGTCATTATCGTTTTAAGGCGTATATTTTTTATTCCAGTTAAAATAAAAAACAAAACAAACAAAAAAAATGTTTTGAGGGAGTATAAAAAATATATATATTGGCGTAGGCGTTAATCAGTGTTCATATTATATTTTTTGAAGAAGAAGAAGAAAGAAAATATTTTTGTTTAGGTTAAGGAAATAAATGAGACCATCTAATTAGCACATTTACATACATATACTCGTATATACATTTTTAAACTGAAAATTTTGGGTACGCAATATTTTGTTTTTATATTTTTAAAGAATTTTTAGTTCATGTTGGGAAAAAAAACTAATTTTTATTTTATGAAAAAAGAAATATTTATATATTCGTTATATCTATGTCTATATTAAATGTAATAAATATTAATGATTATGAAAAACAGAAGAACAAAATATTTAAAAAGAAATGTCAGGAAAAAGTACCTTGGTATTTTAAGAAAAAGGAAAAAAAAAACAGACTTTTTTCTTTGTTGCGAAGGCAACATTGTAATATTTAATAAAGAAAAATAATCACAAAAAAGTATTAAAAAATGGTTATTTACATTCCAGGGATTTTCCAAATATTTGCCTAGTGTAGTAACATTACAATTGGTTTTATGAAATAGGGGGGAGGGGGGTTGAGGACTCAGACACTCAGCGATATAAACTATTTTGTCTTTTTTTTTGCGTTACACTTTTTTTTTTTTGGTTTTTCTCTTTTTTTTGCAGAAAAGAGAACTGTTACATAAAATACCCATATTCACCTCCGAACTTGGGAAACTAAGTTTTTGTTTTATTTTATTTATTTTCATTATTTCCTTATCGTCTATTTCTTTTGACTTTAAACTAATATTTACATTTTTTTTTACAGATTATGTGTAGTATTTACAAACATTTTTTTTCGGAGAGGCTAAAACATTTAAAAAAATAGCTTTTCCTTATTATCGAAAACTTTTGTTTTTCCTAATAGCGTCGCACCTGTGTTATATTTTATTATTTTTTAAAAATATTTACATTTACATTGAAAAGGTGAAGACAACAAGAAGCGTTTTCATTTTTACGGCCAAAATGGTGTCGTTACTAATTTTTTGTCCTCTCACTTTTGTACTCGTTTCAAGTTTCAATCCCCCAAATTATGACCTTGAATCAAGCGAGAATGAAGAAAAAAAAAAAAAAAAAAAATGAAAATGAAATGAATGAAGGAAAACTGGGGAGAAAAATCTTACTGTAGTGAAATTAGGCGTTTTTGACCGAAGATTGGTCGCAGGTTACTCCTTTAGGCTGCTCAAGCATTCTGCACAACATTTTTTGTTCCGGCATTTACATTGTCGGCAGATTCAAATGTCAAGAAATTGGTACACCGCGAAAACTGCCGTTTATCCGTCAAAAATACTGAAGTTGATCTGCAGGAAAGTGACCTGGTTATTGAATTGAGTAGCCTGGAAACTGACAATGTGACCGGAAAACTGACTAAGTGACTTACTTGGGAACTGACCAAGTGGCCTGGAAACTGACTAAGAAGCTAGAAAACTGTAAAGTGGCTTGGAAACTGAAATAGTGGCCTGGGAACCGACAAAGTGGCCTGGAAATTTAAAAAGTGGCTTGGAGACTGGCGAAATGACTCAGAAACGGACAAAGCGTCCTGGGAACTGACAAAGTGGCCTGGAAACTGATAAAGTGACATAGAAATGGTCAAACCTTGGGGAAGTGGCTTGAAAACTATGTAACTCGGAAACTGAAAAAGTGACTTGGAAATTGACAAATTGATATGGAAACTGTAAATGCGGGCTGAAAACTGACGAATTAACTTTGATACCAACATCGTGTCCTGGATAATGTCGTTTTCTTTGTCAGAAACTGACACTCCAATAAAATGACTGCAACAAAAATGCGAAATTTGTTTTCTTCAAATATAAAATGCATGTTTCAGCCCTGACACAGCAAAACTGCACGTACAAATAAGTGACTATTCCACTCCATCACTTTTCGTAATCATCATTTTTCAATATAGGCAATTTTCTGGATTCAATCAGATTTGGTAAAAAGAATGACTTGAAGGTGGGGCGATCGTCCTGGTGATCCCGCCATTTTAATTTTATAACTAATCGATTATACGACCTATCAATGTAATCGATACCTCAATTTTTAGCCGGGTTTCGCATCCTCCAGTCCTGCCTCGCCTATACTTTTGCACATTTTGGCCGTATTTCTACGCCAATCCCGGGAATTTGAGAGTTTCATTTCGATCTCCAGGAAACTTTGCAGGAGCGTTAGATCTTACTTTTTCAAATTTTAATCGAGAAATAACCGTGAAAAACCTTCGAACTGTGACGTAGGAAATTCGTCCTCTTCTGTCGCTTTATTTTGTAAAGCAAATTCTTAACGCTCCTGTAGACTTGTCTTGGGATTAAAATGAGATTCTAAAATCTGGGATTGGCGTAGAAGTACGGCCAAAATGTATGTGCAAAAGTGTAGGTGGGGCACGACTGGGAGGGGGTCGAGGAATCAAGTGTGAAACCTCCCCTTACGCGGACAACGATTAAAAAAAAAAAATGGACATTTCTTTTGGCGGAATGAGACCATCTCGTATTGAATATTACACTCCGGGAAATTAGTTTCGACTTAACTTTGCGATGATTTTGAGCTTGAATTGACGGGAAAAGTAAAACGTCAGTTGGCAACGCTAGGCTATAGGTTTATGTGTATGCCTTTTGGTTTGAAAAATGCGCCTCCTCCTTCTCCAGGGAAAGTCAAGAAATATGGCGGAATGTACTGTGAATTAGACTTTGTAGTGGATGGGGTTATTTTGCTTTGGTTTGAAGTTTTGCTGTGGTTTTGTGGCTTTGCTGTGGTGTGGAGTTTTGCTGTGGTTTGGAGCTTTTCTGTGGTTTGGAGCTTTGATGTGGTGGAAGCTTTTCGCGGTTTACGGTGCTCTCGCTGGACCTTTGCTGTGATCGGAGCTTTGCTGTGGTTTGGAATTTCGCTGTGGTTTGAAGAATTTCTGGGGTTTGGAGCTTTGCTCTGGTTGTGGCTTTACTGAGGTTAGAACTTTTTGTGGCAGCTTCGTGTGCTTGGAGCTTTGCTATGGTTAGAGCTTTTAGTGCATTTTGTTGTTGGTGCTTTGGTGCGTTTGGGCCTCAAAACGAGTAATAATTCTGGATAAGCAATATCTCGAACGGGTTCAATAAGATTCAACCCCACGAAACAGCGAAAATAGCCTAAAAAGGATGAAAGAGCGAAAACCAGAAAAAAATCAGTTTTGAAAGAGCCAACCCTATAGAATTTATTTCTGAACGACCGAAAAACCGTGAAATTTGGGTTTGAATGAGAATTCTTTGCTTAATTTTGTATGAAATATCAAAAATCCATGAATTTTGGTTTTGAATGTCCAAAATTAGTTGTTCGATTAGCCAAACCTCCTTAGAAAGAGTCCAACCTAGAAGGTATGGTTTATTAAAAAGCTAAAATTAATTTAACTAGACAAATCGATTTTGAAAAAGCCACACGCCTGAAATTTGGTTTGAACGTCCCAGAATCATGAAACTCGGCTTTGAAAGAGTCGAAGTCACGAAATTTGCCTCTTGAGATTGCCAAAAACGTGAACTTGTATTTTTTAAATGAGCCGAACACCCTTGAAGTTGGTTTTTCTGAGAGCTAAATGGAACCAATATTTGAGGATCCAAACTGAGCCAAACTCGTGGTGACATTTGGTTGTGGTTTGATTAAAACCCTGAAATTGGTTTTTGGGTGAGACAATCCTCCAAATGTTGGCTGTTCGTTTTGGTAAGGAGCTAAATCGACTAAATTGGTTCTCCTGAGAGAAATTCCGTAAAATTTGGTCGTGATACGAGTCCAAACCCGCGAATTAATGTTTTTTGTTTTTTAAAGAAACCGATTTTTGTTTTTTCTATGAACGAAACCCTCGAAATTATTCCAATAAAATAGGGCGACGTCGCCCTTATTTTCTCCCAGTCGCCCATTAAATAGGTAAAAGCAAGCCGAAAGGCGTCGTCCGACTGCGACTGCGTTTGAAGGCGGGCCGCGCTGTAATTTGTGCCTCCTAAGGAACTCAAATTGGAAAAAAACCAAGTGGCGCAGGAACACGTATGTGGTCAAACTTCAGATTTTGAGGGGGTTTGAGCGTGAGAAATCACTGTAGAAGGTGTTTGTCGTCTTCGTCCTGAGCAAGAGCGAATGCGCTGTGATAGATAGATGTACAGAGGGGTGACGGGGATGGTCAATGTTAGTGGAATTGATTAGAGATCGCGTATATCAGCCGCAGGGGACCTCCTGTGGTCGAATTCACCATTTTTAGGCTGACTTTTCGGGTTTTTGTCTCCAGCCTAACTTATCAAATTCCAAGTGCTGAATGTTCTGTTTTCTACTTGAATTGGCAGCTTCTGAGGGCAAAATTGTTTTTTACGCGCCACTTTGTCAATTTATAAAATAAAATCAAAACTTTTGGTAGCCAAATGTCTGTTTTTAAAGGCAAAATGTCAAGTTTCTATAGTCAAGCAACCAGTTCCACTTTAAAGGGCTGATTTTATGGTTTCCGAGTCCAGGCTTGCTGGGTGGGTGGGTAGGGTACATTTGGGTCGTTTCCAAAGAAGAAGTGACCTGAATTCCCATCAATTACCAGTTTTTGGCTTGAAAAATCGCTATTTCGGTAAAGTGACGTGTAACACCCTGTTATCTAAATGTTAAGTGTGTGAAAGAGGAGTGGAAGGAGGATATGAAATTGTATAAAAGGGCCTTGGGGGAAGAGATTTAATACAAAATTTTAACCAACCATTTTGGCATTAAAAATCAAACTAGCTTCTCAGGGCGTGATATGTAATAAACAGGTATAACAATAATATTTATATTAATATTTTTCTTATTTTTATACATTTTTTAAAGGATCGAACCGTCACGTGATTATCCTGGGGCTCATTAGGGTAATGACGCTTTGATTCTTTCCGTAATTTTCTTATTTTACAATTTTGCAGGACTCGGTTTAGGTAAGAAATTAATCCCCCGAAAAGTTTTAACGATGTGAGGATTATTGGGAAAGAGGGGAGGGGGGTAGATAAGACGCTGAACGCGATAATGTTTTTCCAACTATTGTATACTTCTACGGGTTTGGGTAAATTCTTTCGGCGGGGAAATATTTGTTCCGTCTTTTGGTGTATGTGGACGGGTGGGATTGAAATTTTAGGGTTTTGTTGGAGGTGAAGGGGCAGGTACAGTATTATATACAGTAATAGTGTCCCTTGACAGTTATAGTAATACTACTAATAATAATAATTATAATAAAGAGGTAATAATAATAAATTCCTCTCTTATCTTTATGGTAATTTTTACCTCATTTTTCGTGGTCGCTTATGACTTACACCGCACAGCATTCTTTTAAAAGCCTGGCGAAATTCCGGACTGAAAATAGTGTAAATCACCGGGTTGAGCGTCGAATTAAAGTAGCCCAACCAGAGGAATAGCGAGGACAGGTAGTCGTTGATGTAGCACGATTGACAGAGTGGCATGAGAAGGGCCATGATGAAAAATGGCAGCCAGCAGACGACAAAGGCTCCTGACGAAATAAAAAATACAAAAAATAGACAATAGGGTTTGGGGTTTACGCGGTGGGTGGGATGGGGAGGGGGGTCACCGGTTATTATAGCGAGAGTTTTAGCGGCTTTCCGCTCTCTTTTCGCTTCGATAGACTCTTTCTTCCCTTCGCGTTTGTGATGGTGTTTGACGACAGTCGCTAGCACTGTTGTTGCCTTGCTGTTATTGACAATTTCAGCCGTTGATCGGTCGGGGCTAACCTGCAACTTTATTAATCCAAGGTTTTGCTTTGGGCATTGTTTAAAAGGACACAAAAAAAAAGTTTACTTTAACGGCTTCGACGACGCCGTGATTTGTATCAATGGTGAATGCGGTTGTAGCACCGCCACCGCCACCACCTTCTCCATCGATGTTATTGCTCCCAGTGCCGTCGCTGTTCCCGCCTCCTCCTTCGTTCAACGCGGCTGAATTCGTGGCACTTTTACCACCACCCCCGTCGCCGCTGCCTCCTCCTCCGTCACTTCCTCCCTTCTCGGTGTCGCAATCGGCGAATGAGCCTTCGACGAGGGCGACGTCGCCCTTATTTTTCTCCCAGTCGCCCATTAATCTTATTTAATGAAAAAAAACAAAAAAACGAATTGATGTGAAAAAGTCAAAAGTTAGTTGTTTTGGTTTAGATCAAAACGGGTGGAGGGGAGGGACAGAAAAGAAAATTCGCAAGCTTTTTATGGCGGGAAACGTGAGACGATTCTTGAGTACAGGAACCCGGGGGGCATTATAGAAAGTTTCTTTTTCAAGGAAAAAAAGTTCTAGAAGAAAGGAATTAATAAGATTTTAGAGGTCGAGAAACTTTATCTTTGAATCTCTTCTTCCATCATCTCTTCAGAAAAAAAGGAGATGATGTAAAAAAAAAAAAAAAAAAAAAAAAATTATAAAAAAACTTACCGTTTTTTCGAAAGGAACTTGAACCGTCCGGTTGACTTGAGTTTCGTTTCGCCGCTCATCTGACTCGGCTTCGTTCGTCGGCGACGAATGCGCTTACGAGCCGTCTGAAAGATTTTCCAGTACAGGACCAGGATGACGAGTAGAGGCACGTAGAATGTGGAACAGGTGGCGAAAATCTGATAGCCCAAATCTTGGGAGACGAGACACCGTTGTTGAAGGTTGATACGGTCCAAATAGTCGGGGTCTTTCCAGCCGAATTGCGGTGCGAGTGAGACGACCAGAGCGACGGACCAGACGACGACAATCATGGCAACGATTCGCGTTCCGTTGCGCGTGTGAATGTAGTCGACGTTTGTTACGGCCCAGTACCTGCGTTTTTTTTTTTGTCAGAAAAAAAAAAAAAAATCAAATCAGCATCTCATAACTTCCATTCGAAGAGTTAGTTTTCGCTCAATTCAATCTTCATTCATCCAGATAAGAACAAAATGGATCTGATCTCCCTCAATTCATTAACATTTCAATTACTGACGAAAGGCAAGTCTTTTTTTTTCCAGCGAATTAAAATTGTAATTCTTCCAGGGCCTTTGATAACATTAGTTAGCAAAGATAGTTAATCAGATAGTTTCCCCCTTCCTGTTCAGATCGCTGATTAAAAACTTCTCCGCGATACCTTCCACCCGTCGCAACATTGTTTTAATTTATTCATTTTTCCGTGAAAACTTATTTTCCGCTTGATTTATTGAAAATGATAACAGCGGGGTCGAGGAAGGGTGACTCTCGGTATTTATAGTAAAGACGAAACGGGGGAAATATAATTTATTACGGCTGTCAAAGGACGCTTGGAGGCATTTTTCGTATGCACATCGCGTTTAGATCATTATAAAGCCTCAAAGGGCCAAGAAGCACATTCTAAAAAGATTTGTCCATAGTACTACGCATAATACTTCCATATTTCCGGGGTAATAAATAACAAACAAGCTTGAACCTCCGCGCTTTTTGTTTTCTGGCCACCACATCCTTATTTTGGGTGAAGGGGAGGGAGAGGAAATTCTACTTTGATGGAACAACGGGGCTTGACCAGGCGTTTACTCATAAATCATCATCGAGAGTTAATGGGAGGTGAATTCGTCTATCCAGACCCAGAGTGGTAACAATCGAAAGGCACGATAAGGAGGGGGGGGGATGGAATTACTTATTTCCGCTCGAACATTGTTCGAGATACAGATACAGATGGGAGTCGGTGTGGTGGGAGATTCAACAAAGTGTTTGGCTTTGTGATTTGGAGCTTCTGTCACCAATAAGCGGGCCATTTATTATTTAGGCGAATAATTCTTTTAAAAAAAGGTCGAATTCGACCGTCTACGCTTTTTGGAACTTGGGTTTGGCCCAGAAGGGGGGAGAGAGGGACTCGCCGCCGTTGCCACCAACATACAACAATCACTGATCCTGAGAAGAGTATATAGAGATTTACGTGCGCTGTTGTTCTTTGGGAAAGTTCACAGCGAATGTTGACGAAAAGCGTTAATTCGCGTCAAAAATTGAGAATAAGTGTTTACCCCGCAAGAAAAGTGCCTCAGCTAAAATTTCAGTTCCTCCAGGCCATTTACGTCGTGAAAATTCGGAGACCGTGATTTTTCGCAGTATGAAGTTAGGCAACAACATGCAATACTCGAGAAACATTGCGGGTTTCCTTTCAGCGTTTAGTTCGGTTAGTAAAGCGCTGAGAGTCCGGTTTTGGTTTATTTTTTCATTCAAACTATTGGTGTTAATTATTACTAAACTTTTAACAATAAAATTGAGCGGAGTTAGGAGCTGCTCACCATAGGGGGGGGGTGGGATTAGGTAAAAGGGGGCAATCGAAGGAATAGGAGGATTATCAGAAAAGGACGTACCTCACGATTTCAACCGATGCCGAGCAGAAGAACAGTTTTTGCGCTACATCCGGGGACAAGTGGTCTTTTTGGACGGCGGAGAGGACACCACAACTCAATCGCAGCCGGCTTTCTTTTTCGGTGGTTTTAAAAAGGTCGTCACGTGCACACGCGGTTACACGCGCAATCCGGTTACGTGCACCTGGCCACGCCCTTACCGGATGACTTAGCACAGTGATGCCATCAAAGCTGTTGAAGGTACAACAGCAGAGCTAAGTTCAACATGGTTGACGAACTTCTCATTGGTAAAATACTCAAAATCAATAGGCTCAATGAAAAAAAAACAACAAAAAAACAACCAAAACCGGACTCTTAGCTCTTAAGGGGGAGTTGCACGGGTGATTCCTCGACCCCCCTCCAATCATCCCTCGTCTACTTCTCGGCATACATTTTCTCGCCTTATTTCTGCACCAACCCTGGTTTTTAAGGACTCGTTTCAATCTTCAGGAAATTCCGCATATGCAGTTGTTTTCCTTTTTTTCAAATTTCATCCCAGAAGTTATTTTAAATTCGCCTTGAACTTTTACCTTGTAATTTCACGTTTTTTTTTCGACTGTTAACTAGTCGACTAGTTTTCGACTAAAACTACTGCATATGCGGAATTTCCTGAAGATTAAATCGAGTCCTTAAAAACCAGGATTGGTGCAGAAATAAAGCCAGAAAACGTATGCCGAGGGTGATTGAAGGGTGGGGGGTCGAGGAATCATCACTGCAGTTCAGAATCATCAACGCTGAAAGGAAACCCGCAATGTTTCTCAAGTATTGCGTGTTGTTGCCTAACTTCATACTGTGAAAAATCGCGATTTCCGAATTTTCACGGTGTAAGGGCCTGGACGAAATGGAAATTAGGGGCTTTTGTTTTGTCCCCCCCCCCCAATTTTTAGCTGAGATGCCTGGAGCTGAGGCACTTTTCACGCAGGCTAACACTAATTCTCAATTTTAGTCGCGAATTAACGCTTTTCCTCGACTTTTGCAGTGAACTTTCCCCAAGAACAGAGCACGCAAATCTCGATAAACTGCTCAGAATTAGTGGTGGTTGTACACGGGGTGGCAACTTGGGTGGATCCCTGGCCCGCTAGATTTCGTTATTTGGTTGATAGGGGTTGATGGGGGTAAGGATGGGGCTGTTGCAACACGTGAGTTTCATTATAAATCTGTCAGCCAGCAATTTCCATCTAGATTCTACTGGGATCTCTCCGGCATCACAAATCGTATTATCCACAGCATTGGCGTGCCCATGGGGATGGTTTTGGGGGTCAGAACCCCTCCCAGAGTACTTCAGCTTTACGTAGTTTAGAAATACCAAAAAATTGATAAATTAAAATAAAACAAGTATAAAAACGTATAACAACAAAAACAAACAACAAAAACAAACAAACAACAAAAACTGGATTTGTTTGGCCCTAAAAGATCGCTATTTCTTAGCCATAAAAACTCATTTCTAAAAATTCCTGTTCGTCGCCGTAAAAACTGAAATATCGTGATTCCTGCCATGAAAATGGCTAAATCGACCTTTCAAGGGCCAACAATGACCAAACTGACAATTTTGCGCCTTGACATGACCCTTTGCGCCTTCTGAAGATTCTCGCCTTTAAAAATAATAGCTCAACTGACTATATTTTTTTTCGCGATAAGAATATGCGCTCTGTTCATTGCCTATAAAAAGGTGATTCCTGCCGCTGAAAATGGCAAAATCGACCATTCGCACGCCGAAATTGACCAAACTAACAGTTTTCACCTTGACTTGACGTACTAATCACGCCCTAAAAATGGCCTAAGTGAGCATTCAAGCCACAAAATGGGTAAAACTGACTCTATGTGCCCTAGAAAAAGCTAAACTGACAGTTTGCGCTTTTAAAATACCTAAAAGACATTTCCTCTTTCTTGCCCTGAAAACGGCCAAACTGACAATTCACGCCTGGAAAATGGCTAAATTGGCAATTCGTTTCGGGAAAATATCACACTGACTATTCACGCCCTATAAATTGCCACACTGACAGTTGACTCCATAAAAATGTCCGAACTGGCTATTCAGGACTTGAAATCGACAAAAATGACTCTAAAATGTGGCCTATAAATAGTTAAAACCTACGATTCACGCGTTGAAAAGGCTTAAACAGATGATTCCTGTCCTGAAAATGGCAAAACCCACTATTGGCCCCGCAAAGATTCACCTCAGTGCAACTGGCGGACTTTTTGCGAACTGACGTAAGGTAGACAGTGGACGTTGCGGGACGAGCGGGGTGCTTCAACAAAACTCGAATAAAATAATTGCAATGGTTACTACATGAGTACATGATTCAATAGTTGGAGTGTAGTGAAGCCATAGTGAAGCCACACACAACGACAAGCACGTGCGTTATAACCAAGGTATTTAGACTACAGAGGTATGCTCGTATCTAGGGGCTACCCCTTGGCAACCGTTACGTCACCCGGGTTAGACTTGAGATGAGGTGAGAGGTTCTTATAAAATTGTGATGTTATCGCACTCGTGGGCCCTTTCTGTCACTGTGTTTTTCAGTCTTGCTTGGTTTGTTTTTGCCTTGTTCATCACATTCACCCAGCCTACTATATTTGCATAGCTTTGTTATAGCCTATTTTTAATAATATAGTGATTGTTTTACCCGAAACCAGACTACTGTTAGGAATTTCTTTGGATTTACATCTCTCGTATCGGTGGGGTAAGTAATTCAAAGTGTTGAATTATTATTTCATTGTTTAATTGTAAGGAAGCATACCTTGCAATTATAATACTCCCACACCTATTTTATGACCGAAAGTCATGTTCATATTTCATTGATCGGGCGCATGAAAGCTCGTTCCAGCCGCTACTTTTTTTGTAAACTTGTTCCTAACTATTTTTAACGTAAAGTCATTCCGTGTAAAGTCGTTCCGCTCACGTGTCGAGGCCTGTTCCCCAAGTTTTAGCAGTGATTCCAGTCACTTACAAATGTAAAACTTGGATTTCTTCCTGGTAACGAATACTGACGGTGATATTTTAATGAAATACCTACCGTCTGATTTAAATGGATCTAACCCCATGACGTCATTGTGCGAATGATTATGATTGGCTAAAAAGTTAGGAGCATACCTCTGTAGTCTATATACCTTGCGTTATAACCAAGGTAAATAGACTTACAGAGGTATGCTCGTAACTAAGGAAATTTTTGTCAAAATTGACGTCACGGGAGTAAAAAAAATAATGAGGGACCAAACTTCACATATGAAGCTTCCCCTCCCACGGTACCACCCTTGGAATTTCTTTGTAGATATGTTGTAGATAAAGCAAAAAATAAATGAAAAGTCAAAATAAATGGCTGAAACTTTTTTTAAAAGCGATATAATTTGGCAGAGTTGTTCCTTAGACCTTATGCATCGTTTTAAGGCCCAGTTAATTGACATGTACCACGTGAAGCCCCGTGTATTCAGTACAGACAGCACTCGGCGCAGTGACGGTCGAGTTTATTATGTGAATCAGTGAGAAACGCCAAGTAAACTTCATGAGGGAGGAAGGAAGGGCTTTCCTGCTGCACGGGACAATCACGCTCACGAGCATTTCTCAGATAGGTTGGACAATGAAGCTGAAGTTTAAGTGTTTCCAGTATTAATGGTGACCTTCGACCAGAATCCCGGCCTCGAACCTAGCCGTATTCAATCACTGTCGATATCGAGGAATTTGTTTGCCTCATCTGGGGCCTTAGTACAAACTCGTGCGAAAATGCCGCTAGACGTGATTGCTTTGGCGGGATAATGTTATTTCTTATGCGGCGTCCTTCTATCCCGCATGCGGCTTTTTCCCCGACCGTTCATACTAAGGCCCCTGGTCGCATACTCAGGATGGAGTAGGGGCGATTCACACCCTCACCATACGAGCGTATTGGTCGATGTGCGGTTTGTTGTACAAACACCACCGAGAACCCAAGCCGGGGATACGAAGCCAAGTGTTTCGGGGTGCTTATATTATTGTTAATTGGAATGGTGGCTGATGAGTGTCATGAAAACTCATTGTTTTACGAGAACATTGCTAAACTTAGCTCTATCTTAAAAGAATTTCTAAAAGTTTCACAACTGAGATGATACCCTGCACCTGCAGCAGTTTTCTTTGCTCCAACCATTACACTTAGGGGCCCTGCAATCACTTCTTTCACAGGAACATTGTCCTGCAGGCAATAATGCGTAGTTCTCCCGATTTAAAAAGTGGCCCCCGAAATGTAGATAATTTTGTTTTATTGGAAAAAGTCCCACCTGTTAATTTTTTAAAAATTTGTCATCCCATGACGTCATGGCACAAACAATAATAATTGGTTGAAAATTAAGAGCATACCTCTTTAGTCTATTTACCTTGCGTTATTACATCAATTTTAGTTACCATCGGTAAACGGCTCCCCACCATCGGTCACCATGATAATGAAGGACATTCGACGTCAATCGTGATCATGGACACTCAAATTCAAATATCAAATATATATGTATATACATATATTCAAATATCGCTATGTGCCACGATGCAACAATTATTGAACAATTTGCAGAGAAGATGCTTCTGTAGAACGCGCGCTTTTAGAGTTACCGGTAGAAAAACATCAGTATTGCCCCCCCCCCTCCCGCTCCTAGGGTTCAGATCTTGATCCACTCCTGTCATCATCTCCTCATGGGTCTCCCTAATTCCCATTCGTTAATTTTACCGACAAACAGTGCCGGCTTTAGGCATTTGGCGCCCCCGGGTGAATCTTTCACCGGCGCCCCTATAAATTCACTGTTCTGAATAAAGCCGCGATAGGTGGCGTTTTTTCCATTTTAACCAAATTAGCATTTTTCCTACACTTAGCGATTTTTCTCAATTGCATCAGTGAATCGGCTATTTGTCTCTTTTTTAGCGTTGAATAAGCGATTTGTCTCCATTTCAGCCGTGAATTTTCTCAATTTTTGCCGTAAATTACCGCTTTTTCCTAATTGGCCACAAAATTTCCTCCGCAAACCGTGGTGTGTTATTTTCACAATTTTCTGTGAATTCACAAATTTTCCCTAATTACCCCCTCAATTAGCCCTTTTACTTTATTCTAACCGCAAATTAGCGTTTTTCCTCATTGAAGCCGCTAATCACAGATTTTTCTACATTGTCAGCCACGAATTAGAGTTTTCCCAATTTTCGCCGCGCATTACCTATAGGTATTACTTAATTTGGCCGCGAATTAGCGTTTTCTCCTCACTTCAGCGCTTCTTTTCACTTTTATCGATGAATAAGCTATTTTTTCCATTTTAGCGGCGTGTTAGCGATTTTTCACCATTTTAGCCGTGAATTAGTGATTCATTTCAATTTAATCGTGAATTCGCGATTTTTCTGAATTTTTTGCAATGAATTAGTATTTTTTCAGTTTTTAGCCACTAATGAGCGTTTTTTCTCAATTTTTCTTCCATGAATTAGCACTTTTTCTTTTTTTTAGCTGCAAATTAGCGATTGTTTGCTCTTAAAGCGATGAGTTATCCAGTTTTCTCATTTTGAGGCAGCAACTTGCCGTCAGAAGCAGAAAATTGTCGTTTCCACACCACTAGGCTCTAAGTAGCGTTTTTTATAAGCATGCTTAAGAGCTATAAGGAAACTTTAGTCGCGAAATGGACAAGATGCCACTTTATAACTAAAATTAAGAAAAAAAACGTCACTTTTCTGTTCTTTCGTAAGACTGAGATGTGCCCCGCTTTTTGCAAGCGCAGAAAGGAGAAAAAAGCAGGAAACAACGAAGTAAAGTAAAGTAAAAGTGTGAAACCCGTGGGTAAAATTGTGGGCAAAAAACTAATTTTCTGGGGTAAAATGGATAATAAAATGGCAAATTCGCAATTGAAATTGTTGATACAAAAGAGAAAAAACACTATTTTGCAGCTCAATTAGCGAAAAACGCTAATTCACGACTGAAATTTAAAAGAATGGCTGATTAGCTGCTAAAATTTAGAAATACGCTAACCCACAGCGTTAATTGAGAAAATCGCTAATTAAAAACTGCTGAAATGGAGAAAAATCGCTAATTTGCTGCAAAAATTGAGGAAAATCTCCAATTATTTCCATCGATTTACTTGATATCTAAGCCCAAGAATCTACTGTGTATTAGCTCTTTGTGCGCCCTGGCTTCTGTAGTTCTCCCAATCTTTGTTACCTAATTTGTTTAGAATTTTATAGTTATGATATACATATTCGTAAAGCAAATGCGCTTCTTAGTTATTTTTTTCTCGTCCGCCTTCCCCTCTCCATCATTTTGCTGGGCGCGCCCCTCAGGACACGGCGCCCTCGGGCGGTCGCCCGGCTCGCCCACCCTTAAAGCCGGCACTGCCGACAAAATTCTAGAAAAAACTAAGCGAATTTCTGCGTAACTTCAAGCGCTTTAAACACATCCACCAGAAGGCAAAACTGTAAACAATGCTGTAGCAATAGCAACCAGTAACTACCATCATTGTGTGTCTACTCTAGGAATGTTCTTTCAGACGCCACCAGGGGTGGTCGCGTAATCTTTGCGGGGCCAATTCCAAACTGAGCCTTCACGCCTTAAAAGTGTCTAAATAGACTATTCATGCCCTAAAAGTAGGACAACTGACTATATTCCTGCTCTGAAAATTGCATACTTTTACTGGCAATTCACAATTCACGCTCTAAAAATGGCCAAACTGATCTTTTTGTGCCCCAATCAGGGGGCTACAGATGGCGTTAATGACTATTCACGCCTTTAAACTGGCTGTCTGCACCATAAAAGGCCAATCACTGCTATTTTCGCCTTAAAACGATTTAATGGCCACTGGCGTTTGCACGCCGAACATGGACGGCCGTCATCCTCCCTCACCAACTAAGCGACCTCCCCCCTCTTCTCACCAGTGATGGTTACATGCATCCTAAAGACTGGATAAACTGACTTCTGTCGCGCTATACAATTGCTGGACTGGCTTAATCACACAGGAAAAATGGCTGAACATACCGGAAAGAGACGAAACTTACCATTCGTGCTTCTAAAATGGCCAAACTATAAGCCTTCGCGCCTTGAAAATTGCTAAACTGCAGATGATTCGTGCCCTAAAACTATCCGAAGTTATCATGACTAATCTAATATGCTGTACCGAAAAAAAAATGCCAAACTGGCTATTCTTGCCTTAAAAATGGCTGCATGTTGACTTCCAGTTTCACGCCCAGTCTTTGTGAGGTTAAATGCCAGTTCTTTGGCTGATTAAGGGTGTCACGTTTCAAGTTTCGTAAGACCAGGATTCGGGTTTTCGTGCGCATAATGAACAGTTTTACTGCTAAATTGCGTTTCCTTGCCCCTCATGTTGAAGGGGGTTACATTACCAACAAGCTGCTTGATCGTACAAAGATCGCACAAAGCCTTTTAAAGCCAATTATATTCATGATTATTTAATTTAACTGTTCCGTAAAGTCTCCAATTTGCCACACAACTTCATTTCAGAGAAGTAATAAAGAAGAAACAAAAGAAGCGCGTAAGATGAAGTGGGCTACCAACTCACCAACGTGATTAGCTGACTTTGAGCTTTTTGGGATATAATTTACATTTCACATCACGGTTCCACTCACCTAGGCACCATTCACCCATCTTCACTCTTTAGCGCATGGCGTGTGTAAAGTAGGTCTTTACGCACGATGAACATCTGCTTGAAACACTTCTTTACGAATGATCGTAGGAATAGTGGATTATACACCCAGGCAAGAAATATATTTTTTTGAGGCCGAGAGAAAAATTGGATGGGCGAGGCGTAGCAGGGCCTGGCCTTACAGTGTTTTTTTATTAAAACATGGGCTGATTTTTTGGGCCACGGCGATAAAGTGAGTTGTTTGAGTAGCCAGCGGGCTTGCTCATACGGTTTAAGGGTAATTGCCTTTCTTCTTTACCGACACCCAAAAGTAAATCTGTTTGGGGAATAACTTACCGTGGTCCTGGCGGCGATCGACTCTTCAGGGAGGGGGGGGGCGTACTTCGGGCGGGCACAAGGAGACAGGGAAAACGCTTCCTTACTTCGCACACAGACAGGGAAGGAAGATGGAGAAGGGCAAGAAACCACGAAGTAACGGCACACCCGAACTGAGATTTCCGCACTGACCGATAAATTAGTACAACTGATTTTCAAGACAAAAGAAAAGGACTTAACTTCTCAACAAGGGACTTGATCATTTTCGACTGCGTACGCTCTCGGTAGCAACAACGAGACTAAAAACTTTTTAGAAGAGGAAAATAAAAATCGTACTGAAAATAAAAAGGACTTTGTACTATTTGAAACTCCTTCTCCACAGGCTCTCTGTCTCTCGAAGGGGAAAGAAAACAAAAAAAAAAAGGAGAAAATAATAAAGACATACATGATAGAAAAGAAAGTACATCTTAGTGCAAGGAGGGGGGGGGGTAGTTCCATAGTCTTGTAACTTCGTCAAAACCGCAAACAAAGCAACCCAACTCGGAGGGGGCTCACTGCGAAATTATTGGACAATGAAAGAGTGCTGCAGAGAAGATAATACATTAGAATAGAAAATATATATACAAGGAATGCTATGTACATGATAAAGAAGCAGTTATATAAGTGTAGTAGTTGCTAGTTTATGTTGGGAAGAGCTGCAAGACGATGCACAGGTCTTTGCAGGACGCCGCGAGAAAGACGCACGTCAGCGACTCTAGCATTACCGTCAAGGCCTGGATAGAGACGTAAGATCCTGCCAATCGGCCAGTCATTGGGGGGTGATCGCTCATCACGGAGCAGTACAACGCTGCCTTCTTGAAGGGATGGTGACGAAGTGGTCCACTTCGTTTTTGGAATTAGCGTTTGCAGGTATTCATGCGCCCATCTCTTCCAGAAGGACCTCGATGTTTCTTGAATGAGACTGTAGCGCTGGTACAAGCTTAGGGGGCGTAAGGATACTTCCTCAGCATGTGGGGGAGCCAACAGGGGGCCACCCACCAAGAAATGTCCGGGGCTTAAATACAACAGGTTGTCATTCGGGTGGATTGGAAGTGTTCCAAGAGGTCTGCTTTTCAACACAGCTTCGATTCGGGTGAATGTGGTAGTCATTTCGTCGTAAAGCAGAGGGCGATCACTCAACGAGGTGGTATCGGACCGAGGCGATAGCTCGCTCCCAAATGCATCTTTGCATTCGGAATCTTTGCATTCCGGCGGGGGGATTCCTTGAGGGCGAATGGGCCGGCATAATCAACTCCCACATTCGTGAAGGCACGGATTTGAGAAAATCGGAACGTGGGTAGAGGAGCCACGATAGGAGCTTGCGATTTCATGGAATGGCGAAATCAGGGATGACACTTTGTTATCCTGCTTCGGATCAGTCGTCTAATGTTGGGAATCCAGAATTTGGTTTGAATCATGGCTTGAACTAATCGGGGTCCTCCGGGGTCCATGTAGAGTTTTCACCTTATGAAAGTGATCCACGATCAAGGAAGACAATCGGCTCTCTCGCGGTAGAAGAATTGGATGGCGCTCATCCTCGGTCAAAGGAGCGTGTTGAAGGCGGCCACCCACCCTTAGGTAACCCCGATCGTCTACGAAGGGCGAGAGCGATCTAAGATATTTTGGAACAGAGGACTTAGCGGTCAAGTCCTTAATTACGGACGCCCAGTGTTTTTGCTGGACGAGTTTTAACAACAGATGGAGGGAGGTGTCACGCTCTTCAACGGTAAGAACTCCGTGACTGTGGATCGGTTTTGAGCGAGTTTTAGACAGGAATCGCAATGTGTAACCCATCACATTGACGGCAGTACGAAAGGAGGAGAAGCGTTCAAGAAAGTAGTCGACAAAACAGCTTTCCTGAACTGGTTCAGAGACAAGAAGACTGGGAAACTCGCCGTTACTTTGAGAATTAGGATCAGACACAAGAGCTCCGTAAACCGAGAAATTTCTAGGCGACGAATTGGACTTCATTTCAGGTAGAGATTTCGGAATGGGACTTGACTTCGGCGAGTGTGGCCAATACTCCTCGTCACGTTTAAAAAACTCAGGACCACTCCACCATAAGGTACAATCCACTAGGAAACTAGGCAATAAACCACGAGAGGTCACGTCTGCGGGATTTTGCTCCGAGGGAACGTGATCCCACAAGGGAGGCGGAGCCATCCCTCTAAGATCTCCGATTCGCGGTTGGAAACCTAGGTTTTCATGGCATGAGGGGGGGGGGTGCAGATCCAAGACAGAGCGGTTGTGGAGTCAGAATAAAGAACTGTTGTTTGCACGGGCGTACTCTGCAGGAGAGCTAAAACCTTTTGGTAAAGACGGGCCAACAAAAGGCAAGCATTAAGCTCGAGACGGGGAATCGTGACGGCCTTCAGGGGGGCCAACTTGCTCTTCGCAAGGAGTAAGCGAATAGTTGCACTCGGGGCTTCTGAGGAGATTATGTAAAGGCAGGCTGGATAACCTTGAGAAGAGGCATCAGCAAAGCCGATCAACTTGATCGGATGGGACTTTACGTCGATAAATCGGGAAATACTCAGGGCTTCAAGACAGGGTAAGGTCTCCATGAAACGAATCCAGGACTCAGCCAAGTCCGGGGGCAAGGGTTCGTCCCATCCCACTCCAGCAAGCCAGGAGGCCTGCAGAATGGTTTTCGCCAAGAATTTGACGGGAGCAAGAAGACCCATTGGGTCATACATTCGGGCTATAGTTGACAGCAATGCGCGTTTTGTGAGCGGATTTGATGGAGGGGCTATCTTATAACCAAATACATCCTGCTGCGCTCTATATTGTAGGCCTAAGATTTTCATGACTGGCTTACTGTCACATTCAAATGACAGATGAATTTCGCGGCGTTCAGGCGGCAAATCCAAAAGAACTTCTTCCTCATTGCTTGCCCACTTGCGCAAAGGAAGTTGTCCTTTGACCAACAGTTCAGTCAGATCGTGTTTTAACGCGATCACTTCTTCAATGGAATCACCCCCTCCAAGAAAGTTGTCCACGTACATGTGCTCTTTCAAAGCTCTGGCAGCATCGGGGAATCTCTGACCTTCGTCTTCGGCCAGTTGCACCAGAACTCTTTGAGCAAGAACGGCAGAAAGTGTCAAACCATAAGTCACCGTGGTCAGCTCGTACTCCTTTACGTCGGACTCATTGTTCTTCCTCCAGAATATGTGCTGGAGATGACGCTGTTCAGGACACAGGGCGATTTGTCTATACATCATGCGGATATCCGCGCAGAGGACGACTCGAAACTGGCGAAAGCGAGTGAGCAAATCTTTTATGTCCGCCTGAAGGCGAGGGCCGGGCAGCAGCAGCTCATTCAAGGGCTTTCGTTCGGGGGCGATTCGGGCGGAACCATCAAAAACAACTCGTAATTTTGTGCTGGTACTTTCGGCCTTAATGACACCATGGTGAGGTAAGACCGAAAACGAAGGGCTACGGGCAGGTTCCATGTGACCAAGGGCTTCATATTCGAGGAGGAAATCGTTGTAAGATATCTTCAACTCAGGTCGTCGACGTAATTTTCTTTCTAAGGATTCCAACCGAGATTTTGCCATCTCACGGGAGTTAGGGAAATCGTGATTGGGGTCACGAAAGGGCATTTTCACGATGTAACGTTCTTGTCCGTCGCGGCGGACAGTTGACCGGAAATGCTCTTCGCAATAAGCATCCTCGGGACTGTAAACACATTCACGTTGTCGGATTTCTTCATCAATCCAAAAACGCTGAAGGCATTGGTTAACTTCACAGCAACTTAGCAATGAAGCGAGGCCGACCGAATTTTCGACTGGCTCCTCATCTGAGGACAACACTGGTGCTTTTCGAATGAGGACATGTCAGAAAGGCGTTTCCATAGCCGATGGCATGTCAGGACAATGCTGGATTCGGATCATCAAGCTTGGCAGCATCTCCGCTCCGAGCAGAACATCTACCGTTGATGGGTCGTCAAAGTACTGATCAGCTAATTTAAAATTAGAAAACGTCTTCCGAACTCGAGGGGAGACTCTGAGGCTTGGCAGTGGGTTACTAATACGCTCTAAAACAGTGGCACTCATAGGGATAGCGAGAGTTCTCTCCAAACTGGTCGGAAACAATTCGAGTGATATTTCGCCCAGCTTGGACCCGAGGGTAGATCCCCCAATACCACTGATCCTTGTGGCACTAAAGAAGAGGATAGACTAAGACGGTCTCAACAGCTTTTCGTGATGAAGTTCAACTGACTTCCAGGATTGAGTACGGCGCGAATAATGTGGAAGCGGCCCAAGCGTCGCTCACGCGAACCAACAAGGTGCCTAACAATATGGTGGTGTCAGAGGCACGGCAAATGGTGGATGAAGACAGAACTTGTGCGGAAGGCAGTCGTTCAGCGTTGGGATTAGGCGATTTGGGGCCAGTATTGGGAGAAGGCTTCGAGGGCTGATGCAAGGGTCGACTGGTGCTACCAAATTGCTGCTCCTTACCTGAAAAACTCTTCTTGCTTAGGCATAGGTTGGTCAGGGCTAGACTTCTGCGGTGTCAACTCTTGAGACCAGCAGACGTCGTGCAACAGGGAGTGGTGACGCTTGGAGTGGCATGTTTGACAGGTTTTAACGGAATTACATTTTGAGCTGAAATGCGGGCCGAGACAATCGAAACATTTCCGCAATGACTTAATGGTAGCCACTCGGTCGTTAGGATTCATGGCGTGAAATTCAGGGCATTGAATGAGACGATGTTTACCCTTGCAAACATCACATGTCATATCTGGGCCAACTTGAGTAGCGCTTAAGGAAGTACGCGTGGGAGCCTTCAAGGTTCCTGGTTTGGGCGCAGGAATCGACATTTTGTCAGATGACGAAACGCTCAGAACTGAGGCACGTTTCCTTATGAATGTGATCAACTCCTCGTAAGTGGGCAGGGCTTGTTGGTCTTCACGACTCGATTCGAACAGATTTCGGCTTTCCGGGCTTAATGTGCGCAAGGCTAAGTAAAACAAGAGAAAATCCTTATAGTTAAGGTTAGGAATTTGGGCGAACGCCTGAACACTGGTGTCGAAAACCTTCAAAAAGTGATGCAAGCCGGGGGCGGTTTCACTATGAGCGGGCTTGTACTCGAGAAGCGATTTCACAAAGTGGGAAGCCAAAAGGCGAGGAGAGGCGTATCGTTGTTTCAGGAGATCGAGGGCTAAAGGAAAGCTTTCTCCCACGGAGGGGAGAGCTTTGATCAGATCAGCTGCCTCACCGGTTAGGCACGTTCGCAAATAGTGCATGCGCTCTGTATCAGACAGTGACTCTCTTTGAATAATTAGGCAGTTGAACATGTCGAAAAAGGCATTCCAATTTTCCACTTTATTATCAAAGGGAGTGAGATTGATTCGAGGAAGTTTGACTACGTTCGATTCTGGGCGCATTGGGGTATGGGTTTGGGCTGAGGCACGTGCCTCTTGAGAGTCCGCCTTACGCGAAGCTTCAATGGCATAGTGGAGTTGGTTGCAAAAATCATACAGCTCATCGATGGCAAGTTGGGACTTTACATAGGGCTCAATGTCTGGGTGTTGCAGAGCAAGTTCTTCTATCATGGTGTTCGTCTCAATCCAATTCTTATAAGTGGGCTCTAAAGCGCTAAAAATGCCAAGGAATTGCGTGAAATCTTTGTTTGCTTTGCATTTCACCGCGGTGTCATAGATGCGGTTAAGACGAATGAAGTGATCCTCTCTCATCTTAGCCCAATGTTTTACAGCTCTCAATTTAGGATTTTGAGAGACGGTGGGAGGTGCAGTCGCTACTGAACCGGTGCCTATCGGCTGGGTTGATCCAGTGTTTTTATTTTTATCGGCGTCACTCATGGTTTACGGTTTTCCCTCAGGAAAATTCACCAATTGAACGAAAAACGACAAGGACAAAATGAACAAGAAACAAGGGGGGGGGGGTCGAGAGAAAAGGAATGAGCACGGCGGAGGAAGGAAACGCAATGCGTTTAATAAGCGAAAAAAGGAATGAAAGATAGATAAAATAAAAATTAAGAAACCCAGTGAGAGAGAGTGAGGGAGGGGAAGAAAAAAGAAACAAACAGTGCGATTTGAGGGGAAAGAAGGAAGGATGTAATATACGAGAGCGAACTCCTCGAGAGAGAGAAAAAAAATATTAGGGCGAACTGACTTACAATTTAATTAGATGGCGCGGGGCGGGGAAGTACAGAGTACACGCGATCAATGGCAACGCAACCGAGAAAAGAGAAGAGCAGAGCGCACTTGGACAGGAATTTTCACGTGAACTATGACAAAGTTCAAATTACAAACAATGGAAGGGCTGACTAATTCAGAAAAAAAAAAAAACTGAAACCTCTAGGTGAGGGGAAAAAAGGCAATTAAAATCACGTCGGGGTCACCAATTTGTTTGAGTAGCCAGCGGGCTTGCTCATACGGTTCAAGGGTAATTGCCTTTCTTCTTTACCGACACCCAAAAGTAAATCTGTTTGGGGAATAACTTACCGTGGTCCTGGCAGCGATCGACTCTTCAGGGGGGGGGGGCGTACTTCGGGCGGGCACAAGGAGACAGGGAAAACGCTTCCTTACTTCATTCACACAGACAGGGAAGAAAGATGGAGAAGGGCAAGAAACCACGAAGTAACGGCACACCCGAACTGAGATTTCCGCACTGACCGATAAATTAGTACAACTGATTTTCAAGACAAAAGAAAAGGACTTAACTTCTCAACAAGGGACTTGATCATTATCGACTGCGTACGCTCTCGGTAGCAACAACGAGACTAAAAACTTTTTAGAAGAGGAAAATAAAAATCGTACTGAAAATAAAAAGGACTTTGTACTATATGAAACTCCTTCTCCCCAGGCTCTCTGTCTCTCAAAGGGGAAAGAAAACAAAAAAAAAGGAGAAAATAATAAAGACATACATGATAGAAAAGGAAGTACACCTTAGTGCAAGGAGGGGGGGGGGTAGTTCCATAGTCTTGTAACTACGTCAAAACCGCAAACATGAGCGTTTTATCCCCTAGGCTCTAAAATAATCAGCTGTTTTAAAAAAATAGTATCTTACACATAACGAGACACGTAAGTGCCATTTTACTTGCGAGTACTTTGTTTGGCTGGCGAGGCAAAGCCGAGTCGGCTAAATGAGTACGAGCAAGTGAATTGAGTTATGCACGATATTTTTCGCGTGACAAGTGAAATAAAATAAATATTTGACAATGATTATGTGGAAGAATGAAAGTCTGTACGTCAAATTCTATCGCAAGCAGACCTACAAGAAGGTTATACCACTGGCCTTTGTTTGACTGTCTTGTACTTACCGTACTCATTCCTAGTCTAGGAGTCTGGTAAAGTAACCACCAGACTGAGTCCGGTAAAGTTTACCAGACTCAGTCCGGTAAACTTTACCAGACTCAGCACCAATAGTGAGGTAAAGTACAACTTTCTGTCCTAAACTGCACAGCAATGACCTACTTACGAGGCATGAATAGTGCGAAAAAAGGAATTACATGCTTGGCGAGCAGTATTTTTCTTTCCATGGTAGCGCTCGATTGAACGACAACAAGCATTCTCAATTCACACCCAAAGATGGGACACCTTTCAACCAATTCTTATCGCAACCCCTCTGCACTATGGGCACCCCTGGTCAAGACAGTACCCACTTTTAACTTTTCTTCACTGCTTTTTCAAAAAACGAATAGAACATACCGACGCAGGACAGTGATTCGTAGTTGATGCCCCCGCCCCCAAATACAGACTCACAAGGCTTTTTTAACGCTAGCATGTTCTTCCTTAAACTACTAAACATTTCAATACCAGCGATTTATCGAATTGTCACCTAATTATAAAGTACGCTTGAGATATGTCTTTTAGTTTTCAGTTCGTTGCGTATCTGTTGGGTAGTCTAAAGATAGTCTACAGAACAACTTTCTCATTACAACCAAAACCACCGTGGTCTGTAGTTCCAAAACTCCAAATCAAAAATTCTGATGAGAGGAAAGAAGCCCGGAGGCAGTGGCGGATCCAGAAAGCATTTGCGAGGAGGGGGGGGGGGGACTTTGAATTTTCAAGCACGAAAAAAAATCTGTAATGGTGCTGTAATCTTTATGGTTTTGGATGAGTCTCCTCGAGACAAAGACACACACCATCATGTATAATTCGTGAAAGGAAGAAATTGGCGTGTTTTACATGATAGTTTTGCAAAAAGTAAAAAAATTCTATTATTTTACGTCATTTTGTTCGTTTGGAGGGGGGGTTATGTCCCTCATACCCCCTTCCCCTTGAATCCACCGCAGCCTGGAGGTTCATAACACAATAGCCGTCTCGGCATGAAACAAGGTCAAACAAACACCCAAGTTTGTTTGTTGTTCAGAGTACTTGAAAGGTTGAACAAACGAAAACTTCGGTTAAGCAAACGTAAATAATCGTAAGGAAACGATGTTAAGACTAGAAATGGCGCTAAACAAATGATTTCGTCAGCGGGTTACAAGAACTTAGCCAAACCATCAATGTTTTTCGTGTATTAATAAATTAATTAAACTGATGTTATCCGAACGACGATGGAAGGGCATAGCCCAACACAATTGGAGTTTCGAGAAAAAATGGCTCCCCGGCGGGATTCGAACCCGCAACCTCTGGATTACCAGTCCAGCACGCTGCCAATTGTGCCACGGAGACGCCTTTGGGAGTCGTACTCCGAGGGATAAGCTAAGCCAAACCCCACCCAGGTCCATTGTTTCTCGAAACTCTAGGCGTTTCTCCTGATCGGTAAACCACGCTATGCCCTTCCGTCGTCGTCCGGATAACATCAGTTTAATTAATTTATTAATTAAAAATACCGGCGACAGAAATGTTTTTAGTGCATTTCATTCTGAAAATGCACAATTGGTCTCGTCGTGATAGTGGCAAACATGGGTCATGTCATGTTTTTTTCACGTTTCAGAACCTCTAGAACACGAATTCAGTGGTCTCCAGAATTCATGCATAGATAATACATATATTATAAGCTTATGGCCGTTTTCTTGTTAGCACGATAACTCTCGAAGAAATCAATTTAGCGGTACGCGCTTTGGCACAAAAATCAGTAGTCATAAGACCCCGGTCGGTGTTGCATTTGGGCCAAATCTGTCGAGGTTGAGGGGGGGAGGGAATAGGGGTTGAAATGGTCAAAAATCACTATAAACCACCAGTTGATTCTAGGTGCATCATATTCGGTACGTATACTCCATGTTAGAGTAGCCTTTGATTCCCATTTTAATTTTTTGAAAAAGTCTATGGGAAGGAGGTGTTGCCCCCGGGGTGAAAGTAAGTGTGCGGTCTTGGTAGCACGATAACTCTCAAAGAAATTAATTTGGAGGTCCCAGATTTGGGCCAGAAATCAGCAGTCATAAGACCTCGGTCGGCATTGCGTTTGGGCCTAATCGGTCGACGTGGAGGGGGGGGTAAATTTAGTGATTTTTTTTTTTTGGTTCCGTCCCGGCCCAAGCCGAGCCCGGCGACGCCAAGGCCACCAATTGGGCCCCTACGTCATACCCAACGGGTCCCAGACTCGGAGGGGCTAGCACGGCTCCTCAAATCTCCTCACCCTCCCCAGAAAATCCAGTACTCGGACCCCTTGAGCCCTGGAAAATTCTAGGTCGGTCAACCTGTCCCTCCCAAATATAGCAAACCTCGCTGCCGCAAACCCCTCACACTCTCTCACTAAATGACCCGTTGTCTCCTCCTCCACTCCACACCTCTCACATGTAGGGTCCCCTATTAGCCCCATCATGTGCAAGTGTCTCTGAACTACAAAGTGCCCTGTAAATATTCCTACTATCTTTCTGTTTGCTTCCGCCCTAACCCTACCAGCCACTTTGTCGTGTTGGCATCATACCTCTTAATGCCCTCTTTCGCTTGTCTGCAGTGATCTTCTGTTTCCCATCGTGCCTGGGCTTCCGCTTTCGCCCAACCCCGAATTTCACTGAGTCCTACTTCCCTTGCTATCCCCACCGCCGGTTCTGGGCCGACATATTCTGTCATGGCCCCCGTCTTAGCCAGCTTGTCTGCTCTCTCATTCCCCGGGATGCCAGCATCATTGGCCAGCGCCATTTCTAGTCTTAACATCGTTTCCTTACGATTATTTACGTTTGCTTAACCGAAGTTTTCGTTTGTTCAACCTTTCAAGTACTCTGAACAACAAACAAACTTGGGTGCGGTCAGCCTCACGCTCCCCGGCCATGTGGCCCATGAACGAAATTGTTTGTTTAGCCGCATATCTCAACGTAAAATCTTTTGTTTACGTTGCTTGTTGTCCAAAGTACTTGAAAGGCAAAAACAAACGTAAACAAACGATTTTGATGCCCGTATTTATAAACGTTCCTTGACATTAAGGAACCCTTGAAATTCATTAGAACAGATGTTTTTATTTTGATCAAAACTGTTCTCTTGGGACTTTGAATTTTCAAGCACGAAAAAAAATCTGTAATGGTGCTGTAATCTTTATGGTTTTGGATGAGTCTCCTCGAGACAAAGACACACACCATCATGTATAATTCGTGAAAGGAAGAAATTGGCGTGTTTTACATGATAGTTTTGCAAAAAGTAAAAAAATTCTATTATTTTACGTCATTTTGTTCGTTTGGAGGGGGGGTTATGTCCCTCATACCCCCTTCCCCTTGAATCCACCGCAGCCTGGAGGTTCATAACACAATAGCCGTCTCGGCATGAAACAAGGTCATTACATGTTGAAATGTTCAGTATTCGTAAATGAGCCATCATTTTTTCATTATTTTAATTCCGAAACCGAGACCAATCTCGGTCTCGTCTCGAAAATAGCGGTCTCGGCTCGAGACCAGTAGACTTGGTCTCGGTCTCGCTCCATAGATAATGGTCTCGTCTCGGTCTCGCTCCAGAGATAATGGTCTCGTCTCGGTCTCGACGTTCGACGTGAGACTGAGTCTCGGTCTCGTGCATCACTGTCACTGAGTTTTTTGTCTTTTTAAGGCATTTTAGACGTGTTTTGAGGTGCGGAGGTGAGAAAGAAGGAAACAACGAACATTTTGAGTGCTGAATCAAGTGCGTTGGATCGTTGGTTGTGGGAAAATTTTCGGGTCATCGGTCGGAGGCCACGAGGGCCGCGTTATCGCTCACTATGGGCGATAACCAAGATTTAATAAACTCGGCTGAAAAGGTGAGATTTTCCAGGGACGGGTCTACCGCCTCTGAAGCAGCAAGGGACGACTCGTCGGCCCAAGCAAACCAGGGCGGAATACCCACCCAGGAAAGCAGTATGGTGGTTGACGGAAATTTGAGACCGACAGGGACGCGAACAGCGGCCCAGTCAAACTCTGAGGCGGAAGATTCGGAGGGCTTCATTCGGACCCGTCGGGAGGGAAAGAAAGCCAGGGAGAAAAGTAGGCGCGAGAATAGAGCCCGTAAGGTAGCTGAGGCGAGGGCAAGACAGCCCCTCACGGGTTTTAAGGCGAGGTTCGAACAACAACGCGAACAATGCGAGCGCGAACAAGCGTATAGATTACGGGAGGAGAAACGGAACGAAAACCAGAAGAGATTTCGGTCCACCTCGCACCCTACCCCCCCGGGGGAAGGGGTAGTAGGACCGTCAAAAAGGTCCAAGAAGGAGGAAACGGAAGAGAAAGCACGCCAAGAGCATGGAAAGAGGGCCAAAAGCTCGATGAATGCTAAGGCGGTCATGGTGAAAGTGGACGGCGGGGCCTTCTCAAATGAGGAGGCGGTCAAGGTAAGAAATTTCGTGCTAAGAGCGCTTATAGCTTGTCAGAGCAAGATCCGATTTGTAGACTCCGGGCTTGTACAGGAGAGTAAATTGTACGTTATGACGTGTGGGAGTAAAGAATATGCGGACTTGCTAATAAGTACGCTAAGGGACGGGGTGGGGGTACATGGATGGGCGATTTACCGGCTCTCGGAACTGCCGATTCCGAAGCGAATCCGGGGAGCCCTTACCGGTTTCGGATTGAGACAGGATGAACTCCTGCCATGCATGGCAGTAGTTAACCCAGATCTCACGTTTCAGTTCGATAAGTGGAGTATTGTTAGTTTTGAGACCGATCAGGTGGGGTTGAAAACGGTAGTAACAATCGAGGTCCCGAAAGAAGACGCGGAAGAGGTGAAAAGGGTAGGCTACTTGGGAGTGGAACTGACCTGGGTCAAGTTCTGGGTACTTAGAAGCCCGTGGCTAGGGGATGAAACCGACGAGGAGGAAACCGCGATGGAGGTAGAGGAGGAAATAGCGGCTCAGAGACAACAGCCGGGGGGGAGTGGGGTGGTCGTCACGACAACTACAACAACCCGGCGTCCACCGTTTGGTAGAACTTTGGAGGAGGTGGAGGAAGATTTGCTCCGGTCCCCCAAAAAAGGGGGGGGGGGAGGTAAGTGAGGTTCCTACAGGCGAATACCCAGCATAGTAAAACGGCGGCAGCTGATGTAGCCGCATTGCTGGGTAAAAAGGAGTTCGACGTGGGACTGTTTCAGGAACCGTATGTATATAAGTCTAAGGTTAGGGGATGGAATAATCAATATTATGTGTCTTTTTAAACAGGAGTTAATGGAGTGCCTAGGGCATGTGTAGTCGTAGCAGCGGGTTTACAACCGGTGCCACTGCGGGCGTACGAGACGAGGGACTTTGTGGCGGTTGCCGTCCAAGGAGAGATACCGGGGTAGGACGAAAGAAAATAGTGGTGGTCTCGTGGTACCGGGCAGCGGACAGTGACGTGGTCCCGGAGTGCCTGGAACGCCTAAGAGATTATTGTAGCGACATCGGGAGCTTGTTAGCGGTGGGAGCGGACGTAAACGCCCACCATGAAGTGTGGGGTTCCTCAAATAACAATCGGCCTGGTGAGGAACTCCTGGAAGGATTGGTAAGATTAGGATTAACTATTGAGAATGTCGGGAGTGAGCCAACTTTTGTGGTGCGTAATAGGACGGAGGTCCTGGATGTTACTCTAAGCTTAGGGCCGACGGGTAGCTGGATTACTAATTGGCGGGTCTGTGACAGATTAATAACCTCTGATCACAGGCCTATTATGTTTAGTTTAGGAGCCAAAGGAGTTAAGAAACCCCCTGGGAGGAATCCGAGACGGACGGACTGGGAGAAATTCGAGAGGACGGTAGGAGAAGCAACGGGAGAAGTATCCAGAAACACTTTAGATGAAGAGGAGAAAGAGATAAGAAAAATTATAACTTTGGCTTTTCAGGCGGCTTGTCCCGAGAGAAGGGTCAAAGAAAGGGGAGCGGTGTGGTGGAATGTTCACCTGAAAGAAAAGAAGCGGAGGATGAACTCGTCGTTGAGCGCGGCTAAGAGAACGGATGGAGAGGAGGAATGGGACGCGTGTCACCGGGCGCGGAAAGAATACAAAACTGCGATTCGGAGAGAGAAGAGAAAGTCGTGGAGGAGCTTTTGCGAAGAGGTAGAGAGCACGCGGGAGGTGGCGAGACTTAACCGCATAGTAAAGGAGGATAGCCGGCAACTTCTGGGCACAATTATTGAGCCGTCAGGTGAAGTAGTGGTAGAAAGTAGGGATATTTTGGAGTCGTTATTAAGCGCGCATTTTCCAGGTTGTGAGAAGGAGGAGGTTGTGCCCAGCCAGCATAGAGCGGAACATGAAGGAGCGATGAAAGAGAGCGACGCTATTATTAATAGAGAGCGCTTCAGATGGGCCCTAAAGTCGATGGGCCAATATAAAGCACCGGGAATCGACGGGGTATACCCATGCATGTTGCAGAGGGCCGGAGGACGAGCGCAGGAAAGGATAAGGAGACTCTTCGTCACATCTCTGGCAACGGGGCAAGTACCAACGCCATGGAAAAGGGTGAGAGTATCGTTCATACCTAAAGGTGGAGGGAAGCATGATAGGGCCGGAAACTTTAGGCCCATAAGTTTAAGTTCGGTAATGATGAGGTTGATGGAGAAGACGCTAGACGGGTATATCCGGGAGGGCATAGGTAAAAGCAGACCATATCATCCGAGGCAGCATGCTTATATAGCGGGGAAATCGACAGAGTCGGCGTTGCAAGAGCTGGTAGGGAAGCTGGAGGATACCATAGCCCAAAAAGAATACGCATTGGTTTTGTTCCTGGACATAGAGGGAGCATTCAACCAGGTCACTTTTCAGTGTATAGTGGAGGCTTTGAAAACCTTTCGGGTGAACCCGATGGTGGTTAGATGGATTAGTCATGCTCTGAGGCATAGGTGGATTAGGGCAGAGTTAGGGGGAGAAACGGTAGAAAGGAGGGCAAAGAGAGGAAATCCGCAGGGGTCTAGCCTCTCGCCCCTCTTATGGATAATAGTGGTAGATGAACTAATTAGATTAATGGAGGAAAATGGCTTCTATATGCAGTTTTTTGCGGATGATGGAGCCATCGTGGTTAGAGGAAAGGTATTGTCGACACTTTTTAAACTTATGAGGCAGGCGATTAGTATAGTGGAGGAATGATGCGAGCCAAGAGGGTTAACCATTAACCCGAGCAAGGTGAAGCTGTGTCTGTTCACACACAAGAGGAACAGGCAGGGGCCTCAGACTCTACAGATTAGGGGCAAGGAGGTGGAGTTAACAACGGAAGTTAAGTATTTAGGGGTGTGGCTAGATCATCGACTGAGCTGGGAAAGGCACATAAGGGAAACTTATCAGAAGGCGATGGGCACCTTTTGTCAGGTTAGAAGGGTAGTGGGGAAAACATGGGGCCTGAACCCTAAAATGACCCTATGGTTGTACACGGGGATTATCCGACCAAGGATCCTCTACGGGGCCATGGTTTGGTGGAGGGCGGCGAACAAAAAGGGAAACGCAGCTAAATTAGACAGAGTGCAAAGGCTGGCCTGTCTGGCGACCCTAGGGGCGTTCAGAACGACACCAACAAGACCGATGGAGGCAATGCTAGGACTAAAACCCTTAAGCCTTGAACTGCAGGCACGGGCTATGGAAACGGCATACAGATTGGACTGCATGTCAGGGGAGGTAGGAAACGGGGGGATACGAGAACACATGCGCAGAGTGGCACCGTCCACGGGCATGAGATCGGATCAAAGGGTTAAACAAGGAGACTTTGTAAAGACGATCGTGGTCAAACTATCCCGGGAAGCCGGGCAAGGGGGTGATACAGAAGAGATTAAGTGTTTTACGGACGGTTCAAAAATTGGAACCGGGAAAGGGAAGGCGTGGTCAGGCATATACATCCCCGGAATGGGGGTGGAAGAGAGCCTGACGTTGGGGAAATACGCGACGGTGTTCCAGGCGGAGGTTGCGGCCATAGAGGCTTGTGCAATCGAACTGAGACGGAAAGGCGTGACAAATAAACGAATAACGATATACTCGGACAGCCGAGCCGCCCTCGGGGCCATTTCCAGGCCGGTGGTCAAGTCGGGGGCAGTGGGGAGCTGTAGAGCCAGTATATCGGCACTGCTGACGGAGGGTAACACGGTTACATTAGGGTGGGTACCAGGTCATGCTGGCATCCCGGGGAATGAGAGAGCAGACAAGCTGGCTAAGACGGGGGCCATGACAGAATATGTCGGCCCAGAACCGGCGGTGGGGATAGCAAGGGAAGTAGGACTCAGTGAAATTCGGGGTTGGGCGAAAGCGGAAGCCCAGGCACGATGGGAAGCAGAAGATCACTGCAGACAAGCGAAAGAGGGCATTAAGAGGTATGATGCCAACACGACAAAGTGGCTGGTAGGGTTAGGGCGGAAGCAAACAGAAAGATAGTAGGAATATTTACAGGGCACTTTGTAGTTCAGAGACACTTGCACATGATGGGGCTAATAGGGGACCCTACATGTGAGAGGTGTGGAGTGGAGGAGGAGACAACGGGTCATTTAGTGAGAGAGTGTGAGGGGTTTGCGGCAGCGAGGTTTGCTATATTTGGGAGGGACAGGTTGACCGACCTAGAATTTTCCAGGGCTCAAGGGGTCCGAGTACTGGATTTTCTGGGGAGGGTGAGGAGATTTGAGGAGCCGTGCTAGCCCCTCCGAGTCCGGGACCCGTTGGGTATGACGTAGGGGCCCAATTGGTGGCCTTGGCGTCGCCGGGCTCGGCTTGGGCCGGGACGGAACCAAAAAAAAAAAATCACTAAATTTACCCCCCCCCCCCTCCACGTCGACCGATTAGGCCCAAACGCAATGCCGACCGAGGTCTTATGACTGCTGATTTCTGGCCCAAATCTCGGACCTCCAAATTAATTTCTTTGAGAGTTATCGTGCTAACAAGACCGCACACTTACTTTCACCCCGGGGGCAACACCTCCTTCCCATAGACTTTTTCAAAAAATTAAAATGGGAATCAAAGGCTACTCTAACATGGAGTACACGTACCGAATATGATGCACCTAGAATCAACTGGTGGTTTATAGTGATTTTTGACCATTTCAACCCCTTTGCCCTCCCCCCCTCAACCTCGACAGATTTGGCCCAAATGCAACACCGACCGGGGCTAACAAGAAAACGGCCATAAGCTTATAATATATGTATTATCTGTACATGAATTCTGGAGACCACTGAATTCGTGTTCTAGAGGTTCTGAAACGTGAAAAAAACATGACATGACCATGTTTGCCACCATCACGACGAGACCAATTGTGCATTTTCAGAATGAAATGCACTAAAAACATTTCTGTCGCCGGTATTTTTAATTAATAAATTAATTAAACTGATGTTATCCGGACGACGATGGAAGGGCATAGCGTGGTTTACCGATCAGGAGAAACGCCTAGTGTTTCGAGAAACAATGGACCTGGGTGGGGTTTGGCTTAGCTTATCCCTCGGAGTACGACTCCCAAAGGCGTCTCCGTGGCACAATTGGCAGCGTGCTGGACTGGTAATCCAGAGGTTGCGGGTTCGAATCCCGCCGGGGAGCCATTTTTTCTCGAAACTCCAATTGTGTTGGGCTATGCCCTTCCATCGTCGTCCGGATAACATCAGTTTAATTAATTTATTAATGCACGAAAAACATTGATGGTTTGGCTAAGTTCTCGTAACCCGCTGACGAAATCATTTGTTTAGCGCCATTTCTAGTCTTAACATCGTTTCCTTACGATTGTTTACGTTTGCTTAACCGAAGTTTTCGTTTGTTCAACCTTTCAAGTACTCTGAACAACAAACAAACTTGGGTGCGGTCAGCCTCACGCTCCCCGGCCCTGTGGCCCATGAACGAAATTGTTTGTTTAGCCGCATATCTCAACGTAAAATCTTTTGTTTACGTTGCTTGTTGTCCAAAGTACTTGAAAGGCAAAAACAAACGTAAACAAACGATTTTAATGCCCGTATTTATAAACGTTCCTTGACATTAAGGAACCCTTGAAATTCATTAGAACAGATGTTTTTATTTTGATCAAAACTGTTCTCATTAATAAATACGGGCCTAAGACTAGAAATGGCGCTAAAAAATGATTTCGTTCATGGATCGGGTTACATAAACTTGGCCAAACCATCAATCTTTTTTTTTCCGAAAAGATACATAGTTTCAAAGGGCTAAACGAACAAAAAATATGGATGAATAAACGTAAACGAGCAATTTTACGTTGAGACATGTCGCTAAATAAACAATTTCGTCCCTGGGTCGGGTAGCGCTAGCCGCAATAAAGAGCTTACGACTAGAAATAGCGCTAAGCAAATCATTTTGTCCATGGGTGCGTTACATAAACTTGTCAAATCAATGTTGTTATTTTTTTAAATGCTAAACAGACGAACATTCTGGCTAAACAAACGATTTTACGTTGAGATATGCCGCTAAACAAACGATTTCTTCATAAGGCAGGAAGCGTGAAGCTAGACGCACAGACGCACCCATCTTTTTTTTTATTTAGGCCCTGTTCACAAGCTCTATGTTTGTGTTGTGTGGTGTCTATGCAACCTATAAAAATGCTTCATTTTTCGAGGGAGTAAATTTGTTTGGCTGCATAGACTCCACAGAACGTAAACATAGAGCTTGTGAACAGGGCCTTAAAAAGTCATGTTTCAAAATGCTGAAAAAACTCAAATTTTGGCGAAATAAACGTAAACAAACGACTTAAAGACTAGAAATGGCGCTAAACAAATGATTTCGTCTATGGGTAGGGTTCCGTGAAGTCGGCCGCACCATATACATATATATTTTTTGAAATCATGTTTAGAATGCTAAACAAACGAATAGGACTTAGGACCGTTTAGCTAAATTAACAATTCGGACCCAAATATGGCTCGAAATGGAACTTAATTATTAGACTACTGTGAATTTCCGCTCAAAACATTGTCAACCTGACTCTATGCGTAGCCCAAAAATGACTAAACTGAAGGTTCGTGCCCCGATAATGCTTAAACAGAAATTATGCCTGCACTTAAGGTGCATTTACACCCAAGTGTCCGGCGACACTTATTGCTTGAAATTTAGGACCGCATGCCAAGTCGTTCCTCGAATTTTACTCAACCTCAAAGCTCCCTCACAAACTGTAAAAATTATGAAATAACATGTGATTCTACAGTTTGTGAAGAAGGTTTGAGCCGAGGCAATTTCGAGGAACGACTTGGCATATGGGAATAGTGTCAGACACAAAATTTTTATCAGAATTTGTACAGTCAATAAATTTCACATTTGACACTTTACATTTAATGTCGTGACATAAGTGTCGCGGGACACTTCAGTGTAAACGCACCTTTAGAATGGCATAATGCATAATTATACTATTCCCTTGCCAAATATGGCCATAGCCATAGCCAAAAACGGCTGCACTGACTACTCGAGCCTCAAAATGTCCAAACTGACAGTTCACGCTCTGGAAATGGCTAATCTGACTCTTTGGCCGTTGTAAAACCGCCAAACTAGCTATATTCGCGCCCTGAATTCTAAACTGACGATTCGTGCCCAGAAAATGGCAAAGGCGACTATTCACGCTCCAAATATGGCCACACTTGCCATTCGCGCCTTGAAAATGACTAAATAAGCCTAATATACCCTAATATACTATACGAGCCAAACTGGCTACTCACGCGCCAAAAATGGCAAACTGGCTATTCATGGTGTTCTAAAAATGGTCAAACTGTCTATTCGTGCCCTACTGCGGATGGTGTAACTTCAAACTGGTTCGTTCGTTCCCCCACCGAACAGGGCCCTCTCCCTCCCTTCACCACAGATTGCTCCTTCAATACCTAGCCTTGCTAGGTATAAAATGACTTGCTTTTGCACGCTCTATAAACATGACTGGACGGAGGATTCCAGTTTCACGCCCTGAGTCTTTCTGAGGTTGAAATGCATTTAAAATGACTTGCTGACTAATATCAGGTGTCACGTTTCAAGTTTGCTCGACGCCCATTATAGTTGAAGGACTTTAGTTTCGTGGAAATCGCGTATACAAGATAAGATTCACTACCAAAGGCGGTGGATCTGTGGTTTCCTTACGGTTTGCAGAGTTTTGGGGCTAGCTGTTCGCGTAACTAGTACTCGCTGGTTTCTCCCTCTCTCTTCTCTCTTGTTGGCGTTGTGAAAAAGAAGAAAAAAAATGTGATATTCATTCGAGATGTATTGAACAATTTCTGTGTCTCCATTCACCACCAACAACTTCTAACGCTCTTCGCACAATCCTTCCCGTTCTGATCTAATCGTTCCGTACTTTTATGTTTGAACAAAAGCTCCCCCCCCCCTCAAACCGTTTAATTTCGTTCTTGCTTTCTTCGAATCTTTGCAAAATAATAATACCTTTGAGGCACGAGATATGCTATTTTAAAACAGCGGCGAATACGGGCGTGGGGGTGAGGGGAGGGAATTAAACATTCATGATCCCCCCCCCCACCTCAACCAGACAGAGGTCTCGGGATTGGCAAACATGGACTATATTTTTAAAGAGTAATTCCTTTTCAATCTCCAACGAAAGGAAAGCTTAGTGAACTCGCTATACCTCAAACCACCCATCACCATAATCATGCATATTCATCAAGTTTAAACGGAATAGTGGGGGGGGGGGAGTTCGTAGGAATTTCAAATAAATATCCCTCCGCTCCTTCCAGTCTATCTTAGTGGTTCTCGGTCCGTCTGTAGCGTACAGACCCGTTGAAAAGGAGACTGTTATTTACACGGAAGTTAATTTAAACAATGATGTTAAAGGTTACAAGGACTGCGGGTTTCGATGGGTTGTGTGACCGTGGATGGTGGTGGTGAGGGGGGAGTTTATTCAGGACTGTTTCAACTGAAGATCACGCTTCTTTGCCAGCTGCATTCTGTCCCACACTTTCACGACCCCGTCCTTTAATTCGGCCGCCTTCACACTTCATTCTATATTGGGGCTGGTTTGATGGTGTGGGTGGTGGAGGGGGGATTCTACCAGTCGGGTTTCCATCTCTTTACCTCACCCTTCTTCCTCGCCATTATCAGCGCTTTTACTCATAAAGTTATTTTCCTACCAGACCTGGCTTATAGTTGCTGTTATTGAGTCGTCAGGTGCAGTAGGGGGGGGGGGTGAACTAAAATCCGACGAGCTGACGAGCATAAGGTGAAATAAAACTCCCCTCCCCCTCCTGTCATCCCTTCCTCCTTAACATTTCATCCTCAACCTTTAAAGAAAGGGGGAAACTTGATGAGATTTTCTAGTGTGTTACGGTAATGCCTATTTATGCCTGTAAGAGGTAATCTCATTTCCAGCCCCCCTCCCCACTCCTTCATCACCCTCGATCCGAATCCCTTCATCATATTGCCCGTAAAACTTTTCTTCCATCCACCCCTTCATCGTCATAAAAGTTTTAGAGTATTATCACAGTGTTAGGGTGAAGGGAAAGCTAGTTTTTGAAATATTTCAGAATTTTAGTTACATTTTTGTCCCGACTTTTCATGTTTGAGAACAGTTTGGTGATGGTTGTGGTGGGCGGGGAGTAGAGTGTGAAGGAAAGCTGGAGCGTCATTCAATTAATTCATCCCGGAAAATAGGAGGAGGGGAGCTATATGAGATTGCCCCTCCCTATACGAATTATTCTCATATTTAGAAGGGGTTAGTAGTCAAACGTGATTTTGTTTAAAGTTAGTCAATTCTGCCGTGATGGGTGGCTTTATAACTAATTTGGTAAAGTCGGCATAGGAAACTCATTTATCATGTTGGTTTTATACGGTGAAATGGAGAGAGGCCAGGGGGATTAAAGTTGATCGTATTAAAGTTCGGCTGTGCTTCCCCGCGGACCCTGAACAACCTCGTACAGTGAAATTAGTGAGTTAAAAAAAGAGAGACATAGAGGGGAACAATAATTGAGGCGTTCTGGATGGGGAGAATCAAGTTAGTAGCTCCAAGGCTACGTGCGTGATGGTGTTTTGATCATCTTAATGAATTTTAGGTCCCTTGAACACAAAGACACAAACACACGTCTTCGAGTTGAAAAGAGCTTTAGTACCCTCCCCTCTTTTATTTCACCACCCAAATTTTACTCCGTACAAATGTTGAAAGACGAACACAATCCTATTACTTCCCTGTTAAAATCGTCTCCTACGTGTGCTTACCACAGTATCTCCACACCGCCCCCCCCCCGTTAAAGTTTAAACTCGTTTAAAATTTTAATTGCACGTGTTAATATTAATTTTAAACTTCACTCATTGTAATTGTTTCCTCACAGCTCGTTCTCTTCTTCTCTGTTCACTCTATTCATCCATTTCGAAAAGCTTTTAAAACGCTATTAAATGTATATAGAAACAACCCCCGCCAATCACTGTACAACCAATCATGAACCGCAAGCCATATATATCTCCATTATTACCCACCATAATTCCCCCCCCCCCCAATATCCGCTATTAAATATACTCACCTGTCAACCGCAATGGCTACAAGATGGAGAATCGAGGCTGTGCAACACAATACGTCCGATGATGTCCACATGTCGCACAATTCTGGGCCCAGAATCCAACCTTGACTTATCTGAAACAAGCAAAAGAAAACGTTTTTATAAGTCACTCGACAGACAGTGCTCTCAATTTGACAAATTTAGCCGCGATATCACGGGCGTAAACGCTGACTCCGCGAATAGTGACAGCAAATACATATTACGTTTTACCTTGTCGTTGTGCATTTGGTATAGATTTTCATGACTCCCTGACTTCCAAAATAGCCCTACGAGATTCACGAGTTCTTTGGGACATTTTACATTAATTGGCGGCTAAATTGTGAGGGAAAACCCAATTCACCCAATTCAGTTTCTCGAATGCCTATCAGGCCGAAATTGAGAAATTGTTTTTCCCCATTATCCCTACCCCTTTCCCGCTGTCTTATTTCCTGTTAACCGTGATAAATGGAAGCCCTTTGACGGATAGAGCTAAGAAAAAATTACGCGCTATAACGTGCTGATCGTTGGTACAAGTACGTGATAGCTAAAATTCACATCATGATCTCGACCACGATTTAATATTTGAGAAAAAGAACTAACTCGCGGCTGAAATTGAGAAAAAACGTCAGTTTTTAGATGCAACTTCCTGGGCCCAAATTGAGAAAAAGTTCGCGTGGGGGCGAGTCCGCGGCTGTAATGTAGAAAAAGCGCTAATTCCTGGATATTTTTTTGATTCAGCATTCGTTTACGACTCATTGGTGTAATTTTGATCGATTATTTCGCATTAGTAAAGCGTAGTTTCAGAAAAAAATGCAGGCAGTGAAAAATAACATGTTTTCCAGGCCATGCCACGAAGAGCGAATGACTGTATCTGCCGATTTGCACAATAGGGGGAATATTTACATCCCTTAACTCAAATTCAACGCTATTTGAGTAAAAATTTGATGAAAAAAAAATTTTGGAAAGGCAGTATTCATGGGACGTAACGTACAATCGTCCTCGACGAAGATTAACCACCGATCTTTCTTATTTTTCTTATTTTTAAGCCGTGAATTAGCGCTTTTTTCAGCATGAGCCACGAACTTTCGTTTTCAGAGAATCAGATAATGAGGAAGTAACATAAAAAAAAAAAAATCACTGGTAACATTTTTTTTTTTCGAATGAAAATGACTAAATATGACGAATTGAATATTAGTGCGTAAATGATTGATTTCGATTTATAGCGAAATAACAAAACTTGCCAATTTGTTTTGTTACCTTAAACGGCCGGTCTGTGACTCGTGGCGTAGTAATGGGGTTGTGACCCCTCCCAACCCTCCGCATCATGGCTGTTATCATGTCTTGCCCCTTCTTGTCCATACCATTCTCTTAAGTCCTATTGTTTGATTTGTGGGAAGCTACAACACGCGTCACGCGAATGCTGTTATTACGTCATCAGTCTATCTAGCCTATTTCAAATGGGTCCCGCAACCCATTAGTTTTAAAAATTAATAAAAAAATGTAGGGACTGATTTTATTTGAACGGATCGGGTTTTCATGAGTTTTGGTACCTAAGCTATCACGACAGTATGATTTTGGAAAATGTGTTACTTCCTCATTGGCATTTTCGTAATTCTAGCTGCCAATTAGCTCTCTTTCTACATTTATATAAGAATTATCGCTTTTTCTCAAATTCATTGGTCAATCAGCGGGATTTCACCATTTTAACCGTGAATTAGCGTTTTTACCCAATGTTTCCCATGAATTTGCTACAGGAAGTCGTATGACTTGACATTTCTTTTTTAAGCCACGAATTATTGATTTTTCTCCTTTATAGCCACGGATTTGACGATTATTATCAATTTTAGCCACGAAGCAACGTTTTACCCCGCGAATCAGCGTAAGCATTTGTCTCAATTTTGGCCGTGGATTCGTGTTTTTCTTAATTTTAGCCGTTAATGAGTGATTTCCCCTAATTTTATCTGTGAATTAGCGTTTTTTCCCCTAATTTCGCCTCATGAAACTTCCTTCGAAAACCCTAGTGACTTGACATTTCTCTATTTCAGCCGCCTATTAGTTGATTTTTCCACTTTCTAGCCGTGAATTCAGCGCTTATTATCAATTTTATAGCCTCGAAGTAGCGGTTTACCCCACGAATTAGCACATTTTTTTCTAGCAATACTTGCCTTTAATTCATGTTTTTACTTATTTTAGCCACTAATGAGCGATTTCTCTCAATTTTATCCGTGAATTAGCGTTTTTTCTTAATTTTAGCCGTGAATTAGCGCTTCACCTCATAGTTGGACCTACAAACTTGTCTTCAGAAGCCGAGATTCGGCGTTTTCGTAATTTTAACCGTGAATTTGTGCTTTTTCTCATATATTCATTGGTGAGTTTATCGACTTTTCACCATTTTAGCTATGAATTACTGCCTTTAATACGATTTATCTGTGAATTTAGCGCTTTTTCTAAATTTTAGGCATGAAATAGCATTTACCCCGCGAATTTGAGCTATACTCGGTGAATTAGCTTAGTATTTTTCTTCGTTTTAGTCGTGATTCACTGATTTGTCTCACTTCTGTCCGTTAATTAGATTCATCTACATTTCAGCCGTGAATTAGCAATTTTCCCCAATTTTGAACCCAAATTAGCGTTATTCTCAATTTACGTCCACGAATATTAACACTTTTCCGACGTTTAGCCACCTACTTGTCTCAATAGCAACACGTACATTACTCCGCCTTCTTAATTTTTGCCGCCTTAGGGATACAGACACTGGGAAACAGCGTATTTTCTCCTTTTTAGTCGCGAAGTGGCCTCCAGAAGGCGCGAATCAGTACTTTTCGTTCGTCTGTCGAAGAAAGTGGTTATTAGCAAATTAGCATAACGTCTAATTCTTGACGAAAGACACACTTTCATCTTAGAGTAAGTGTTTCCTAACTTTACGTCATAGAGTGAACGAAAATATACGTTTCTGTCACTGCTATAAGGAGAGACTTAAAGTATTTTTTTTCACATGACTTACTGTGAACCGCCCGCGTAATGTGACACTTTCCTCACTCGTTGAGAAATATGCTATTCCTCAATTTCATCATTGAAACAGTTGTCATAATAGCGCTTTCGTGAGGAGGGGGGGGGGGTGAATTGAATATTCAGCCATACAACATGCTGAGCACCACCGCAACGTTTCATTCTCCAAGTCGGATGAACTTAAAATCGTCGAAACGAGCCAAAACGACGTTCAACCGGGTACAAGTACTCATTTCTTTACGTACCTTGACCCATGAATTAAGAAAAGAGCTATTTCCCAGCTGTCAAGAGTCAGTTCACAGCTAAAATACAAATAGATAAATCGCTACTTTCGGGCTAAAATGAAGCAAGAGCTCTGCTTTGCGGCTGAAACAGAGAAAATAGCGGGAGAAAAAAAATGGTTAAAAAGGAATTAAGTTCCAGCTAATTCGCTGCTTAAATTGGCGGAAAAAACGCTCATTTGCGGCAAAAGTGGAGAAAAGTCACTATTTTGCTGCTATAACGGAAAAAATCAGAGAACAGAGAAACATTAGAGAAATTAATTGCAGCTATTGGAGACAATGCGCTAATTCGCCTAAAAGGAAGCTAAAAGGAAGACCTTTTTGTGAACATTTAAAGCAAAAATTGATGAAAATAAATCATTTGCGCAGCAATTGAGAAAATCCACGAATTTGCGCCTCAAAATGAAAAAAGTGTTAATTTCCGTTTTTTTTTTAAATTTTTTATTCACTAATTTTAATTTATTTTAAAAATGGTCCAGTGCACGGCTAAAATATGTACAAAAACCGCTTATTTACTGCTAAAACACAAACATAGAGCTTGTGAACGGGCCTTAAACAAAACACAAATATTCGTGGCTAAAATTGTGTAGAAGCCATCCCATTTCAGCAAAATTTGAGTAAGTGCTTGAATTAGAGATTTTCCATGCTACTACAAGACCCAAATTGAGAAAACAATCGCGATTTCTTTATTAATAGTATTAGTAATAGTAATAAACCGCGATGAATATTACAAAACGCTAATGTGCTGCTCGCTTGGGGAAGTCCACGGCAAAACTTTCAAAAAAGCGCTATTATTACGGCTAAAAGTTGAAAAAATTGCGAATTCGTGGCTCAAATTGAGAAAAAAATTGATACGCGGGGAGAAATAGGATAGGTTCACGGCTAAAAAATGAGTAAATTAAGCAATAATTTACGACTGAAATGCGGAAAAAGGTCAAATTTGTGGTTTTCAAAGGCAAAGGCTAAAATCTGGAAAATGTGCTAATTCAAGGCGAGAATTGATAAAAAATGCAAAATTGAGAAAACGCTAATAGCGTCTAACCTTGGAAAAATAGCTACTTCGCGAGTTTGATTCGCGAGCTTTGGTTTGATAAAGATCAAATCAATGAATAGAAGGGGGGAAAACTGCTAAAATTAAGTAAAACGGTGATTCGCGTACAAATTGTTTTGAGAAAAAGCGCTACTTCGTGGTTCAAATTGAGAAAAAAACACAAATTTGCTGTTCATAGAGACAAACTTTGTCAAAAATCTTCAAAGGCGCAAATGTGTGCCCGAAAGTGAAGAGATCGGCTGAATAGAACAAAATTGGAGTCACTATTTGGTCAAAAACGAGGTGATTTTGAATTAGAGAAACAAGCGTTGCGAAATCGCCTTAAATGCGGATTTTGATGATGATTGAAGTTCTCCCTCAGAAAATATGTTCATTCATACCAGTGAAGCAAATTTTATTTCACTTTAAAATAAAATGTACAAATGCGTATGAGCGGATTATTTATCTACGAGCCAGCGCTTCCACTAGCAGAACCGGATTCCGGCTTCGGCGCTTCTCCCGAACTGGCCGCAGCAGATCCACCTCCGCTGCCTCCTACTGAAGTCGGCTTTGCAGCGTTGCTTTCGCCAGTTGACGGTGACTCGGCGCTACCGCTTCCAGCCGAAGCGGTTGGTGTCTTTTTTTTACTTTTCTTTCCATTTTTGGCGAGAACCTCTGCGAAGGAGAATGATTGGTGAGGGGTGGTCTGTCCGCGTTATTGTGCAAGCTAATTTTTAAATGAAATGCGATAATTACCATTAGACAGTAGGGCGACAACCACGAGAAGTACGAGAAATTTCTTGAACATTTCGACTGTTTTTAGTTCCTCTATAGTCTCAATCTCAACTCAACTTGAACTGATGACTTGTTCGTCGATTTAAGTCCTTATTTATACTCCGAAAGTCGGACAGGTAGCTCGAGCGTGAAATTAATTACTTTGGCCCACATGCTGCCCAATTTGAGCTATCAGGACTTTAGTTAATTTCTATATCGCTCCCCCCGTCCGTCTTCTTGTCAATTAATGAATAACTAGAGAAATGTGAAAAAAAAAAAAAAATGGATATCGACCAGTAATGATAACAATTGCTTGCAATGGTTAGGTAATTGTTCTATTTTTGCTATCGTTGGTTCCTTCTCCCAGCATTGCCCCCGCGCCCACATCACTTTCGAAACTTTAGCGATGACCTCTGAACGTCTCGTCACCTGAAAGGGTGGAGTGGATGAAGTCAAAGTTTTGGGAAGCTTCTAATCGTGATTCCACTTGACGAATGTAGTCATTTTTGGCCTAAAAATACAAGTTTTACAGGGGGACGAGGTGGAGGCGATAAAACTGAAGATTTTGTCAGAAACCTGATTTCCGTACTCCTAAATTACTCTTTCGCCTACTACGTTTCGTTTACCTGAATTGTAGTTATTTTTTCTTCAGGAAATTGAATTGTCGCCACAAATAAGCAGACCGATTTTCACAGGGAAAAAGTTAATTTTACCCCAAAACCTGGAAATTGACCTTCTTAAGTTCTAACCACCAAGGCTGAATAAAAAAAATAGGAAAAGCCCTTTGAACTGTAGTATATTGGGCCAGGGTCGTATTGAAGGGAACGTCAAGGGGGTACGCGCATCCTGTTGGCAAGTTGGCAACTGTACAGTTACAGCCGCTTTCTAGAGTGGATTTTATCACTCACTCTCTATCTCTTTTGGGGAGCAAGGAGAATGGAGTGAGAAGCCCGACTCCACCATTTCAGTTTTGAGTAGTTTTTAATGTTCTTCCCAATTTTAATATAATATAGTCTGGATTTTAAAAATTTTATTTTAATACGACTTATTTTTAAGACGGTAAATAAAGTTCTGCTCGTTGAAACTTAATTCGTTCAAGGATTTTGTCTTCGGACTACCGAAGTTTGGCAATAATATTATAAACGGAAACCGTCGTCGTCTGGTCGTCTACTCCAGAGACTGTTAGCAGCGGAGGCGCTTTCTTGTGCACTATTAGGAAGGAAAGGCGAGACGGAGGAGTATCGAACGTGAATCTTGAAGACGTCGTGGGTGGGGGGGGGGTCGTATCTTAATTCCTTAGTCATCTTGATGACGATCGTTATTTGTCTGAAGCCCATTTTAAGCAGTTCTTCCCCTATGGCACGTTTCCCGATTGTGACAAAGGGTGGGGGCCCGCCCAAGGGAACACTACTGGCCTTGAACCCCATGTGAAAGAGCCATGATTCGAACAGACATTTTATAGGCCACACTTGAGTCGAGAAAATCGCTGACAAAGCAAAAAGCACATTATTGGCCAAAAAAAGGGGGCACTGACCGCTGTTTGCGGGGAAAATTTTGTGACTTTGAACCATGAATTATCAATGGCTAAGATACCGCCAGGGCGCGATGACTCAATTTTAGCTTCGAATAAAGACCGCATTTTTCTCGACTTTATCCGCGAATGAGCGTTTTTTCATATGAGGCTTTGAAGTTGTCTTAATAAAAAACTGCAAGTTAGTCAACTCTCAGTTTTAGCCGCGAATTAACGATATTTTTCACTCGTAGCCACGAAAAATAGTTTTTTCGAAATTTAGCCGAGAATTGGTGCCTTTTCTTAATGTTCGCCTCGTACTGGCGCTTCATTCTCAATTGTGTGTCAACGAGTTAACATCGGGGCCGAAAACCCGCCCGTAAAAACTAATTCCAAGGTTTTGCTAATACCAAAAGCAAACAAGTTGAATTTTTGTATAGAGAGCAAACGCATTGAAAGACTCTATTTTAGCCGCGAATTAGTGATTTTTTAAATTATTTTTTTAAATTAGCGTTTCTCTTAATTTGAGCCTCGCAAATTAGTGATTTTATAAAATTATCTGCTTTGCCTAGATTTTTACATTTTAGCCTTCCGAGAACCATTTTTTTTGTCACTTCTCGTTATGGATTAGCGCATTTTCTTACTTTTAGCTATGGGGTCAAATGGGGTGGTTATGCGTGGACGCCGTGTATTTCATGGCGTCTTTTAAAAATACGGCACCATGCATTTTGGTGCAGCTAGCCACTGACCACCCAAATCCGACCTCCAGCCTTCCCGGCGTCTTTGACGCGCCGTGCTGTGGCATCCACGGCACGGTTGGCGGCTCTGTTACGGATCTTAACAAATGGAGGAGGGGTATGGGCCGTGTAGTGGCGAGGGCACGGTCTTAAAAGAACTCGCTACCAACCCAAGGCGTTATGCGATCCGTGCCGAAGGGTGCGTGACACAGGGTGAGCTGTGTATTTAACGGAGCCTCAGGGATACCAGGCGACCTCCCTGAGTATTAAGCCTTCCCACGTCATGCGGGGCTCTGCCGTGGGTGACTTTTATTTCCCTAGCTGCTCGTGGGACCGTTTATGGATCGCGATCGTTTTACTTTGACAAACCCAGGGTTCATAACTCTGGAGCAGGTTGAGGACGAGCTTCTCAGTAGCCCTCAGCCTGCTCAGCCCGGCACCGCGGAGATGACGGGGGAGACCACCTCAGTGGAGGTGGTTGAGCCCGGAACCTCCGGTGGTGTCGCTGAGGGAGTAGTCTCCCTCTCGGGTTCGCCGGTATCCGGCGTACCCGAATTACAAGCGGGTCAGGGAACGGTATCCGAACCCGTCGATCCCGCAACAGCGGCGCCTGGAGACCAGGAGATCGCTGATTTTGACAAATACGTCTCTGGCCTGAACAGGGATCAGAGGTGACGCTTTTTGTGGCTGGTTCGGAAGAAGGGGGAGGAACCGGAAGCCGCCAGGGCGAGTGCTCTGCAGATGGTGGAGAAGAGGAAGAAGGGGAGAGCCCCTGCAGAGACGACTCCGGAGGGAGCCGTGAAAAAGAAGCGAAGGACGACCGCACAGGGTCCTTCGTACACCGGAGCGCTCAAGGGAAGGAAGCTTGGTGTGGTTCATAGAGACTACCCAGCAGTCCTCCTCTTGGACGACCAGCTTGAGGCCCTGGAAAGGAGCATTGAAGCTGCTATTGTTGCGCTGGAACCTAAAGCTGGGGAGGTAGTGCCCCAGTTTGATGGTCTGGTGCGAAGGAGGGGATGGCTATCCATCACCTGCGAGGACGACGGGACGGCTGTTTGGTTAAAGTCGCTCGTTGAAAGTATCGTACCCTGGGAGGGGGCAAGGTTGAAGGTGGTTGAGGGGAGTGACCTGCCCAAGCCCAGGGTGGCGGTTGCATTTCTCCCGAAGTGCGCGGATCTGGGGAATGAGCAAGTCCTTCAGTTCCTCGTGCGCCAAAATCGGGGGTTAAATGTGAGACAGTGGAAGGTACTGTCCAGGAGTGTGCCTCAGGGCACGCCGGCTTTGATGATGACCCTGCTCATCGATGAAGAGTCGTCGAAGATCCTGGAAAGGAATAATGTAGTCCACATCAGGTTCGGCAAGGGGACCATCCGGCCTAAGGCTCGGAAGGGGGAAGGATCATCCTCCGGCCCCCGGCAGGAGCCGATGGAGGTGGATCAGGTAGCCGCTGCTGTGCGGGGTCCCACCCCCGCACCGCGGCAGGAAGAGCTATCTGTGGGAACAGCAGTTGGCGCCACGGCATCCGGGCAGTCGACGCAGGTAGCTCCCTCATATGCTAGGCCATCGACTAGCAAGGCGGGGGAGAGAGGTGATAGTGTCGGACCAGCGGGGGGTGAAAGAGTCCCGAAGGCGGCAGGTCGGGCACGGAAACCCCACCCTACTCCGAGTAAGGCGATGCTGAAGAAGCAATCGCGGAGTGGGGTACATAAGGGGAATAAGTGACCGCTACGGGGTTGCGCTTCCTCCAGGTGAATCTGCATCATGCGGCAGCGGCGTCGGCCGTCTTGAGCAGGGTGTTCACTGGGGGAAGCTATGACGTCGCCATGGTTCAGGAGCCATGGGCATGGGAGAGGCAGGTCAAGGGCCTCTCTGCGACAGCAGGTAAGCTGGTTTACTGTAGGGATGAGGAGCGGCCACGAACTGCGCTGCTTCTAAGTCCCGCAGTGAAATTTTTACCTATGCCAGAATTTCTGTGCAGAGATTTGACAGCAGTCATCCTGGAAGCCAAGGACGAGGACCGGACCCGGAGGTGTGTGGTAGCTTTCGCGTACTTCCCGGGGGACGCTGAGGTGACGCCGCCGGAGGAGCTTCAGCGTTAGGTCCTGTATTCAGCGCGAGGAACCTGCAGCTGATTGTGGGTTGTGATGCGAATGCTCACCATACCATCTGGGGAAGTACAGATGTCAACGCTAGGGGTGAGTCACTCTTTCAATTTTTGATGACGCATGACCTGGTGGTGGTAAATCAGGGCTCGATCCCTACTTTCGTGACAAGTGCGAGGAGTGAGGTCCTGGATGTTACTCTGGCTAGCCAGTTTTTGGCCAATAGTGTCAGAGATTGGACAGTCATGTCAGAAACATCAATGTCTGACCATAGGCTGATTTCGTTTGAGGTCGAGTTTCCTAGGGTTAGAAGTACAGAGTATCGGAATCCCAAGAACGCGGATTGGGAGGTCTTTAAGGGGCATCTTGAACAGGAGTTGTCTGAGATGGACCTGGACATTCAGTGCCACGCCGATCTCGATAGGGCGGTGGAGGCGATAAACTCAGCGGTCCTCAGTGCGTACATATGAGGAAAGCTGTCCTGTTAAGGTGAAGAAGGGGAACAGGGAAGTCCCTTGGTGGAACAACGAGCTGGAGATGCTCAGAAGAGAAACGAGGAGGCTTTACAATAGGGCCAGATCACGTGGGGAGTGGTAGGCTTATAGGCACTCCCTCACGGAGTATAACAAGGCCCTTAGGAAAGCAAAGCGGGCCACGTGGAGGACCTTCTGTGAGGGGATGGAGAATGTGTCCGTTATGGGCAGACTACAGAGGGTCCTGTCCAAAGAGAGTCCGGGCCAAATTGGTCTAATAAAAAAGGCAGATGGGGCGTATACCGAGAGCGCTAAAGAGACCCTGGAGGTCCTCCTGCGAAGTCATTTTCCTGATTCCAGGGATGCAGGGGCCTCAGATGTTCAGGGCGAAGTGGTGGCTGACTGCCAGCCAGCAAATAATGCAATATGGAGCGCATCGGGGAAATTGTTTACGCCCGCGAAAATTAAATGGGCTATCGGCTCGTTTAAGCCCTATAAATCCCCTGGGCCGGACGGGATATTCCCGGTCATGTTACATCGTGGCCTGGAGGTCCTGGAGCCGCGTCTCAGAAGGATATTTAGGGCAAGTTATGCATTATCGTATATACCGAAGGCATGGAGGGAGGTCAGGGTTGTGTTCATTCCTAAGTCGGGAGCAAACTCCTCGGCCCAGGCAAAGGCGTACCGACCCATAAGCCTCATGTCCTTCCTCATTAAAACAATGGAAAAGGTAATTGGCCTGGATATCAAGGACGGTTGCCTTAAAATTAAACCAATCCAGAGGGGGCAGCATGCCTACCAGGCGGGCAAGTCTACTGAGACCGCCCTAAACGAACTGGTGGGTAAGGTTGAGAAATCTCTGGAGGCGAAAGAAACTGCGCTGGGCTGCTTCCTGGACATAGGTGGTGCTTTTGATAACACCACCTATGACTCTATGGAGGCTGCAGTAAGGAGCAGAGGTGTTGATCCATCTTCAGTGAAATGGATCAAGGGGATGCTGGAATGCCGCGTCGTGACTTCGGAGCTGGGAGGGGAGACTGTTTCCGTGTTGCCCTCAAGGGGGTGTCCCCAGGGGGGTGTGCTCTCTCCTTTGCTCTGGTTGCTCGTGGTGGACGAGCTTCTCGCTATCCTAAAGGAGCAGGGTTATGAGGTAGTTGGTTACGCTGATGACCTTGCGATTCTAGTTAGGGGCAAATTTGATGATACCATATCCAGTAGGATGCAGGGTGCCCTTAACATAGTGCAGCGATGGTGCAGCAGGCATGGTCTCAGGGTTAACCCTGAGAAGACCACCCTTGTTGCGTTTACCAGGCGGAGGAAGCTGGCATTAAAGGCAGTTCGACTGAATGGAGAAGTGTTGAAAGTAGGAAAAGAAGTCAAGTACCTTGGAGTTACCCTGGATCAGGGGCTCAAATGGAACTCGCATATCAAGAGGGTGCTGAATAAGGCCACGTTCGCATTGTGGGCTGGTTGGAAAATGTTTGGCAAAACATGGGGTCTAAAGCCAAAAATGGTGTTGTGGACGTATACAGCCGTTGTTAGGCCTATCGTCACCTATGGCTCACTCCTATGGTGGCAGAAGACGAAACAAGGGACAGTCCAGGCCTTGCTGAGTAAGTTGCAGCGCCAGGCCTGTCTTGGAGTAACGGGTGCTATGCATTCGTGCCCGACGGCAGCCATGGAGGTGTTACTGGACATGCCTCCCCTGCACTTTTATGTGCAGGCGACTGCATATATGGCGGCGGTGAGACTGCTGCGGGCGGAGTACGTGAAGCGGGGTGTCCAGGTTGGGCACTTGCGTGTTCTGGAGGAAGTTGCATGTAGTGAGGCGGCTGAAGTCGTTACGGATCTCATGCATGTGAGGATGGATTTTGAGAAACCCTTTAAGGTCGACATAGGCAACCGCGACCTTTGGGATAAGGGTTTGCCGAGGTTTAAGCCCGGCACGCAAGTATGGTATACTGATGGATCTGTGAAGGATGGGGGTGCTGGCATTGGGGTCTTTGGCCCCAGGCTTCAGCATTGGGAGTCCCTTGGGACGACCGCCACCATCTTTCAGGCGGAGATCTATGCTATAGAAGCCTGTGCGCGGAAGATTAGTGAGAGGGGTCTCCGGAAAGCGAAGATCTTTATCCTGTCTGACAGCCAGGCGGCTCTTAAAGCCCTAGGCTCAAGCGTCGTGAACTCGAAGCTAGTTTGGGGATGTCTTGAAGCCCTCAGGCCTGTGGCAACGGCAAACAGCCTTACTTTGATGTGGGTGCCGGGTCACAAGGGGTTTGAGGGGAATGAAATGGCTGATCAACTCGCGAAGAGAGGATCAGAGATGCCTTACGTGGGCCCGGAGCCAAGTCTCGGGGTCACGAAGTCCTTCACGAAGAGGCAGGTGCAGGCGTGGTTGGACGAGAGGCATCGTGAACACTGGGTTAGACAACCAGGTCTCAGGCAGGCCAAGCTCTTTGTCACTCCAAAGGGACGATCGGAGAAGGGCCTGATCTCTCTGAGCCGAGGAGACCTTAGAATCTTGGTGGGACTGCTAACGGGACATTGTGCCCTTCGATATACACTCAGACTAATGGAGAAGTCTGACACGGACATTTGCAGATTTTGCGACCTGGCCGTGGAAACAGCAGAGCACGTACTGTGTGAGTGCCAGGCTCTGGGGCGGTTACGCTTTCTACATCTTGGAAATGATTTGCTTCAACCGGAGGACATCTCCAGGATGGCTACGGGAAATATCCTCAACTTCGTTAAGGAGTGGTGGTGGAGGACGCTTGAAAGCTAGCGTCTTTCTTGGCAGGGCAACCTGAGGGGACACCACAATAGATCTTATAGGTCGAGTTTGGTAGGAGATAGTTTCTTCTGGGCTTCCCTCCCCGTTTAATAATAATAAAAAAAATAATACTTTTAGCTATACAAATAAGTTGTCTTCAGTAACCGAGTATTGGCGTATTTTGATTTTTAATCACAAACTGAAATTTGTCTTTATTTTAGCCACGAATTAACGCTTTTCTATGCCTTAGCAGGGAATTAGCACTTCATCTCAATTTAATCTGAAAATTAGCGTTTTTTTTTTCATTGTTCGCCACAAATTGGCGTTTACCTTAATGTCTTTTGTACATTTTAGCAGTAAAATTTTCTCTGTACATCGCAAATCAGCGCTTTTTTCTCAATTATAGTCTGAAAATCGCATGGGGGACCCAGAGAAAACAGAGCGGCATCAAAAAGCTGGCGCCGGTGGGAGGTCAAACTCTCACCTGTGTAAACCGGGAACATAATAGTGGATGACATGCCAAGGTCTTTCGTCGAAAATCCCTCTTCACCCGGCGTCTGACCAAACCTTCATCCCTTAAACGCTTGCTGGAGAAAGTAGCAACAATGAGTGACTGGCGAGGCTGCAAAACGACCATTCAAGGAAGGACCCGGCGAAGCCCCGCCCGAAGAACTACGCAACGGCACCCTGAACCCCCCAAGCCACGGGCCACCTTCAGGACCATTTCCTTTTGCGCTATCACCCTGCTCCAATGGTACGCCTTTGATTTCCAACTTATTTGACGGCCACCGTAATCTGTAGTCCATTTTTCCAAGCTTATCCTGCAGGCCGCCGTTTGTTTTCCTCATCAGGGCCTCATTATCGGCCACGACGCTCCCCACCTCATTCTCCAGCGAAGCCAGTCTCGAAGAGTTCTCTCCCAATGACCTAATAAGCTCCTCGAGCCTCTCATTCTGATCCTTGACAAACGAGTCGAACTTCCCCCTGCGCCCTTAGCATTTCCTTCCTCATGTCTCCAATCACCGCCAAAATTCTGCCTGTCGAAGAATCATCTACGCCATCAACGTCATGTCGAACTGGTCGTGTCTCCTTCAAAGCTTTGTGTGGAGGATGTGGACCGACACCGAGAGCCCGCGTACGATCGTCGCATCCGCATCACGACGTGGCTTGCTCGAAGCCAGACAAGAAGGGCAAGTCCAGGACAAGTTCTCATCCTTGCGTACTTTGTAGTCATCTTTCGAGAGATTAATGCATCCCAGATGGAACATCCCCTTGCAAGTGCAGGTCATCTTGTACTCATTATGTGCAAGCAACGCACTGAATCGATGACGGTTGTGTAGTCATTGAAACAAACCAAGAAGACCCGAGAAAAGGAAGAAAGAAAAAAGTAAAAGCGATCAGAGCACTCAAGACCTCGACGTCTCCCGGGTTACCCAGTAGCAAAAGTCGCAAACGTGGGCAAACGACAAGGTATCAAAAAACACAAACTTCTGAGAGGTCAAGGTACGAATCTATAATCGTCCAATAACGCTCGAGAAGACGAGAGATAATTTAATTTCATTGCCCCTCAATCGCCGTCAATTAAATAAACGCAGAACTTACGACAAAGCGGGGTTCAGAAATGATGAAATTTTTAATAAGTCACCCACGATCATAAAAGCCACGGCGTGCAAATTCTCGACACAATTAATTGGTTGAAACACTTGAAAATTTGAAAAAGTTCGGAGAGCGATGTTTACTCGTGCGATGATTCCTGCCGGGTTCAGCAGACCCAATAGAGAGAGAGTGAGTGAGAGAGTGAGAAAGGGTGAAGGAAAAAAACCCATCTAAGACCCGGAAGCTGGGGAGGACGGCGCATGCTCGCTTTGGCACGTAGGTGGTGGGGAGTAGCCCTTAAAAAGGGAGGAATCAGTAGCAGTAAGCAAGGTTGGCCCACGCTCAGAGACTCGATCCGCAGCATCGGAGAGTCGGATAGGACAACAAATAACGTGAAAGATGAAGTCAGTATGCAAGTCAGACTCGATCCGTCGGAATCGGAGGGCCACCACGAAGGTTCTAGAAATTGCAAGTACGATCCGTTCGAGAGAGTTAGATTCAGAGTGTGTCAGTGCCTCAGTTTAATTACATCGGTCAGAGAGAAGTGCCTTAAGTGAGTCAAGCGGTAGAAGTCCGTGGTAGCGAGTCAGTGCCTCATTCACGACCGAAAGTAGGTCAGTTCTTGACTCTGTTGAAGTGTAAAGTGTCGAGTTAGTTGTCCAGGGTCTCCCCTGAGACAGAGCCATCGTCGCCTTCGGTATCTGGTCCAGTCACCGTCGTTGTGTTGCCTCTCCTGAGACAAGTCGTCTTCCAGTCCATGTCGTTGTGGTGCCTCATTCGAGATCATTATTCGTCTTCAGTCACCACCGTTGTGGTGCTTCACCCGAGGCCAGTCGTCTTCAGTAACCGGCGTTGTGGTGCCTCAGCCGAGGCCAGCACAGTCGCCGTCTTGGTGCCCCACCTGAGGCAAGTCGTTCTACAATCGTCGTCAACGTGCTGCCTCACTTGGGACAACCCTTTTCCGTGACTGCCCGTTGGTGAGTCAAATTATTCTCTTCCTCTGGCATTGCCTGGTATTTGCATGCGTCTCGCTCCCTAGCACATCGGAAAACGTTCGGGTGTCCTTTGGACTTCTGTGGTCTTGTCGTGAAAACTTGTGGTGTCCCTGAAAATATTGCGAAAACGTCGGAGTCACAGGGTAGAACGGTATGGAACCCATGGACGTGGCAGCTGCCTTTCCCTATAGGCTCGAAAGTGCCAATTCAGTGTGGCAGCTGCCTACCCCTAGCCCTGAATTGATACCTACGCGTCAAAAGCGAACATGTAAATTAAAACGTTCGCAATTTTTTCCTAAGAAATATCAATGACCTGAACCTTCGGCTGTGCTTCCATTAATGCCCTACCTCTCTTGAATGCGATTAAGGGGTCGGAGAAGCTAATACAAGACGAGAAATTATTATTATTATTTTTTCAATTCCTTCAGAATATTCACATTTCGTTTTGTCGTCACTCACATAAAAAAAAAAAAAAAAAAAAAAAAAAAAAAAAATGAATTTCGAGGATTTTTGTTGCTCACAAAACGAATTTCACAAGGGTGACATAATTCAAAGACCAATTTCGCGGTTTTTGCGCGCTAAAATACAGTTTTCGCAGATCTGACACAACTAAAAAGCCAATAAACGCGTTAATTAATTTACCTCTTCAGTTAATTAATTTACTTCTTTAATTCAAAAACCGGCGACAGAAACCCCCGCATCTATCTAACAATATCTAGATAGATAAAATTCGGCTTGGTTTACCGATCAGGAGAAACGCCTAAGTTTCGAGAAACAATGGGTCCCGGGTGGGGCTTGACTATGTTTATCCCTCTCTCTGCGTAAGACTTGGGTTATAAAATCGCCAGTTGTGCTTTGAAATCTTTAGTTTAGGGGTAACACATCGGCTTTGGTAAAATCGTTAGTTTTGAAGTAAAATATTGAGTTGTAAGAGTAAAATCGTCAGTTTTGGGTTGAAAAACGCCAGTTTTGAGTTGGAAAATGTTAAATTTTTACGTCTCTCAAACAAGACGTTGATTAATTCCCAGTATTTTATTCCAGGGCAATCCTTTCCCACAAAGAATCGATTAACGGGGAAAACATTGCCAATTTTTCGACAGAAAAACAAGAATTGAAGGCTAAAACGATAGTTTCCCAACGAAGATGTTAAGTTTTATTTGCTGGGGTCTCTCTTTACAACATGCGACATCATCTGCCCACCCCTGCCTGGATCAAGGGTTGGCTACGTCCCTGATAGAAACCCTTCAACGTCTTATTATAATATTGGCATGCTGACCCGAATCAAATACATAGATAAAGCTTTCGCCCCTCTTTCGACTGCTTCGCCGACCGTCGCCTGGTTTAATGCGATAAAAACAACCTCTCGCCCGCGATGCAAATTATACGCTTCATACCGTTAAATTGCCGTAATAACGTTCGACTTTACATCACCCCCCCCTCCCCCGGACAATTTGGGTAGAAGCCCTTTTCTGTCGGTGTTGAGACTCGGGCAGGCAAACGTTATCCGTTGGGAAAGGGGACTTGATAACCAATCTGAGTTAATTAACAAGTTATAACGATTCCTCCCCTCCAACCCCATCCAGCCATCGACTCGAAAGCCAGACTAGGTCTCCGTGGGGGGGGGGGGGCACATCACAATGTTCGAGTTTACCACAATTATCCAATCAACGGACGGCGGTGATGACCTCTTTAATTCGATAACGCTTTCACGATGAAGGGTCGCGGGAGGGTCAGGCGCGTATTGGTCAACTTTATACAAATTTGTTAAGGCTTGTAGAAGTGACATCGCGTGGGTTAGTTGGAGAGCGCAGAGGGGAGCCAACTTTCTGCTAATCAGTTCGAATATTGAGTATTGAGTTAACATACTTTTTGGTGAGAGTTTATTTCAGGTTTGCCTCGTTAATTAGAATTTGGAACGGTTTGGTTAAATAATTGGGAGAAATTTGTCCAAAACTGCGGAGTCATAAATTTTATTAGTTACGTTAATTATTACATTGACGCCTTCGAATGCTGTGCAAGGTAGCAGTGAGGCAGAGGGGTTTTCCCTGTAGTGCAATAAGCTCATGAGGGGGAATATGAATAAAGGGGAATGACAAAGAAAGCTTCATCATAATTAGTAGGACGCCATTGAAGGATTAATTCATTTGTAGGGTTCAAGTCCAAAAAAAAAAAAAAAAAAAAAAAAAAAAAATGCATGGAAGGTGCTAAATTTATCTAGGGCGGTGACTAACCCAATGAGTACGACGGTGAGGAGAGCAGAGGGTATTAGAGTCAAATTTCAGGGACGCTAAATGTTTCATGCCGGGACTATTAATTAATTAGTGAGGCGGAGGGAGATGATTCTAAATTCTCCTCTTTCGAATGCGGAAAGCTTTAATTGACAAAAGCACAAAGTGAGGGGAAGAATGGGATAGGTGGGGAGGGCTCAAAAAACCTCAAGGGGTGTAATTAGCCGGCCGTCACTCCAGTCGACCACACAAAAAATTGCCCCCCCCCTTCCCCTCTCCATGGTGAGAGCTGAGTATTGCTGGATTTTAGCCGAACCTAAAGCTTCGTTCCTAATATTCACGAAAACCAGCCAAGGTCGTCGTCAAAGTGGGGCGGGTGTCACCCTGTGTCCCCTCCCATTTAACCCTTGCTGTTGAAAAATTGCCGTTTAATAAAAATGAGCTCACAGAGGGGCGTATTAAAGAAACGAAGGCAAATTACGACGAAGTTTTTAATTGTTTGAGAAAAAAAATCGCGTGAGTGTGTCAGACTTGGCACAGTGATAAGGGGTGGGGTGGGGGTTGAGTGGAGAAAAAAGTTTGTTAATGAAGGTACACAAAGTAGAGGAACAGGGAAAAAATAAAAGAATAAAATGGAGTACTTTTCTAAAGAGCTTCAGTTGTCTTCTTTTTTTCTACTTACTTACCCTCCTGCTCTCCCCTTCTTCAACCGGTACAAACTCAAAACCTCCGACGGTCAAGTGACCAAATAAAAAAGGAGCGAACAAAGGCGACAAAAACAATGAGAACTATACAGTGGGGAGACCAAGGAAGATGTAGCAAGTTCGAGAAAAAAAAAACCGATTGAATTCCCCCCTCCCCTACTACCACCACCACACCAAAAACTTTGAAGGGAACTATTTTTGGGACGAGTTGCCCTAATTCAATTTCAAACGCACTGGTGCAAAAGGAACAACTCCTTTTATGTGATTCTAGGGGAAAGATCCTAGCAGAAAAGTGTCGAATAACTAGAAATCATGAAAATATGTACGTGGGACAAACAAGCGAATAAGACAAACTTCATGCGTTCGTCGCACGAAAAAAGGCAATTCGAGAAAAGGCTAAAATATAAAAAAATAGCGATTGACCCAAATCACTATTGCACGAAGATCCTTTTGGGGGTGAATGGGGAAGAATGCAACGAGCAGACTACAAAAGGCATTCCCTTATTTTCTCTCTCTTCCTTATTGTCTCGTTTCAATAGAAAGCTTTCTTGTTTTTCGCCCTTGGAAAAACATTCCATACACCCCCTCCCCGTCTACCGTCTACTGTGTGAGACAAAATATACGTATACCTTTGAATACACACGAGAAGAATTGCAAGTGTTTTTTCAACCCGCGAAACGCATACCTCCCCCATCAACCACCCATGTCACTTTGTAAAGAAATCGAAAAATAAAACGGTTTTAGCCCTATTTTTATCCCCCGCAAAAGGGAAAGAAAAGAGCGGCGCTAGAAAATTTTATCTCGTTTGGGTTCGCATCAACTCAACGGGAAATCACTACCCACCCTTCACTTCCCTGATGCGCCAGTGCCAATACACACACACACACACATTCGCGGTATCAACACGACCTCCCCTCGGCCCATTCCATCGATAAAAAAAAAAAAAAAAGAAGAAGAAAACTAGGCTTTTCAGAGGCTCAATTACAATGAAAATTGCAAGCTCACTATTTTGGAGAAAGTCCAATATTGAGGCCTTCTTATCAGGATTTGAATTTATAGCGTTACCCCCCCCCCCCCGTCCAACCAACCACCCGACAGTTAGAATTGTTCCTACCACCATCCTTTATGGGCTGAACAATCCAAATTTTTTGGAAAAACGACTGTGGGAGGGGGTAATCATGAAGATTAATTGGATTTTCACGATAGGATCTATTGAAAACAATAAGTTATTGATAGTGGGGGGAGGGGTATTGAAAGGAATTGATTTCTATTGAACTGTGCTTGAAGATTGAATCATGAGAGTGGGTGGGCTCATTTAAAGATGAGATGACGGCGGGGTGAAGTTCCACGGTCTGTATAAAGTTATCGGCAAGAAGGGAATCTTAAAAGACGGTCAACACTAAAAAGCCCCCCCCCCGCACCACCAAATGGAGTGTTTCCGGATTGAACGAGCAGTTCTAATGGGGAGTGGGAAAACTGTGAAGGAAGAAGAAAGCCCTTCTTCATCTTTCACGTCCCCCCTCACCCCACCGTTTCGACCAACAACGACTGCCCTATCAATCCTTTATACTACAGGTTTCATTACTTCAATGAGCTCTGAAGAACACCGATCGCCCCCCCCCCCCTTTCCACCGCCCTCTACAGACACACACTTCATCTGTAACTTCACACCCCTCATAACTTGGATTCCAAGTCATTTTACCGAAAAGAGAGAGAAGATACGGTCGAAATGGAGTTGCTGGTGGTTGGAGATGGTTTGTGGATGGGGGGGGGGGTGAAAGGGTAGGCAGAAGGGTCCGAACAATAGCTGAAAACCTGCAAGGACTGATAGAATCCGATCGCAACCTAAAAGTCGGTCTGATTAACACCCGTTCTTGTCGCCCGAAGAAAAGGAAAGGACAGTGAATAAGTTCCTTCCTTTTACAATGCCTTTATAGTAAGGGCAATAGTAAAAGAGGGCTTCCCCCTCCCCACTCCTCACCAGCACACCTATTCACAAACTGCTGATTCCTTTAAGACTTCTTTTAATGGTCTATTGTGCGCCTTGAACGAGAACACACTTGTTCGTCTCTATTTTAACGGCAGACAATATTTTTTCCTTTTAAGAATCGCATCGGTCCAGAAACACGTTATTGACGTATAGGCGGCAATTATTCGTTTTTTTCTCTCATAAATCGACGATGTGCGGCTCAATTTGACACTCACCGAATCGCAAGGGGCGTCCATTTTTCATAATATCCCTCTGGAACTCGACCGCTGAAGACCCGGATCCAGATTTTTTTCCCAACCAAAATGAACGCACAAAAGGCCTCGAAAATGCTCCACGAATACAGAGAAGATACGGTCGAAATGGAGTTGCCTAGGGACAATTCCCCATGGTGGACCCCAATGTGTTCTTGTCACCTTGCGGTACTTGCAAGATTTTTCAATTAGAAAAATACTGAATGATGAAATCCACTCTTTTAGAGCGACGTTGTTGACTATTCAGAGACCGAAATGCACTTTTTTTGGCACCCCATGATGGGAAAAATAGTCCAACATTACCAATTTTCAAGCCTGATAGTCATTTATAGAGGCTAAAATGCCCAAAATGAATAGCCCAAAAGTCACTTTCCAAAACAAAATTACACGTTTTGTGACTGAAAGTCAAGACTCTTCCTGTATCTCAATTTACAGTTCTCTGCAGCACCGAATTTACTGAGAGCTCTTAAGTACCGGCTAGTCCGGGTTCCTGCGCTACAAAATTGACCCTGAAAGTGGCAATTTTAATTGTATTTTGACCCTAAAACGACAATTTCGCTGAAATTAAGAACCAAAAATGGTGAGGCCAAAGTTTTGCCGCCATAAAAAAAGTCAAAAAATTTGCTATTTTGCGAAAACTAAGACTCGAAACTTTTAATTAAGCCAGGAAACTTATAATTTCGCTCAAATGGCAAGCTCACAAATTTTTATCTCCAAATGTTGCAACTACACGGCTATTCGTCAGGGTCTTGGCGCAGTCGGGGCTTGCTAGCCCACGAACCGCATCCACACACACACAAAAAAACCATAATGTCCTATCCCTATATTCACTTGCATTACAACTTGAAAATTCCCGGATATTTAGGTCGAAATGTGTTGATTTTGTGGCTAGTTCTCTCAATTTTAGCAGTAGATGAGCGTTTTTCCTCAATTTCAGCAGTAATTTAGCGCTCTGTCTCAATTTATCCTTAAATAACGAGCGATTTTCATTTAATTTATGCAAGAATTTGCTATTTTGCATAAATTAAGACCCGAAACTTTCAATTTCGTGGATGTTATTCAGCCAGGAAAGTTGTAATTTCGCTCAAATGGCACTAAATGGCAAACTCACAATAATGTTTATCTCTAAATGTTGCAACTCGTACACCGCTATTTGTCAGGGTATTGGCGCAGTCGAGGTCTGCTAGCCCAGGGGCTGCATTCACAAAAAAACAACACCATATTTCCTTTCCCTAACGGAACATGCGAGTAAAAAAGATCGAACCTCACAATTTCACTACAATTATGACGTGCGATTCGAAATGCCGCGAATTTTCAGCAACCGGAAGGGGAGGGAGGAGCCTAGTCAGCCTTCGATGCCACGCGCCGTTCGACGTGGCCGGCTAGCTCGAGTTCTGGCCCCGCAAAAAACAATTGCAAACTTCCAATTCGATGGATATTTAGCCCCTGAAACTTGCACAACTTGCAAAGTCCCGGATATTTAGGTTCAAATGTGTTGATTTTGTGGCTATTTCTCTCAATTTTAGCAGTAGATGAGCATTTTTCCTCAATTTCAGCAGTGATTTAGCGCTCTGTCTCAATTTATCCGCAAATAATGCGCGAATTTTACAATTTTAGCTGCGAATAGGCGATTTTTACTTTTGACCTTGAAAATTATCATTTTTTTTTATTTTATGAGCGAATAAGCGGTTTTATTTAAATATCAGCCGCGGATTATTTTTATAAATCTTAGCCGTGAATGTACTTTGCGAAAATGGCCCATTTGTTCTGCGGAAAATAGGTTTTTCGGGAGGAATTTCCCGAGGAGTTTTTACTGAAAAAATGTTCAGTTTTAATGCTAAACAGCCAGTTTTGAAGGGACGAATTGACGGTGTCCGAGTGTAACTGATGGTTCCAAACAAAGGCTATTTGAAAAAGGGTGGGCAGCTGCCCATTGTTTCCTACTGGTTCGCCCCTTGAGTCGGAGGAAGCTCGTGACATTTTCAGAAGCTAAAATTAAGAAAAAAAAGCGTTAACGTGCCGTTCTTGGGCCAAGTCGACGCCTAAAATTGAGAAAAAACGCGAAATCACGGCTATAAAATTGAGAAAAGTATCTCATTAGCGTAACCATAAGTGGTGTCGAGGGGTTGGAACATCCCGAGACATCGTTCTGGGGGGAGGGGACCCCCCCAAAAGCCCTTAATAGGCTGCTAAATTTGAGAAGGCGCGCTATCGTGCTAATATGAGGGCAAGTATAAGGCAAAAGTGTTGAAAATAGCACTAACACTCGCAACTAAAATAACAAAAAAGCATTCATTCGTAGTGAATAGCTAGAAAAAACTGGTTCATTGCTTTGTGGAGAAAAAAACTAGTTCCTGAAAAGCCATGATCGTTTGCTCAGAAGGCTCAGGAGCTAACATAATGAGAAAGCCAGTCGTCAACACGATATTTTGAGGCAACTTTTCGTGAATAAAGAGGAAAAGCGATAATTCACGTGGATATAAGAAAAAAATCGCTAGTTCACAGCATGAAATGGGGAAAAAACGCTAACTCATGACTAAAATTGACATAAAGCGCTCTCATTCGCAGCTAAAAATGGGGGAAAACTCAAATTTGCGGATCAACTTGAAAAAATCCGCTAATCACACCCCAAAATGGCTATGGTTGATGTTGCAAAATTGACCATTCACGCGTAAAAATGGTCAAAGTAAGCAATCACGGATTGACTTGCGACGCACGACGTACTATTCGCGCCCTATAAATGGCATAACCGACTCTACGCGCCCTAAAATAGCCTAAAACTGACTATTCACATTCTAAAATTGGCAAACTAGCTGACTTTATCAACCAATAACCATTAAAACCTGAAATTCTATCGAGCAAACTGACAAAATCGACCAATATAAGCGTCAAAAATGGCCAAACTGAGCCTTGACGCCTTGAAAATGTCTAAACAGGCGACTCATGTTTGCTCTAAAAATGGCATACTCGTACTATCAATTCTCGCTCTAAAAATGGTCAAACAGAGCATTTGCAACCTACGCAGAGGCTACAGAATGGCGATTGGCGCATTCAAAATGGATACTCGTGCGCTGTGAGGTTGCTTAACTGGCTACAAGCACGACGTGTTAAAAATGGCTAAACCGGTTAAGTTCCTTGGAGTGTGGATAGATGCTAAACTCGACTGGCACCATGGAATGTGTTCCACTCTCTGGCCTTCTGACGGCATACTTCGGAATCTTCCACAGTCTGCTCGGTTATGGAGTTCTTCTCTTGGGTGGATCACCGAAGGCGGAGGTTATTTTTACCCTCCAAAAAAAGGCAATCCGAGCCATAATGAACGTTGGCCGTGCGGCCCATTGTCAAGAGTATTTCCGGGATCTTCGAGTTCTCACGCTGGCGTCACTATACATCTTGGAGTGCGTTTGTTTCGCTCATGCTACGAAGGGAAGTAGTACTATGGTTGGAAGTTCGACTGGTCTGGCTCTTCGTAACGCCGACAGCATATGGGATCCCTTCTTTAGGCTTAGTAAAACTAAGTCAAGCTTTCTTGGGCGTTCCGTGGGCTTTTATAATAAACTACCGGTACGTGTTCGGAGTTTGTCTGCAGATGATTTCCGTAAGACCGTCCGCGAGGTGCTTCTGAAAAAGGCCATTTATCGGCATTCAGAGTTCTGCTGGGATGATTCCGACAACTTGCCTAGTGCAAAATAATTAATTTAAAAATCATTTGACGACCAAAGTACTTGCTGTACCACATGGAAAATAAATTATTATTATTATTATTCTCAATTTTAGCCTCAATGTTGTCCTCGAAGCCGCGAATCAGTGTTTTCTCAATTATAATCTCGATTTTACCATCTTTCATCATTTTAGCCGCAAATAGGCGGTTTTTTTTTTCGATTTTAGACATGAATGAGGTAGTGAATTGACCTGCACTTTATCCGCGAATGGGGAACTTGCACATTTTTCAAAAGTTGGTGTTTCTTAAAGAGGGCTCACATTAAAATCTGAAATCAATCAAGAATGATTTTTTAGCGAATTTTTAAACATTTTGAGGGGGGGTTCGATTACGTCAAACCTTATTTATTGGAATGGGTGATGTAGGGAAGAGGGGGTTAGACGCGTTTACTGGACGGACATTTTTCATATTATTTGTAAACAAACAATTTTAGTGTTAGTCAAATGCTTCAGAAGTAAGGATTTACGTCATTTCCCGTCGCACCATCCAACCCCTCCTGAAGAACTTTGAACCTTTTTTAAAAATCTTGAAAAACCAAACCAACCGGGTTGCAACTTCCGTTGTTATCCTTCAGTTCACGGATCAAATCACCGGTATGCTTTTCTTCCCAATCTGAGAGGTGTTTCTCGAGTTCCTTCCCGGTAATGGGTGGGAATTAAAAGACTACGAGTTCCTTCCCGTATTTTTTAAAACCAATTAGATGAGCGTCGAGTTCCTTCCCCGAGCCAACCATGTATATGAGCCGTTCCACCCGTGATACGTTATTTTTGCCCGTGATACGTTATTTTTGTTGTGTTGATCGATGGATTCAATGAGAAGCGAGCCTTCGTTTTTTTCGATAGTTTTAGATAGTAAGTAGATGTCTAGAAGATAAGTACGAAGAAGACAAAGTACATTTTCAATTCTAAATTAAATGGTTCCCTCTGTTTACTTCACTGTACTCGCTGTCTTCCGTCCTCCAAAACACCAACCTGTCTCACAATCTTCGACGTTAGTCACTGTATACCTCTCGTATCAACTCGATCGACCGTCTCCAATCCGCTCCTGACCGCTCCGACGACTCGTCTAAACTGAATTTTTTCATCATCCTCTCGTCAACCCGATCGACCGTCTCCAATCCACTCCAACGACTCGACTAAACTGCATATTATTTTCATCATCCTCCATGGAATCTGACAAGGTAGAGGTTGTTTACAGCGAAAAAGGAAGGGTCCTACTGTTGAAAGGTGGGTACCACTTTTGCTTTCACAAAATATTGAAGAGTGAGCTTGCGCGGTGGATTTGTACGATCTCTAGCTGCAGCAGTTATTTAAAGACCGTCTCAAAAAATGATTATACTCTTATGGAAACAGTAGAGAAACACAACCACGAAAAACAGGATCCCGCGAAAACCCAAAAAATGAGAGTGCAGAATGATTTGAAACGGAGAGCGAAGGAAGATATTTCAGAGAGACCGTCGAAGCTTGTGTTTAGTGCCTTGAAGGATGATCCTACTCCCTATTCAAAAAAAGACGTACAACACATGAGCAGGGCGGTGTATAGTGCTAGGAGAGCTAATTACGAGCTTTTCCTTAATCATAGCCACACTAAATAGGTAGTTTTCTCAATTTCAGCCACGAATTGGCGTTTTTCTCAATTTCACCTAGCTGGCCGTCGGTAATTTGGTGAGGTTTGTTGGAAGGGGGGGGGGCTCTCATAGGTGTGGGTGGGTCCCTCTTTCAAGAGTCCTGCTATACATCTAATCGAAATCCCGCCCGAGAAGAAGACACACAAACATGTCTGTGTGGTTTAACGTGTTCGCTCCGGTCAGCCTGACACTATCGGGGAGCGTGACTCGGACAGTCGTCCCAGTTCCACCGACACCTCTGCCACTAAATTTGCTAGAAGAAGATCACGCCTGGTTAAATCCCTTCCGCGGCCCCGCCTAGCCTACCAGATCGAGTTAATTTTCGTGTTCCAAACAACTTGTAAAGAAACGCAAACAATTGGACATTAATCAAAGTTATAGAGCGAGTTTTTTACCATCTTTCATTGCCCTCCCTCTTCCTCCCACCAATCCTTTTGTTAGAGGAATGAATATTAATGCTTACTCATTTGTTTCTGGTAAATTAAGCGTTATGGGCTGCTTTTCTTTCTTCAGAAAGGTTGGAGGAAGAGAAATCTAAAATGAGATTTATCAGTGCAATTATCCTCTTTTTTTTTAAATAAATAAAAAAAATTTTTACACGAAACGCTAACGCTAAATGAGGACTCCTATCGGCAAACGAGCTTGGAAAGAAAAAAAAAACTACGGTTTACTTATCCTCAGCCTAGAAA